>CM068367.1:484402878-484835378 GCA_034769895.1 Magicicada septendecula | reverse complement strand
ATTTCATTTATTGTTCATAGCCTAAAGGTACCATACATAAGATGTGCAATAAAATTTTTATTACTCACATTCTTAAAAACGATCGATTTCGGTCACAGACCATCGTGAGGTCATATACAGGACACTTGCCGTCACAATATTGTAAAACAGCCACTATTTACAAAAACGATCGTAAATATTAAACACTCTGTAACAAAATCAGTTCTCGGGAAACTTTGGACAACCTACGAATTCGTTTTTGTATTGTAAATGTGCAACCTACGAATTCGTTTTTGTAAATGTGCATCACATTTACGTAGCCTTAAAAACGATTTTTAAAAACCGGACGTAAGCTTTACCATAAACATGATTGTTCTAATAGAAGTTCCAGAATTTAAATTTAATGTAAATATAAACGTTAATGCGAAAAGAAAATACACTCAACTGCGTAGTTACAATAAACTGCGTTAAAGTATATGCTTTACTTAAAACTGTAATTACGCAGCGTGAAAATATACAAAAGAGGAATATAGAAGCGTGTGTGGTAATGTGGCGTTCATTTCTAACTATTTGACCGGGTCCTGCGGGGATGCCCGACCATTACTCATCTAGACCCCGGAACAAACAAAATAAATGGATCACTCCACAGAACCCTCAAAGGAAATTTTATAGCGTCGTGTATGTAACCGCACTCCGAAACGCTGTTATGGCTTTACCCTTGTACACGCGTATACCATACACCACTTTTCGCTTTGCCAATTTGTTTTGGTAAACCGTTTATTTATGAATATAAACAGCAGTTTGTTCTCTTGCCATTCATATTGTCTCCTCTTTGTCCACCCTACTGTGTGTATGAGCTTACTGTCTTAATGAAACGGTGTGATTTTCTGCCAGATTTTTACTATGTAAGGAGCTTTCTAAAAGAAATCCCGTTGTAGATCTTATAGACTACTAATATTTTGAAATTCAAAAATATGAATTAGTGGTCACCATAAATCATTATTATGAGAAAAAACGCAAAGGTAAAATGAACATCTAATCTCCGACAATCTAAGTAAATTAAGTACTCTGGTACGCAAGTGTTTTTAGATTTGAAACGTAATACACGGAGAACGCAAAATATGTAAAGTTACCAATCTACATAATAATGTTAGATGTAGAGTGCATAATTCATTCAAAATAACGGTTCAAATTAAAAACTAATATTTGGCCAATACATTTCTGTTTTTCAACTAGAGTATGTGAAACTAATAGATTTCGTCAAAACAACTTTTCCAGTATAATCCTCCTTCATATTGTATATCATAACAACAGAACATGACACAAAGTGATGAAGTAGTGTATAGTAGAACTACCACATAAAGATGACTGAAGGAAACATTACTCGTAAGGAGCAGTAAACAATTATTGAGCAAACGATAGCTATTATATTTGAAATGTAACTTGATATCTCGATAGTCTTCTCTTATTAGTCTCTGTCTCTCTTCCCCTTCACACACACACACACACACACACACACACACACACACACACACACACACACACACACACACACACACACACACACACACACACACACACACACACACACACACACACACACACACACACACACACACACACACACACACACACACACAGAGTAAGAGAGAGATAGAGATAGAGAGAGTGTGAGAGAGGGAGGGAGAAGAAATGAAACAGTACACAGTGTGCGAATTCAACAGATATTACTTTCCATTTTGACTACGTATTGTATATTCGTACTTAAGTACTGTATGAGTAATGTAGTCATACTTTTCATACATATCAGTAATGTATATGATACTACAATATTACTACTAACAAATTTGTTTATAGATGAGCAATGCGTTTGATAGAGCTGACGTTAACCGGTTTTTGTATTTTCATTAAATACTATAGGCCTACAATCTTTCATTTGTACGGGGTAACTATTCTTTATCTATGTAATAACTTACAACTATCCATACAAATATTCCTCACTGCTAGTAAGTATTAGAAAGAGAGAGAGAGAGAGAGAGAGAGAGAGAGAGAGAGAGAGAGAGAGAGAGAGAGAGAGAGAGAGAGAGAGAGAGAGAGAGAGAGAGAGAGAGAGAGAGAGAATAAATATGCATGGACGCGCATGTGATTGTTCCAGTGCCCATTATTTCGAAGATCGCTTAAATGATATTTCTTGGCACCTGCTCATATCTCCATATTACATTTCACATTTAGGAAAATGATACTAAAGGTAACTTTACTAAAGTGTAATATATAATTACCGAATGAAAACAGCAAGAAATTCTTACATGATACACAAGCTAATTGACATGGTTTGAAAAAGCTCTAAACATTTTATTGAAATATTTATGAAGAGAGAAGAATGACATAGGTCTACAGAAACAATGGAAACAAGCATAAGAATTCCACACAGACTTATTGTTAGCGCATTTTAGTAGATTTTCTATGATAACATCTATATCCTATTGAATTTTTCGCGTCTCTCATGATCTGTATAAACATAAATGATTTATATTTATGCAGCAATGCAGCTACGCAGTTGACAAGTCTAACTTTTTTTTTTTGCTCTTTAGATAGTATAAAAATTGTACAGTGTACATAAACTGGAATGACAGATCAGTACTACCCCGATATTTTATGAAAAAAAAATTAAATTGGTTACATAAAAAGAGGTGACGAAGAAATAATTTCAGTAACCGTTTGAGGGATATTTTTCTACCGCAAAAAATTGTCTATTTCTTGGAATATGAAATTATGAAATTGGAACACCCTACAATAACACACACACACACGCACGCACACACACACACACACACACACACACACCAGCTCTGGATGGGTTCAAACACCGATAATTTTCAAGAAAAAATAAGCGTTTGGTCAGAATACATAATAATTATTAAATATGTATGCGAACTTATCGGCACGATAGTGTGATTTGCATATCGTGTCTCCACTGTCAAAGTCAAGCGTCAATACGGTCAAAAGCAGGAGACATTGTACATTCATAAGAGTAGAATAAAGATTAAATATAAATATTTTTGATTATTATTAATTAACTCTTAAGTTATTTAATTCTTATATTAATTTAATTAATCATTTTATTTAATTGAGTTGATTTACAATCCTAAAATCCTGTGGTTGTAAAGTGACTCAAATGTTTACAATTCGAGGGCAGTTCGGAAAGTTCTCAGTCTGACACACAGATAGAGCCTGGACTATCAATTGGTGTACCATGACGTTATAACAGCTGTATTTAGGCCTACTAGTCTAACTGTTGAGGTAAAATACTTTAAACAAGTTGAGTGTTTTGCAAAAAAGAGGTGAAAATCAAATGTCGTGGATTAATAAAATACTTCTTTATAAAAGGTTTAACGTCAGCAAAAATAAAGAACGAGTTGGATTTCATTTTAGAAGTCTCTTCACTATTTTTACAACAATGAAGGAACAGGCTACTGAATTCATATGGTTGGGTCGTTCAGGTCTCCCCAAAACCGCTACAACTGACGAAAACATGGAACAAGTCGACAGTACCGTACTGAATGACGACGTGTAAACATGCGCGAGTTTGCTGACATTGCGAGCATCTCAACAGTGTCCACAACATACTGCACGAACATTTGCGTATGAAAACCTTTCAGCGCGATGGGTGCCGCGTTTGCTAAGATCGATCAGAAATGCATTTGAATGCAGTTTCTCAAGACAGCTTGAACATGTTTAAACGGAATTCAACTGATTTTCTGCAGTGATTTATCACTGTCGACGAAACAAGTATTCGCCTAGGACAAAACAACAGTCCACACAGCAGAAGCGGATGGAAGCAGACAGAAGTGCTCAAAAGAATTCCAAAAATTTGGAAGTTTTACAGTTACATAAGCATCAGATGAAATGTGATGGCGTCTGTTTTTTTTTTTTTTTTGGAATTCGCAGGGTCTCGTATTCCTAGACGATTTAGGGAAAGGCAAAAGATCAGTAGAGAGAACTACCATTGCTGCAGCATAGAATGAGGCTATTAGGGCAAAAGTTCGGAATTTAGCAAAGGACAAAAATACGTTTCCATCAAGACAATACATCAGCTCATACTTCGTAAATTACAGTAGCCTTTATGTACAAATTACTGCCACACGGACCGTACTCGCCAGATTTAGTCCCCGGTGACGTTTCTTGTTCCTGAATCTTCTGGGAAAGAACTTCAATTTAAATATGGAAGTCATCGTTGAGACAAACGTATTCATATTTTATTTGATCACAACAATTAAACTAGTAAATACATCATCTGTTTTAACGTTATGGAACACCATCTGACGCATCCAACTTACGACCGGTCATAGTAATTTGATCATTTGATAATTTTGGCGCTATTTCTGTGTCAGGTCGAGAACGTTTCGAACTACCCTCGTATACCAACAACAGAACGAAACAGTATGAAATTCTTCCTGATGCAAAAAGCTAACTAAAATGGTTTAAAGAACCCTAAACAGTTTTACTTATATCTTTATGAAGAGAAGAATCAAACAGATGAAGGAGAATGGTATAAAATATATGGAAAAATAGCAGAATAGCATAACAGAATAATAACATATGTACAGTGTAGTAGTCGTAGATAACGAACGACACGGGATCTTACGAACCAGAAGTCGAATAGAAAGGAGCATATGAAAAGACTCAAAATATGGTGAAAATGATGAGAATAGTGGCGTCGTTCAAAAACCGAAAATATAAGTTAAGAGGATATCAAGTTAAGCCAGGAAATGGCTAAATGTTAAGAAAAGAGAAACAGAAAAACCAGAGCAACGAATAACACACCAGAACAATACGCGTATAAAAATACAAAATCGGTATAAAGACAGCTGATAAACTTAAATGTAGATATATTTTTATTGGAGTTATTTTCTTAGATATTATTAATACAGAAAATATATTATAAAGAAGTGCTGGAAAGATGCCAAGCAAACAAGTCAAGAAAATTGTAATGGACGAATCATGAAGAGGCCAATAAAGAAATGGGTAAAGCAAACAACAAAATCAGAAATTAAGTGAGCAGTATGCAGACGAGAAATCGTTATGTATTCAGAAGTGACAACATGTAAGAAGACCTTTATAATCGCGCATAAAAATCATTATAAAATTATGTCTGCCCGGAATAAATAAATATGGAATAATAGACAAATTCCAGTGGAATAAAGAAATGTGTTATGCATCAAAATCCCTCAGATAAGGAAACATCTCAGACTGCGAAAATGGAATGGGAGTAAAACTGTTGGGTAGTAGTAATAGACATATGGAATAATTATACAAAAACTAATAAAAAAGACAGCAGAAGGAAAGCTAAGAGTTGAACAAGTTGGATACCCAAGATAAAATGTTGCCTAGGATACCAATAGGGATCATCGTTGAATAAAATAAATTCTAAGTTTACCATTCGTGTTTATAGACTTTTAAACATACTTTATATACAACATATTAAAAAATGTGGAAGATTATGTAGAAAATTTGGCATGCCACCGAAGCTACGAAGATTGATTAAAATGTTGCATTAATGATGCCTCCTGTCAAATAATAAATTTTTTATGGTTAATAAATTTAGCCATCTTCTTTAAGCGAGTGTTAAAGAAATCACGTAAGAAACTCATTTTCTTATAGGTTACATAGGTAAAAAAATTAAAAAAGAGACAGGGTGAACTTCCACTTTACAATATCACACAGCGATGTGAAGATAATACGTGTATGACATTTACATCTAGCGGTAGAAAAAGTGTTAAAAAATGAAACCGAATTAATAAAGGGGACTCTAAAATACAAAACAGTTGAAGTAACTGTAAATAGGATTTTAGAAGGGAAATAATTTATATTGTATATAGAAAGGTAACAGGTAAAAGAGCTACTTCGGCAGTGTGTACGTTTGAAAGATAAAACAGAAAATATATTCGACAGTATACTACTGACAGCAAGACAAACGCTCCATGCGTTACTCTTTATGCAAATATTCAGAGAAAAATGAAAACACTAAGATGCGAGTAACGTACAGTAAGTAATATAAGATTGGATGTGTAAACGAGACAATAGCTAAAACTTGTGGTAAGGGAATGCAAACTTTTTTTGCATTTCTGAAGAAATCGGCTCAAAACTCTAAATTCCCACACGAAAATTACCTTTATTTTCTTGTACCTGGACGCCTGTTTTATAATAATAATTTTTATCTCAACATACTTAAATTGTACCAGTTCCCAGGTCAGTTAAATTTTATAAGACAATTGGAATATCCACTTTGATTTATGCGAATGAGGCGTGGGTCAAGACAAAAAAATGAATGCGGAAAGATTCAGAGTGCTGACATGCGGTTTCTTCGAAATACTTTAAATTATACATTTCAAGATAGAATAAGGAATGAGGATGTCAGAGCAGAACTCGAAGTTAAGGACATAAATGAAATTAATTCAATTAACAGAAGACAATGTTGGGGGATGACAGAGGATCGATTGCCGAAAGCGGCACTGAACTATAAAGCCATTGGTAGAAGAGACTTGGGTCGTCCGAAGATGAGATGAGTGCCAGAACAGGTTTATATAACCTCATCCTTGAAGAAGAAGAAGAAAAAGAAGAAGAAGAAGAAGAAGAAGAAGAAGAAGAAGAAGAAGAAGAAGAAGAAGAAGAAGAAGAAGAAGACGTCTCAATATACACAATTATTTTGGTCTCCTGTATACATTTGTTTGTTTTCAATAGCCCGAGAAAGACAATAATTAAATTTGTATATAATTATTGCTTCGTGTCGGTGCGCATCAAAGGTAGATAATTATGTACACTATTATCTAGGCTTAGTAAATTTAATCAATCACTAATTCGCGTAATACAATGACTTATCATACATATTGAATTCAATGAGGTATTGTATTAATAGACCAGTTAACTTGCAATTAAATATATTAGGATCAGGTCAGTTAAATTTTAACCAACTTAAGCAGCAGAAAATATTTACTGCATTTTCCACTTGTTAAAGAGAGAAGACATATACGCGTATAATATGAATATTTCTGATCAATGATTTCTAATTGATTAAGTTTAAGAAATGTAATATTTTGGTTACCCTCAAATTGTAAGATTAATATAATCTTCATGCTTAAAAAAGGGCAAAATTTTTTAACATAAATATTGTCTTGCGTCTGTATACAAGGCAATCGTAGTAAACACATAATTTAGTTTCTTACGTAGGTAAGTTAGCATCACAGTTTTAAAAGATTCTTTTAATAGTTAAAGAATATAATTACTAAAATGAGAATTTTTTAAATTAAACAAATATTTTGAAGGTTTATATTGCTCTGGCTATATTTCAGCTGTATCCTATTATAATATCACACAACTGGATTTATTGTATACGCGTATGTTTGATACACTGTGGGTTTAGTGTCTTTCTGTAGTCGATGTGAGGACCCTACTCTTATTGTCAGATTATATATACACATATAAATAAAGTACTGGTTTTATTAAGGCGCGAAAAAACAGTATATTAGTACCAAAAATACTTCTTTTGTATAAGGTACGCGAAAAAATGTATATATTCTGTTTACCTCACACGTTATTAGTTTGAGTGATATTGTTTATGTAGTTCGAACTTATGCAGTATAATTAATATTGATATAACCTAAGTACAGAAACGTTTAAAATTTTTATCTAAAATGTTAGCAATTGGTTGTAAATCTTTTTTAATTGATACAACAAATAATTTATTCTTATTAAAATATCAAGATGTTATAGTTTCACAAATATTAATACGTATTATTAGTTAGAAGCGACTAACAAATACGCTTAAGTAGTAGTGTTGTTAAGTAGAAATATTTACAGTTAAATAAAGACATACCACCGCAATCTTTGACAGTAACAAAAAAAGAGTTTAAGTAATTATAGACTAGTACAGAGCACACAGAAGTACAGCCGTTTACTGTGCGGGACTACAAACTACAAACTGTTAATTTTGTCTATTATTTTCGAATCATTAAAATCAATTATTGGACGATTATATTCTAATTTCATGCCATTACCATGTTATGCCATGCCATGTTAAACGCAAATATTAAACCCCAAATAGCAAATAATTTAACTTGATTTAATGTATTTGCTTAGTTCGCTAGATTTATCCTACTAAACATTTTTATATAAATTTATACAATACAAATTAAAATTAATATGACAACTTAACTACCTATTAATTTACATTAAACGATGGTGTCTTTAATTATCATTTAATTATAATGATAGACATGATGGAATTATAATGATAGACATGATGGAATTATAATGATAGAAATGATGGAATCATAATGATAGACATGATGGCATTATAATGATAGACATGATGGAATTATATTGATAAACATGATGGAATCATAATGATAGACATATTGGAATTATAATGATAGACATGATGGAATTATAATTTCTTAAACAATTAATAATTGTTGATAGTCAATTCGTAATGTAAGATTTATAAGTTATTTGATGTAGGCCTCATTGAAAAGTTATCGGTTTTATAAAACATAAAAGTAAGCCGTTAGTGTGATTAAAAATTGTTCGTGTACACAATGTTAAATAACCCATTATGTTTTCTTCTTCTGGCACTACGTCTCTTTGTGGAATTTTGATCGCCTCAGAAGTAATATGATCGCCTCATCTCCTTTGTTTGCAGTAATATCCCCCCATCAACGACTTAAAGTTTTACTCCGAACACCATATCCAGCTCTTTTTGTTTTCTTTTTGGTCTAGAATATATGGGTTCTACTTTGTGATAGCTCCCGTACATTTGTTGCTATCAATTATGTAAGCGTTTACCTGCCACTTAATTCTTTGCGCTTTAACAAACTTTACTAATACATAAAGTATTAAACTCATACTGAAACTCACGTATTAATTCTTTGCTCTTTAACCTTCGCTGTTTACTGAACTAATACATAAATATATAAACTCATACTATTTCTTTTATGAATTTGCTAACTGCTATAATTTTTTATTGTTCGACTAAGCTTTTCGTCATTACTGACATCTTCAGGTCATAAACAACCAGGGTTGTTTATGACCTGAAGATGTCAGTAATGACGAAAAGCTTAGTCGAACAATAAAAAATTATAGCAGTTAGCAAATTCATAAAAGAAATAGTAAGGATGGCTGCTAATTTAAACAATACGAAGAATAAACTCATACGTCAAGTGCCATTCAATTTCTCTAGTGTGCTCAAAGATTTCCTTAGTAACTGATTTACCAAACTTCTTCTTCTTCTTCTTCTTCTTCTTCTTCTTCTTCTTCTTCTTCTTCTTCTTCTTCTTCTTCTTCTTCTTCTTCTTCTTCTTCTTCTTCTTCTTCTTCTTCTTCTTCTTCTTCTTCTTCTTCTTCTTCTTCTTCTTCTTCTTCTTCTTCTTCTTCTTCTTCTTCTTCTTCTTCTTCTTCTTCTTCTTCTTCTATGTCGTCATAGTTCGGAGTCGAACCTTGGCCTCCATAATCATCCGCCT
Organism: Magicicada septendecula; assembly: GCA_034769895.1. Classification (NCBI taxonomy): domain Eukaryota; kingdom Metazoa; phylum Arthropoda; class Insecta; order Hemiptera; family Cicadidae; genus Magicicada; species Magicicada septendecula. Next base: position 484,825,884 of record CM068367.1, on the reverse strand, counting down.
CCATTTTCCCTGTCCTTGGCGATTGATGTCCATCGTTTTATTTTAAGTAAAGTATTAGCATCCTTTGCCACTGCGTCAATTCAGCGATTTTTGGGCTTTCCGACAGGCCTTCTGCCCTCGATTTGACTAAATAATACCTTCCTAGGTATTCGGTTGTCTTCCATCCTAAAGATGTGCCCTGCTCGTTGTAATTATGCAGTCGGATGGTGGTGGCCAGGTCATTGTCTTCATATAGATTGTATAATTCCTCATTGCGACTTATTCTCCCCATTCCATTGGCTTGGATTAGTCCATATTCTCCTAAAAATTCTCCTTCCATAGGTATTTACTATGTTAGCGGGTCGTTTATTTAGAGTCAAAGTCTTGCTGCCGTATATTATCACTAGTCTAATCATAAAGTTATATAATGTGACCTTGGACTGATGGTGGATATCCTTTGTCTTGAATATATTTGTCAACGAAGCATTTGCGGCCTGTATCCTTTTCCCTATTTTATTTATTTTTTCAATATCTTCTGCAATCCAACATTCCAAATATTTAAACCGATTAACTATTTCCAGCTTTAGTGGTTCGATTTCCAACTGCTCAGGTTACCTGGTTTTCCTTCGAGTGGTAATCATAACCTTTCTTTTATCTGTATTCACCTGTAATCCTATCTCTTCTGCTTCACCTTTCATTTCCTGGAAGGTCTCTTACGCCGTGTCATGTTTTGTATTGATTTGTATTTGTTCTGGTATTAGTTTGTTTTGTGTTTTATGTTTGTATATTTGTAAATTTTCCCAAATGTTCATTATGGTGCCTTTGTGTGATGTGATGTGATGTTCATTATGACCCAGCTTTGTGGGATGTCAAAATGATCTTTGAAAGAAAATAGAAACAGTTATAATAATATCTAATCCATTGATAAGAAGACAGAAGAGTAATAGCCATCAGTAAATATTTATTCATTTTGAATTAAAATTCAAATATTATAATAATAGACATAAATGTAATCAACCAATGAGAGTATAGACAGTTGCCATAACAACGGAAGGTTATTATATTGAATTCCGTTATAAAACTTTAGTCCATTATTGACGATCAAGAGATACAGAAGCCAAACCATATTCGACTCAATTTCAAATTAAAATAATAATAAATACTGCAAAATTTAACGAGATGTGAATGCAAGAAGTCTAATAAAGAATTAGTTAACCCAAGAGGGCTAATAAACCAGATTTTAATATTCAAAACTACTTATTTTATCCAAATTAATTGAAAAAGAAGCCAGATGCAATCCAAAGTATAAATGATGGAAGATTAATGATCGTATCCCAACCTAACTAAGAACAAAGTGACTCTTCACCAGAATTCAACAAAATTTGTTAAGTATATCTGAACTACCCGAATTTACGAACTAAATTAATTAACTTTTCTCACAATACAAAAAACTCTCACTCCGAACTTGGTAACTAAATTTCTTTCAAGGATTGATTGATAGTAAATATTAAACTTGTATGTAAACATAATTTTAACCTGTGTACGAAGTACGAAATTATAACAAACACTTTATTTGTTATAATCATACACGGCTTTATAATCATTTTAACAAAACTAATTGATTTTTCAATTACTTTACTTTATGTGCTTTAAATAAAAATTTAACATATTAAATCAATGATTAATACTCCAAAACAAGCATTTAAATTATCTTTACCTTAACTTTTCATTCATTAAACAAAAAAAATCATAAAAAAATTCTGAATACAATTGAATTACATTCTCTTATCTCTATCTACACAGTTATTTTTTAATTTTAAAACGTTTTTATTAATGTCTTTCAATGTCTTTATTCTGTGATAATTATAAAATTGGTTTTTCGTGACCTCAAATTCTGCAGATTGACCCATGTCCTCCAGTGATCTGTCAGTCCTCTCCTACTGGATGTTCTCTTGCCTTTTCTGGTTTCACTGGTTGTCCTCCCGTCTCTCGTCCTTCATGGTCCATCGGCTGCTGTAGATTGTAATGACGTGTTGCTCTGGATCGGCTACTGTTGTGATAGAAACAGTCTCTATTGCTCTGCGTATCGTTCCTCTGCTATATGTTCTCTCGCCCTCTGTCTAGAGTTGATGTTCGTAGTTGTTGACTGTTCGTAGACGTCCGACGATTTTAGTTACGGTACTTTTTATTTATTGTTTTCATTATTACTTGAAATAAAACATTTTCCGTAATACTTTACAGTTTATGATATAAAAATCTTGTTGCTGTTAGACATAGCGTCTAACTCTGTCCGAAGTAATTAAAAATTCGCGTCTCAGACGGACATAGCGTACCGCCACGACTGAAGACTGTTTGAAGAGAGAGTTTGGCTCTCCTGGACTCGTATTTATATTCACCAAGAAAACCACACCTGTTGGCTCAGAAATATGCATGTCAAAAACTGCCCACGGCGTCAGTGTCCCCACTCTCGTCTCATTTCACATATTCGTACTTTTTCGCCAATCGCACTGTTTAATGCGGATTTCAAGGTGATCTAATATTGTCTAATTTAATTACACACATGATATGTAATTATTATAATGATCGCATCATTAGTGTAAATATTATGCTTTAAAAATCGCACAGAATTCGCACTGATTGTCAGAATTACGTAGCATTCGCACTGCACATGTGTCTGATTTTTACACATTTTTAGAAGTTTTTACACTCTTTCTAATATTTATGGTTTGCTTAAAATTAATACAATTTTAATTTAGCATTTATTTGGGGTGAGGTTGCAAACTTTCAGCCTCAAACAGGCTTCACGCACACACTCTATTTACTTGTGTACACGCATACAGCGGTAATCGCGTGATGTTTCTTGTTGATTCCTGTTTATAAGCCAGCTTCCAATTTCACACCTGCTCGTCTATTATATATTACTAAAATTAATTTAAATATTTATTTTATTTCATATATGCTCATTACAGCCTATGCTTGTATTGTCGCAATATATTAGTATTGTGTGTATTTTCTATGTTGAGTGCTTTGAAAATTGTATCATGTTTTGTATTGATTTGTATTTGTTCAGGTATTAGGTTGTGTTGTGTTTTATATTTGTATATTTGTAAATTTTCCCAAGTGCTCATTATGGTGCCTTTGTGTGGTATATGTTTTATTAGTGTCAAATTGGTTATGTCTGGGAATTCATGTCCAGTGTTTATTGCATGTGTGGCCAAATTAGATTTATATATTTCTGGTTTTTTGTATGCATTTAGGTGTTCAAAATAACATTTTTTCAGCTGTTTTTTGTTTGTCTTATGTAACATTTATTGCAATCTTGGCATTCAGTTTTGTATATACCATTGGTTGTTGCATTATATTTGTTGTGTGGGTTATTTAGTTTTTGTAAATTATTTTTATTAGATTTGTATGCTATTTTATACCTGTGTTTTTAAATATTTTTGTTAGTTACTTCCATGTTCCTTAAGGAAATGGAAGTATGGTGATGGCAAAAAAATCGTATTCGAGATTATTGCAGATTCTGATTGTACTACACTCAAAACATGAAAAAAAGTCGTTTTTCGAAAAGTGTCTGTGTCTATAGATTTTTTTCTATGGCAAACGATAACAGCCGCAAATTCAAACAGAATCAAATAATACTTCGCATACAGTCCTGACTTACACAGGTCTGAAGACTTATTGTTTTTGGTGAAGATCGGTTGAGGGAAAGGAGTAGTTTACCTGCAACGGTTTTTTTTTTAATCAAGGGTAATTGTTTTCTATGGCAAACGATAACAGCCGCAAATTCAAACAGAATCAACTACTATTTTGCATACACCCCTGCATTGTAGAGTTCTCAAGACCTATTGTTTTTGGTGAAGATCGATTAAGGGAAAGGGGTAGTTTACCAGCAACATTTTATGTTTTAAAAGGGTATTTTATATGGCAAACGATAACAGCCGTAAATTCAAACAGAATCAAGTGATTATTTGTATGTAGCCCTAAATTATAGAGATCTCAAGATCTGTTAATTTTGGTAAAGATCGGATAAGGGGAAGGGGTAGTTTACCTGCTACGTTTTATGTTTTAAAAGGGTATTTTTATGGCAAACTATAACAGCCGCAAACTCAAAGAGAATCAAATAATATTTCGCATACAGCCCTGAATTGCAGAGTTTTCAAGACCTGTTGATTTTGGTGAAGATCGGTTGAGGGAAAGGGGTAGTTTACCAGCTACGTTTTATGATTTAAAAGGGTATTTTTTATGGCAAACGATAAGAGCCGCAAATTCAAACAGAATCAAATAATGTTTTGCATACAGCCCTGATCTGTAGAGTACTCAAGGCCTATAGTTTTAGGTGAAGCTCGGTTAAGGGAAAGGGGTAGTTTACCAGCAACGTTTTATGTTTTTAAAGGGTATTTCTATGGCAAACGATAAGAGTCGCAAATTGAAACATAATCAAATAATGTTTTGCATACAGCCCTGATTTGTAGCGTACTAAATACCTATTGATTTTTGTGAAGATCGGTTAAGGGAAAGGGGTAGTTTACCTGCAACGGGTTTTTTTTAAATAAGGGTAATTTTTTTCTATGGCAAACGATAACAGCCGCAAATTCAAACAGAATCAACTACTCTTTTGTATACAGCCCTGTATTATAGAGTTCTCAAGACCTATTGGTTTTGGTGAAGATCGGTTAAGGGAAAGGGGTAGTTTACCGGCAACATTTTATATTTTAACAAGGGTATTTTCTATGGCAAACGATAAAATCCGAAACTTCACACAAAATCAACTAGTCTTTTGCATACAGCCCTGAATAATAGAGTTCTCAAGATCTATTGGTTTTGGTGAAGATCGGTTAAGGGAAAGGGGTAGTTTACCGGCAACATTTTATATTTTAACAAGGGTATTTTTTTATGGCAAACGATAAGAGCCGCAAATGTAAACAGAATCAAATAATGTTTTGCATACATCCCTGAATTGTAGAGTGCTCATTACGTATTGTTTTTGGTGAAGATCGGTTAATGGAGAGGGGTAGTTTACCTGCAACGTTTTATGTTTTAAAAGGGTATTTTTTATGGCAAACGATAAGATCCGCAAATTCAAACAGAATCAAATAATGTTTTGCATACAGCCCTGATTTGTGGAGTAGTAAATACCTATTCATTTTTGTGAAGATCGGTTAAGGGAAAGGGGTAGTTTACCGGCAACATTTTCTTTTTAAACAAGGGTAATTTTTCCTATGGCAAACGATAACAGCCGCAAATTCAAACAGAATCAACTAGTCTTTTTCATACCTTTTTTATTTATACCGAACTCAAGGTCTGTTGATTTTGTTGAAGATCGGTTAAGGGAAAGGGGTAGTTTACCTGCAATGTTTTATATTTTAACAAGGTATTTAGTATGGCAAACGATAAGAGCCGCAAATTCAAACAGAATCAAATAATTTTTTGCATACAGCCCTGAATTGTAGAGTACTCAAGACCTATTGTTTTTGGTGAAGTTCGGTTAAGGGAAAGGAGTAGTTTACCAGTAACGTTTTTTTATCAAGCGTAATATTTTTTTATGGCAAACGATAACAGCCGCAAATTCAAACAGAATCAAAAAATGTTTTGCATACAGCCCTGAATTGTATAGGACTGAAGGTTTGCTGATTTTGGTGAAGATCGGTTTAGAGAAAGGGGTAGTTTACCAGCAACGTTTTATGTTTTAACAAGGGTAATTTTTTCTATGACGAACGATAACTGCCGTAAATTCAAAGAAAATCAAATATTTTTTTGCATACCTTCCTAAATTGTAGAGATCTCAAGGCCTGTTGATTTTGGTGAAGATCGGTAAAGGGAAAGGGGTAGTTTACCTGAAACATGTTATGTTGTAACAAGAGAAATGTTTCCATGACGAACGGTAACTGCCGCAAATTGAAACAGAATCAAATATTTTTTTGCATGCATCCTTGCATTGCAGAGGACTGAAGGTTTATTGATTTTGGTGAAGATCGGTTTAGAGAAACGGGTAGTTTACCTTCAACGTTTTATGTTTTAACAAGAGTAAAGTACTTAATTTTGATAAATAAAGTATCTTGATAAGAAGCTCATAATAATCCACCGTAGAAACGTAGATGAAATATCTATGAATGAAGAGGTTAGGTGAACGGGGTGGGGGTAATTTTCTATAAATGAAAATTATAGTTGAAGGGGGAGGGGAGAATTTTGTATGTATACTACGTTATCGGCAACAAAGAAGTAGTTCTTTGTTAGAATTCCTTCCCGGGCTGTTTAGCCGTAGTCCAATGTTTTCTGCAAAACCAGACTTTTCGGCATTTTCGGCAGTGTCATCGACTTCCATCTCAGTGAAAATCGAGTGCGAAAACGTGAGGTGGTATACGTTAGTGACCACAGTACTGTGGTTTAAGGCTGAAGCAATAAGTAGAAAGAAGTAGTTTCTATGGAAATATTTCATTTCGAATATGATTTTAAATATAAATCTTAGAACATGGAAGTCCTGTATGGTTCTCCATACCGATATTTTTGTCATTTTATTATTTATGTATATTAATTAATAATAATAAATAATAACAGCAATAAAAAATGGGCCACATTCGCATACATAAATAATAAAATGACAAAACTAACAAAACTCAACATAGAAAAAACATAAAATACTATTATATACACCACAATCACACACAATAATACCAATTTAAAGCTCCAGAGACCAACAGGAAACCAAAGCAACAACCAGCCAACACATAAATACCTCACAAGTCTCAAAATTCGTAAGGCTGAAGATGGGAACACAAGGCTTCCCAAAACATGTTCCAAATAGGGAGAAAACATCTTGAGGTAAAGTCATTATAAAATATATAATATATATATATATATAATACATATTAATACATTTGATTATTGGAATTTTAGTCAGTGGCTGTTTCTATGATTCGATTATTTTACTTCAATAAGACCGATTGCTTTCAAGAATTACTGTAAAGAATATTTAAACAAATAAATTATTCCTGAATTAAAATAAATAAAATACAAAATTATTAGCCTATAATTCATTAATTATTTGCATCACGCGTTGTTAGAAAAAATTTTATGGAAATTGAAATGATAAATTAGAAATACCAGTTATTAAATTTTCAAACTGAATTATGAATAACATCGAAAAGAAATTGTCACTAACAACAGTCATGAAATTTATTTACATTGGTTTACAAATTTAAGTGATTTTGATAAAACTTTTAAATTTTATTTTTCATTCTTGCGTACAAAATATTAAAGGTAGCACTAAGATTCTCTCACAGAACGAATAATCGGGGCAGTAACCAGTTACTGAGGGAAAATAATCAGATCACCTTGTTACTTATTTTGTCAACCTTTTGTAATAAGTTTACATGTAGAATAAACTACGTTCTCAAAATTAAATGAGATATTTTCATTGGCCTAACATATTACTATCAATAAATTTAACACTAATATTATATTATAACTCTTAATTCATTTGTATTAATGGTAATATTAACCATAAGTGTTACTATAGGATATGGAAAACTATAATTTTTGTGTAACTTAAGTTTAATTGATTTTTAGATGAGGGGAAAATATTTTAGGAATCGGTAAAATTATCTTATAATCGTAAGGAATTCTCACAGAAGGGAGACAAATTTGAAAAAAACGTAATTTTTAACACATTTAACATGTGTACCTTTTGTTGACATTTTTATTGTAGACATTCTCCTTTCACCTCTTAACGACTACAGGTTTTAATGGTATAATCTCGCCAACAAGTACACGATTTTCTAACTGTTCATTTCTTTTTAACGTACGCATATTTTCCAGCTTATGAGCTGATTCACAGTACTTAAAATACAGTGTACTTCTAAGTACAGTGATCTCACTTACATATTTATGCTCTGTGTTTATACACATGTTTGTACGTTATCTCAATTAAAATTAAAATTCATAACAAGTTTAAACAGTTATTGTAAAGCACTGTTTTAATGATTGTACTTTTATTTGTACTGGCGTGTATACCAAACTCAACATGTACGAGAAATTTTAATATTTAGGTCTGAATTTTGGCCTTTAAGCACATATTTCGAAACAATTGAACTACTTGAACTACTACAAGCAATACTACTACTACTACTACTACTACTACTACTACTACTACTACTAGTACTACAAGCAATACTACTACTACTACTACTACTACTACTACTACTACTACTACTACTACTACTACTAATAATAATAATAATAATATATTGTATTATGTTCTTCATATTATAAATTCGTCTTATACATTTCATCACACGTTTGTATTTTCACTCACTTACATACTGTATACTAAATTTTTTTTAAATGTTGGTTTTTAATAAAGGTATCTAAATTTTAACGAAAATATTAGAAATGCGGTTATCAAATTATTTACTTTATATTCACCGCGTATAACGTTATAGGGGTTTGTCTCATCTCTTCTACAGTACTTTGTAATGATTGTAGCTGTCGGCTCGTTTAAGCCATTTAGATACAGCTAAAGAATAATTGCTCTTGCCACAAAATCACGAGCTGTGCATTTAGTCTTCATTTCCTATGTTTACAGTCATCATTCTCTATTTGGAGACTGTGGATTCTCCACTCTCTTTACATATGTTTCTTTACATTCTCCAGCCTCTTTACGTCTATGTTAAGAAAGTATGCATTGTAAGATTTTACATTAACCTGTGTCTAGCTATACACAACTATATATATTTAGCCACACGATAGTCTCTCTCTTCTGGGTAGTATTTGTGCTATTATGATTTTTGGGAAGGACTAATGCAAAAAAATCTAAATAGATTCTTCAGACATTTATAAATTTTACCGCCGTGCAGAGAGACTACTTAATTATATTTCATGTCAACAATAATCGGAATTTATAAACGTGGATTTCATGTCTTAAAAACATAGACGTAGGAACGAGTAAAGAAAAAAGGTGTCGTTTTAAAACAGCGTTTACTGAAAATCGTTGTATTACTTAACTACTTAAATTTTATATCTCTTGTATTTTGAATAACTGATAAAGTTCATTGCTGACGCCTGCATAACTGAAATCAAGATTATGACATAACTTTAGTAGTTACACAGTTCTTTTACTCTCTCCCTTCGTTTTGAAACTATATTATGAAATTTTTTGTGGCATGAGCAATCACTGAGTTGTCCTCCCAAGACATGGAATAATTTATCCAAGAATTATAATTTGTCGTTATCTTGGACTGTCTCTCTTTTAAGTTCCTATAGTAAGTAAGTACATACGGTGTATGAATTTGTAAATGCAGTACGTCGGGAGGGAAAGTTTGTTCTAAGCGCTTTTCATTCTTCTAATACAGTTTAACAAAGGAACCAAATACCGTATAAATTATAGATTAGGCTTATGTATCGCTTCATGATCAAAAATCAGGTGCCTTAATAAGATAAAATACATGGCTATTGTTAAAAGTGTGGGAGAGAAATAAAGTCTGTAAAAATTCGTATTAGAATAATTACTGAGCCTTCAGTGAGACGTGTTGTTTCAAAGAATAATTTTTTTATTTTTTTTATTTGACTTCATTGCAACTAGTTACAAACTATCTAGCAATTTTATTCTAATACATAAGTTAACAGTGTGTAGGATAATATTCTACTGGAGCATTCCTCAGTACAGTTACATTTTGTTCATGTGCTAGGAGTTGCTATACATATTTAGTTCACTAGTTCAAATGGTCTCTGTCTCTGCAATCGCCGAACTAGTCCAGCATTATCAAATAGTTGCAGTACTTCAATGTTATGTGTTCATGAAATCTTCTTTCACGTTTATTCGCACGCAACCCTTTTTTTCTCGACAGCAACCGTAAGCATTTTCAGGTCCCGATGGACGTCATTTTCTTACGTACCGTGGTGCATCAACAATACTGCAAAGAACTTTATTTTGAAAAGTATGAATTATTTTAATATTAGATTTGATAGTACAACCCCAAAGCTGTACACCATACACCCAAACTGGTTTCAAGGCTTGTTTGTGTAACAACAGCTTGATATGCAGCTACAGCTCAGAGTGCCTTCCAAGCAGCCACCACGTTTTCTTCAAATTTAATCAAAGATCTTCCCATTTCTTCTTAACATTTTCTTTCCACCTAAGTTTAATAACCAGAGTCATCCCCAAATACTTGACTGAGCTAGCGTGTGGAATTCTTTGCTGATCGATTACGATACGTAAATAATCTATTTTCCGGTTGGTGTAATTGATATGAGCAGACTTAGTTTCGTTCAGCCTATGTCCTATTTTTTGTCAATCTAGTGACGTACTCAACTGCTGATAGTAGAGCGTCTGTTACTACTTCTACATTAACACCAGTAGCTAGTAAAGTAGTGTCTTCAGTGAATGTAGCTGTTGTTAACCCATCACATTTAGGAATATCTCCTGTATACAACAAATACAGAATAGGTCCAAGGACACTACCTTGAAATACACTACCTGAAATAACTCGAAGAATAATAATCAGTAAATAAGAGGGCTGTAAATAGGAAAGGTGCCAGGAGAAGGCCGCGAGTGCCACGTATGGATAAGATTGTAAAATATATTTGTGATTCAGGAGTTTTGAATAGATGAAAAGAAATATAGACAGGCACCGGAATAGAGAACTGCTGTTAACCAATCTTCGGATTGATCATCAAGAATTTTATAATTTTCTGTAGATCAGCAGAATTAATCTATACTTTAATTTTATTTATCTTTAAAACTGATAACAACGTTTTGTTGTATAATGCTGTTAATCAAATTGATATGTAACTTAAAGAAAAGTTTGTTTATGGTACTAACAATCAAGTAAGCAGTAAACTATATATATCTAGATGCGCAAAGCTAAGACTGTATAAAACTATACTCAGACCGACGACAGTATGTGGAGTGAATAGTTAGTTATGATTAAAAACACAGAGAAGGCGCTAAGAAGAGGGGAAATGAAAGTAATTAGAAGAATATTGGGAGAAGAAAAACAGAAGGTGGAGGACACGTTAGGAGAAAAAATGAGGGGGTGTATAATGTTTACGTACGACGAACCACCAATAAACGTGGTCGTCAGAGCAAGAAGATTCCAGTGACTAGGTTGGGCCATACAGAAGGGATGAGAGGATGCGTTTAACTAACACTCGCTATACTGCCATTAAGAGATTCTTCCCTTTTAAGACAATGACACCGTGTAGGACACGTTTTTGGGCCTCGATGTTTATATGGTTTACCACATTGTCTTTCAGTATCATCAGCTAATAATATGCACTTATACAAAATCTGCACTTGTTTTTGAATGTACTAAGCAAACTATATTTGCAATCCTCCCAAGCTAGTCGAACTGTACAGTTTACGCAGACGCATGTATGACTGACAACCTGACGTGAACATATACTTGACGATTACAATTTCTGCAAGTTCGAATATGCTGTTAATTAATTTCTGTAGCGAGTATGATAACGCTCTCTGTACATTTACATACACGAAATTAGAGCAGTCTTTATACTGCAATAGACATAAACTGATGTGTACAGTGTACAACCAGAGTTGTGGTGTACAGCCAACAATACATACACCGTGACATACGCCAGATTGACACTCCGCTAATGGTGTTTTCACCACGTTTTTACATCATTCTCTTCGCACGCGCATGTAGAGTTGCATGTTTACATTTCACATGGATATATTAGAATCCATATTACTATATGCGTATGGATATAAATTTACTAATTCATATAATTGCAAAAACCTGATGCGCAATTATAAATTGCTATGCACGTGGCATACAAGGATACAAAATATAAACCGATACAAATAATCGTAAAATTACCATATTATAGATTAATAATTTTTGTTTAGAAAATATTACTTATTTAATATTGGAACTATAATTAATTTTTATTTACAACAGACACCTATATTATAACATTAGATTATAACTTGTTGAAAGTTAGTTCTTTACGCTTTAGAAGTCTTCAAGCAGAAATTTCTTAATTGCAAAGAAAACAAAAGCTTTTATAAATATTATCTACTACTGTATTACGCGATCTAATGTATGGTATATACATAAAGCACTATTAAATTCGTTCATGCTTTACGTTATCAAAATTTTCTCGTACATTTTAATAAACCTCAGTGTCCAACCGTAAATTGAACAAGTCATGACGCCACATTATCTAGCGTAAATTAAACTGGAAAAGAAAAAGAGAGTAAATAAGAGTTAAACAGTTCCATTAATAAGATGGTAATCCGAATCTTCGGTTTAGTCGTTCCAGCAGAAATCCAGGCAATAATCAGTGAGTAAGTCATGGTTACCGGCGACCTACTGAATAATTTTGTCAACTCATTGCGTTTGTGTGAAACTAATTTCTAAAACGATTTCTGATAAATAGATTTGCAGTTTGTTTATGTTGCTTACATGTTTGTTTTTCATTATCGGACTTGCAATTTAATATCATGAATTTTGTACGTTTATTTTTAGGAATACTTTAGGTCCTCCTGTTTTAATTTAAGTATTGGAACTAGATTTTTCTTAGCTCATTACTCCCCTTCGTACAGTTCAAGGTATCATCCAAACAAAATTATACAGAAATCCATACAAATGATTGGAGAGCAATGTTCACAGAATAAAATCAATCAAAATACAGACCAATTAGATTTGAACGTACAAACCAATATTTTATTTATCATAAGAAACTGTATGTATAATGTATGAGACAAATCAATATAAGTAGAGTCAGTCAGAAGTTATGCACTGAGCGTGATCGCCGTGTGAGATCACGTTGGCACTTTTTAAAGTAATACGTGCAGCAGGAAGTAAGTAAAAGAAGTACTTTAATTATCAATATCGGAGTCACAGAATAATGCAATTAGTCAATTGTATTGATTTATCCTACCGGCAGTCTACTTCTAAAGTTCAATTTAAAAACTGAAATTATTCAAATGTCTCGAGTGGGAGAGAGAGTGCAGTATTCACCCTAGAGAGTGCGAGTCGTCACAGTCACTTATGGTAATCTTTTCTTTAATATTCAAATACTTAAAATTTAGTAGTCTTGCTAATATGGCAATTCATATATGGTAGGTAAGAAAACGACAGCGTGGAAAATAAGTATATCTTTACAGCAGGCTCAGTTCTCACAATATTAGCATATTTACTGTAGCTTGGTTTTTATATTAATTATACTTTAATTGCTAATATTGAACTAGATGAGAATCCATATACATTAACGAATTAATTTAAAAATTAAAAAGCGCTTTCTCACGTTAAAATTGATAAACGTAAGTTAACAGATTGGTATATATTGATAGTCAAACAAATTTCATTTTCAAATTGTTATAATGCAGGGGTCACCCGTTTATTTGTTACTTGAAATAATTATTCGGTTACAAACCATTCTGTTTAAAACCTAGCTAAGTTTGTGTGGAATATACAACATTTTACTAACATGTTTAAGGTATAATAAACACATTGTTAAGTATCATCGTGTTTTAAAACGGAGTAGGAAGAGAAAATTATAAAGTAATATGTTGAAAATTATTACTTTTTCTAATTATACTTACTAAAAATTTTTCTTCTGAGGGGTTTATGTACGTAATTTATTTCAATCTTTCACAAATAATATGACATTTAGTAATAGACATTATATATAATATTTATTATCTTATCAGGAGTACATTCGTCGTTACATCTTCTGTCTTTTATCCAGTCTTAAAGACTGCTAAACGTCCACTCAAGTCCAGCTGACACTAGGCGTTTCAGTTTCCGCTATTGAAGTGGTGTCGTAAGTTCTTCTGCCAACAAGTTTGAATGCGTTCGGACCCTCTTGTCGTATTAATCAGCACACGCCTATATTTATTGCTTGACCGTAGGTATCCTCAAGTTACGGTGACTATTCTCGCGCGCGCTCACACTACTGACGTGGTGTAATGTAACTTTATCACTTCCATCAGATTTTTGTTTAATCATCGTATTTAAAAATTGCATTATGTACAGAACGTTCATCTTATCAAATAAAATCACTTAATGTGTTATAATCTATATATATATATATATATATATATATATTGCAACGATACAGCCATATGCTGTATTGAGCATTGATTTAAATAAATGTAAAATCTGTAAAATTATTATAAGTTTGGGGTAAATGTACATGTCTGGGATTGTAAAAATGTTTCATTGTTATACTAGGGGAGAAATTAACCTGTTCCAACAGGCAAGGAACACCTGCTCGATTGTATGTGTGTTACGCGTGTATCTTGTGTGTGTTAGTGATGCATGTACAGACAGGAATCCCAGCAACCCTCCACAATGAATTACTAAAATAATTATTTTAATTCACTGTGTGAAAACTAATTAGTGTATAAACAAACAAAAGGCACCAAAGTGTGTGTAAATTTTATAGTTATCCACAGTAAGAAAATGACGTTAGTAGGACACACTACGCGAAGTCAGTGCGAAATAAGTGTGCCAAAAATACGCAAATTACACTAAGACGCTCAAATTAATACAGTGAGTGCTTAATCAAATTATCTATGATTTGTTCTATCTCAATTCCGTACAAAACATTGCCATTTGCAAAAAATTGCAAATATAGGAGAAGGTTCGGGAGTGGGGCTATCATGTGATCTGCAGGTCTCGCCAGGATAATTTCGGAACCAACAGCTGCGGAATCTCGAGAGGGTATAAGTTAAGGGTTCGACTGGAAGCCCTTTTCTTCATTTCAAGACACAGTTGCAGTCGGACACGCTGTCCGTCGGCAGAACAGTTTATTTTGTTATAAGCCTCGTCTACGAATTAATAAAGACGTTCAGTAATTATGTTTACACTAGTACGGGAAACATAGAGTACCGGGACCGTTTAAGTCAGCAAGAGTATCTACAGAGAAGCTACAAAGAGCGACGTGAGATGCTAGACGTTAGGAGATGCTTTTTAGACGCCTAACAGCCGAACGAGATCCACCTCGCAGCCGATATTAATTCTCTGGGACGGACCACACACTGCTGGAGAACGACGCTGGACTCTGGACATATCCAGGACCACGCCAAGCCAGGGGTAACGGAAACCCAACTCTGGACAACGCTGGACCCCGTCAATAAGTCGTAAGGTCATCAAAACTCGAGGTGACATGCATAATGCATTTATAAACGATTTTTTTTTAAAGATCTCATAAAGACTATATAAAGAGACAATGAATTAAAACAAAAACGTTTATAATTAGAAAGAATGTAATAGAGTCTTATGTAAATGTTTTAGTCGTAAGAATGAGCGATCGCATACAGATAAATATAAAAAAAGATAGTTTAATTTTGAGATAGTATAATTTTTTTGTATCAAAGTAAAATAATTGAAATGATTTGATATTTGCATTTTGTAGAAAAGAATAATTTAAATTTTGAATACGAAACAAATGCCAGTCTAAGAGTAATTAATCTAATTTTAAATTTATTTTTAAAAAATTTGGTATAGACTGAGCAAGCTGAGGTCAGATCTGATTTAAATGAATTCCATTAAAATAAAACTTAATTATATTTAAATTTTATTTCTTTTATTAAATCAATTTGAATAAATGTCTAGATTAAGATTATTAACTTGTCTAAATGTAAGAGTGTTTTAAATGTGTGTAACACCGTATAGCTTACGAGATAAACCCTTAATAATGAGTGAATCTTGATCGGAGATTATTAACAATGTTTTATAATGTATAATGCTTTTAAACAATAAACATGAAATTTTATCTACTCTTAAATTTACTACTCTTATTACAGTTACACCTGGTATCGTCATACAACCTGCATACATAAAAGGTATCGTTGTAATATATATATATATATATATATATATATATATATATATATATTGTAACAAGACGGCCGGTTACAAATAATTAATTTCTTTGTTCGTGTACAAAAATTAAAAAAAATTTTGTTTTAATTTATTTAAAAATTTTCAAAAAAATTTTATTTTTGTTTTATTGTTTAAATATTTAATAAATAATCCTTGTAATGTGACCGTGTTGAAATTTTAAATTCCTTTAGTTATTTTTTGGCAATTATATCACTTGTGGTTTGCTGTAAGTAAATTCAGCGCTAATTGGATTGTCTCGTTCACTAATCGATTTGCGATTATTCTTCTTTCTCCAATGTATTACGTTCACTGGAGTAATGGCTGCCTTTCTTTCAGCTGATGTTGTTCACTAAACTCTATTTATAATTTAGAAATAAATTTAATACCAAAAAATGTTGAATTACTATGTTTATTAACAATTATATAAAACAGATCGATCAAAAATCGATTAGGTTATATTGTTCGACTCTTTCACAGGGCGAATCGATTGTTGTTTCACATGTATTTGATATAAATATTTTCAGGGTTCTTTAAACGGTTATGTTATATAGTCAGAGAAGGGGCAAGTCTCGAAAGTATAACATTATAATAAAAAATCTTAATAGTTAATAATTACAAATTTAGTTATGATATATATTGTTTATTAAGTAGAAAATCAGACCAATTGGCTGTGGCGACAAATCTTATTCCTTGTGGGCGCTTTGCATGCTGGGAACCATCATGGCCGCTCGCCTCGTTGACGAAGTAAAACGAAAATGGTGTTATTGGATTTTCTTTAAATAAAGATGCCTTCACAGCTGCTTCCTCGTCTCCGCAATATTGAATAATGTTTCTGGTGTTGTTGGATTATCACTCGTTCACTGTTCTGTTGTTCACTCGAGAAAATGTGCGTTTTATTTTTAAGATATTGGTGCTGTAAAAGTTCGTTTCAGTTGTCTGGAAATTATTAGTGTTAGTGGTTCAAATGGTTAGTTCACTAGATTGTGTAGTGTATTCACTGGTTTCTATGTGTGTAGTTGTTATTTTTCACTGCATTTATCGTTTAAAAGTGTTCTGTCCAAAATCTCAAAATTTATAGTAGGCTATGTTTTAACTGTTATCCGCCATTAATCGTTCCGGTATACTGTTATTAGCACGAGCTTAATTCACCCGTACTCTTCGAATATTAATTAAGAACTGTTTTACTTCCTTGGTTTCTGAAATCTCTTAACCGACTTAATAGTAGAAAAGTATTGTTTAAGTTTTATTCACTTCCGATGCACTCAATTAAAGTACATTATATCATAGAATATATTTTGGTTATTAATTAATTTCATGTAATAGCAAATACATAATCGGTTTCTTTAACTCCTTCTGCTTAATTTGATATACAATAATCCATCTTTATAAAGTTTTTTATCGAAATTGCTATATTTCTGTCATTTTGGAAAAGGAGGCTCAATATTCTGTTGCCTGTCCTTGTCCAAAATTTAGCCATTTTATGTGTTATAATTATGATTATAATAAATCCCTCAGATTGATATAAATGTTTATCGTTCATCAATTTCTTGTAAATTTATCAATTGATCATCCTTTTAAATATAATTAATGAATTTCTGATTCCTCCTCTGAAATTGTTAGGTATTACATTTGCAAATTTTTTGAATAATTTTATACATCTTTTTATATTATTTCTTTAAAGTATACCTTTAGTTATAGTATTTGGTGATTGATTCACCTTATATAAATCTCATCAATTTACTTGGTTTATTTGACTTAATTACACCATTACAATGTTATTGGAATTTCCCATTTGGCCTAGATTTTCTGGTTTTACATATACTGTTTTTTTTTTTGAATAATACTATGTCTATGCCCCTTCTGACTTTCTGAAGTTAATATAATATTAAATACAATCTCCTTAAATAACTATTGGAACATGTAGCATTGTATTCATGCTCATAATACACAAACTATATTTAAAATTAATTATTGGTCTTTAAAGTCAGACATTTTAGTTTCAATTATTACTTAGTATTATTACACATAACAAACATTTTATAAAATAGTATGTATTCATACTGAGACTTTTAGTCTGTACTAACATTGTAAGCCATAATAAACATAAATATAATAATAATGAATCTTATTCTATACACCACCTTGAAATATGGTGTTCATAGGCTTTAACACAAACATAATCAGCCATTTAATTTCATTTTCCTTAAATTTAATTTGGTTACAGTCCTTTCTGTTTAATTTTTATTATTACATTTTAATCCCCGTGTCACTGTATTTATTCCCCACCTGCTCTCTTTATCATTGACATTTTAAAGAATGTTTTTTTTTTATAAAAAGTGGCATCTTCTTTGAAACATTAGTAATGTTTTCATAAGAATACTTCCTAACATTTTATATTTGTATTTATAGCAAACATTAAAGTAGTTTCATTGTACATAGTTGAAATATCAGTTGCACTTATACTTGAAGTTTATTCAGTATTTTGAAATAACTTTCACTGGTTCACTTATATTTTTGGTTCTTATTTACACTTGAGTTTTACAATACTCCAAGACCAAAATCTTAATGATAAGGGACAATGAAGTTTTGTTTATTTAGTTACATAATAATTTTAGTGGGTGCACTTCTATTTACTACCCTAAATACATTTGTTTATAACTATTTTACATTTTTATATGAGGTTTTGGGTTGTTATACTTTCATGGGTGACATTTAATCTTTTTGGGGTTTGTTATTCTTTGTAATAGGTTTTCTTTGGGTATATCTTGTAGTTCTTCCCATTATACATTTTCTTCTTTTCACAATTCTTCCATCTTGGGTTCTCCAAGGTAATCTGATTTTATGGTTCGTTGGTTTGTTCGGGGTATCTTTTTACCTGCTCCTATCCTATCTGGGTATTATCCTGATTTTGTTTTAGTTTTGTATGATTTATTTTTCTTGATACATTTTTGTTGCATTATGATGATTAATTTTATTTTTTCCTTTTATGGTGGTAATTTACTTCGACATTTAATTATTTTCATTTGAATTTTCTTTTTATTTAATGTAATTTATATTGAATTTTGATCAGATTGGAATTATGATTTACTGGATTATCTGTCATGCTACAGATTGCCCTCCTCCAGAAGTGATTAGTTCAGACTATACTTTGTTTGTCTGAAATAATTGCTTATGATAATTATTATATTTTATATTTTATTCTTGACTTCCTTCCATTTCTAATTTTTTCTTCTACATATTCGAGCTTACATATATTTTATTCTTAATTGATCTTCTTTGATAGTAATAGTCATCTGAGTTTCATATTTATTATTTTATTTTCATTTTCTTAACTTTGTGTTTTATCCCTGGGATATTTATTCCCTATCATTCCCTAACACGTGAGCTGGGGCAGTTCAGAGAGGCACTGTAGGCTACATACTCTGCTGGCGATACTTCACTTCTATTTGAGTACAGAGGCAAATCATCTCTGCTCAAAAAAATATATTAATACTGCTGGACTTATCTACAGACAGTTATTAATAAAAATTATTTAAGAATAGTCCATTTTATGACTACTAAAAAAAATATCTTTGGATACTTCACTTCGTATATTGCTCAGATCTGTTAATATTCCTATCTTAATTATTCTTCTGACTTGTTAGCTTTATGGTTATCTCATTTCTTATTATGGTGGGAAGCTCTTTCATTCATATAATTATCATTATTTATTAAATATACCGTTTTTGGTATTACTTCTCTATTCTTCTTTGGTTGTTATTGCAATCTGTTTCTGGTCATTGGCAGCATATATTTTATGATATTTTTTGTTTGTTTCTCAGTTCTCATTAATTCCACTAGTTCCATGTTCTAGCACTTTCTTCTAATTGTCTTTATTACTCGCGACATTTATTTTACGATCATACTCGTTTGTGATTTATTTAATTACATTTATATATTTTGTACTTTTTCACAAATTACTTCGCTCTGATTTTTTATTCAAATGAATTCTTTAATTATCATATTAATGTGGTCATTGTTTCTCCTTGTATTACTTCAAAGTTTTATTATTTTTATTTCCATACAAGTTTTTTCATTTAATTGTATCCGTGGTTCTTACTTCCTTTTCTTTAATTCCATAGAATGTTTTTATAAATAATTGGTTATAATTTGATATTACTACATATTTTTTAGAATTTGTTTGGTTTATTCTAAATTCTCCTTTTTATTTTGACAATTTTATTTCAAAATTCTCTTCTTTTACTTATCATAGATAGTTTAATCAATAAATAGTTTAATAATTCTCTCCTTTACGTCCAAAAAAATAGTTTTTATAAATAATGGTTTGTAAGATGTACATACTATATTTTTTGAATTCTGTTGTTTTTATATTCAAAATTCTCCTTTTTGTTTTTATAATGGTTTCATATATATCTTGTAGTAAGGTGATCTTACTTCTTTTTTTGAATTTTGTGGTTCTTCTATTCAAAATTCTATTTTTTTTTATATATCCCATAAATTGTTTTCATAAATACTGGTAGTAATGTGTGCTTACTATACTTTTTTGAATTTAGTTGTTTTTATCTCCTAAATTCTCTTCTTTTTATATATCCCATAAATTGTTTTCATAAATACTGGTAGTAATGTGTGCTTATGTGCTTACTTTACTTTTTTGAATTTAGTTGTTTCTGTGGTTTTATATTCAAAATTCTCCTCTTTATATTATTCCAAATGTTTTTCTTAAAATTGTTTGCGTAAGTTGATCTTACTAATTTTTAGAATTTTGTTGATTTTAAATTCAAAATTCTCCTTCTGTTATTTTCCTTAATATTTTCATAAATAATGTCTGTAAGGTGATCTTACCATATTTTAGAATTTTGATGTTTTTTATATTCAAAATTCTCCTTTTTTTTATATATCCCATAAATTATTTTCATAAATACTGGTAGTAATGTGTACTACTATATTTTTTGAATTTAGTTGTTTTTAAAATTCAAATTTCTACTCTTCATAATATTTCTTCATGGAAGCCTGGTTATATACACCTTTGATCCTACCTGAACCCATCTCTTTTATTTCATAAGTATTATTGTTTTTGTCCATGGATACTATATGGGGTCCAGTGTATAGCAGTAATAACTTCTTTGTTATTCCTTCCAGTGTGCTGGGTAATTCCCGATTTCTTAATAATATTTTTTCTCCACTTGTATAGGATATTATTTTACCACTATTCCTTTGATATTTGTTTGGCCGTTTCTCCTGGTCTTCGGCCACCTTTTTGTAAAATTAATCTTGTCGAAAGTATAAACATTATCTCTTGGGAACTCCAGTATTTCTTCGATCTCTCGTGGGGGTTGTTTCTCGTACATGGCGGAGTATGGGGTAATTCCTATGGCTGGGTGGTATGCCAAGTTGAGGAATTTTTCTGTGGCTTCTAGATAGTCCTGCCACCTCCTCTGTTGATTGTGGCAATATGTTCTTAATATCCTCCCCACTTCTCGTAACATCCGCTCTGCCGGATTACTGCTCGGGTGGTAGACCGAGGTTTTGTAAGTACGAACCCCCATAGATAGTAGGGTATCTCGCCATTTTTTCCCCTTAAACTGGGTTCCATGATCTGTAATGATCGAAACTGGTTTTTCGATGTTTGGGAAGTACTGGTCGGTTAATGTTCACAGAATTTTAATTGTAGTTGCCCGATTAGCTGGGTATAGCTTAATGAACTTAGTGAAATGGCCCATCACGATGATCAGGTACTTATATCTGTGACGACCGCCACTGCGGGGAAATGGTCCGCAGATGTCCAAGAATACTTTTTCCAACTTTGCCTGTGATGTTATAGGAATCATTTGGCCTTCCTTTTTCTCATTATTGGACTTAACCAGTTGGCAAATATGGCAACCTCTGATATACATCCGGACCTTCCGGTTGACGATTTTCATGTGGCAGCTCTCCTCCAGAGCCTTTATCACCTTTAAGGCGCCCATATGCCCATATCGTGTATGATAATTAATTATTATCTCCTTTTCGATATGGGTTGGAATGATTACCTTCCATGTCTCCTTCCTTAAAGATGGTTTAACGAACAATATATCTTTATTTAGCTGATAATATTGGGCAATAGTTACGTCCCCTGCTTCTAATCGAGTCTTAATATTTCTTAATTTCGGGTCTGCTTGTTGGTGGGTGCTCAGGTTTGTTAGTAATGTGGCTAGATCGGCTCTGGTGCTAAGAATGTGGTATATTTTGAGTAAACTTTCTTTCTCCCCCTCGAATGTTTGCTTTTCCACGTCAATACGTGATAAGACATCTGCAACGACATTCTTCTTTCCTGGGATGTACTCCCACTTAAGGTTGTATTCTTGAAGTACAAGTATCCACCTGGTCAGCCTTCCGTGACTCAATTTGCACCTCCTCAGGAACGATATGGATTTATGGTCTGTCCGGACGGTAACGGGGTAACCTAGGATGTAGGTGCGGAATTTGCCACACGCGAATACGACACTTAACAGTTCCTTCTCAGTGACGTGGTAGTTCTTTTCGCACTGGTTTAAAGCTCTACTTGCGAAGCAAATCACTAAATGTTCGCCCTCCTCATCTTCTTGATATAGCATCGTTCCGAGGCTAATGTCACTGGCATCGCAATTTAGGAAGAAAGGTTTTTTAAAATCTGGGTGGCGAAGTCTTATGGGTTCCAAAAACTTGTCCTTAATTAGTTGTAAGGTCTCGTTCTGCTCTTTACCCCAGATCCATTTATTTTTAGATGACAGTTGCGGTTGAAATGTGGCGGTCAATTCAGAATACTTTTCCTGGAATTTGCGGTAATAATTACAGAGTCACAGGAATGACTGTAATTGCCTTCTATTCTTTGGTGCCGGAAATTTCTGTATCGCTTCTACCTTTTCGGCCGACGGTGAGATCCCTTGATCATTTAAGTTAAATCCCAAGAACTGAATTTCCTTGGCGATGAAATGAGATTTTTCCAGTTTGAGCGTGATATTGTTTGCAGCCAATTTCTCCAGTACATGTTCCCCACGGTAGCAGTGTTCCTCCCATGTTTCTTGGGGTAACAAGCAAATCATCTACATACACGGTGGTAAATTGTAGTGCTTCTTGGCCAAGTATCTGGTCCATGCAGTTCACAAAGACGGCGACCGAATTCACGAGTCCGAAGGGCAGTCTCTTAAGCTGGTAATTACGCCCTTCGAATATGAATGCCAGATACTTGCGACTTTGTGGGTGTAATTCCACCTGCCAGTAGCCGCACACCGTGTCCCAGGTACTAAAGTAATTGGTACCGTGGAAACGTTTTAAAATCTCTTCTATCTCACCGGGCGATGTCCTGTCATTTTACGATCATCTTATTTATTTCTCTCAAATCTTCCTTCAAGGACTGTTTGTCTTTCTTCGAATCTTCCTTTGTGGATTTGAATTCTTGATCCATTTTCTTGCTGTTTTCTTCTATTTGCTTACTCATTTGTAGGAACATTTTCATCACTTTGTCCATTTTACTATCTTCTGTGGTCTTGGATGTTTCTATCTCCTGGTCTGGGACCTTGACGTCCCTTATTTGCGTTGGTACCTCGGGTTGTTTCGGTTCCGCTGGGGGTAATAACACTTCTACATCTTCCACGGGTGTTGCCTCCTTGTCCCCCATATCGACTACCTTTTCGGCCTCTGCCGCCCTTTTCTTCGAAGTCGCACGACGTCGCATGTTACCTCTTTCATTGACTGTACAACCGCTGCGAAGCTTAATTAGTAATTGGGCAAATTACTGTGGCCTTTCAATCGCTAATTGAAGCCCTTCAGTTGGACGCCAATTTGTAACAAGACGGCCGGTTACAAATAATTAATTTCTTTGTTCGTGTACAAAAATAATAAAAAAATTTTGTTTTAATTTATTTAAAAATTTTCAAAAAAATTTTATTTTTGTTTTATTGTTTAAATATTTAATAAATAATTCTTGTAATGTGACCGTGTTGAAATTTTTTAAATTCCTTTAAGTTATTTTTTGGCAATTATATCACATGTGGTTTGCTGTAAGTCAATTCAGCGTTAATTGGATTGTCTCGTTCACTAATCGATTTGCGATTATTCTTCTTTCTCCAATATATTACGTTCACTGGAGTAATGGCTGCCTTTCTTTCAGCTGATGTTGTTCACTAAACTCTATTTATAATTTAGAAATAAATTTAATACCAAAAAATGTTGAATTACTATGTTTATTAACAATTATTTAAAACAGATCGATCAAAAATCGAATAGGTTATATTGTTCGACCCTTTCACAGGGCGAATCGATTGTTGTTACATATGTATTTGATATAAATATTTTCAGGGTTCTTTAAACGGTTATGTTATGTAGTCAGAGAAGGGACAAGGCTCGAAAGTATAACATTAAAATAAAAAATCTTAATAGTTATTAATTACAAATTTAGTTATGATATATAATGTTTATTAAGTAAAAAATCAGACCAATTAGCTGTGGCGACAAATCTTATTCCTTGTGGGCGCTTTGCATGCTGGGAACCATCATGGCCGCTCGCCTCGTTGACGAAGTAAAACGAAAATGGTGTTATTGGATTTTCTTTAAATAAAGATGCCTTCACAGCTGCTTCCTCTCTCCGCAATATTGAATAATGTTTCTGGTGTTGTTGGATTATCACTCGTTCACTGTTCTGTTGTTCACTCGAGAAAATGTGCGTTTTATTTTTAAGATATTGGTGCTGTAAAAGTTCGTTTCAGTTGTCTTGAAATTATTAGTGTTAGTGGTTCAAATTGTTAGTTCACTAGTTTGTATAGTGTATTCACTGGTTTCTATGTGTGTAGTTGTTATTTTTCACTGCATTTATCGTTTAAAAGTGTTCTGTCCAAAATCTCAAAATTTATAGTAGGCTATGTTTTAACTGTTATCCGCCATTAATCGTTCCGGTATACTGTTATTAGCACGAGCTTAATTCACCCGTACTCTTCGAATGTTAATTAAGAACTGTTTTACTTCCTTGGTTTCTGAAATCTCTTAGCCGATTTAATATTAGAAAAGTATTGTTTAAGTTTTATTCACTTCCGATGCACTCAATTAAAGTACATTATATCATAGAATATATTTTGGTTATTAATTAATTTCATGTAATAGCAAATACATAATCGGTTTCTTTAACTCCTTCTGCTTAATTTGATATACAATAATCCATCTTTATAAAGTTTTTTATCGAAATTGCTATATTTCTGTCATTTTGGAAAATTTACATTTGCAAATTTTTTGAATAATTTTATACATCTTTTTATATTATATCTTTAAAGTATACCTTTAGTTATAGTATTTGGTGATTGATTCACTTTATATAAATCTCATCAATTTACTTGGTTTATTTGACTTAATTACACCATTACAATGTTATTGGAATTTCCCATTTGGCCTAGATTTTCTGGTTTTACATATACTGTTTTTTTTTTTTGAATAATACTATATCTATACCCCTTCTGACTTTCTGAAGTTAATATAATATTAAATATAATCTCCTTATATAACTATTGGAACATGTAGCATTGTATTCATGCTCATAATACACAAAAATATTTAAAATTAATTATTGGTCTTTAAAGTCAGACATTTTAGTTTCAATTATTACTTAGTGTTATTAGACATAACAAACATTTTATAAAATAGTATGGTATTCATACTGAGACTTTTTAGTCTGTACTAACACTGTAAGCCATAATAAACATAAATATAATAATAATGAATCTTATTCTATACACCACCTTGAAATATGGTGTTCATAGGCTTTAACACAAACATAATCAGCCATTTAATTTTATTTTCCTTAAATTCAATTTGGTTACAGTCTTTTCTGTTTAATTTTTATTATTATATTTTAATCCCCTTGTCACTGTATTTATTTCCCACCTGCTCTCTTTATCATTCATATTTTAAAGAATGTTTTTTTTTATAAAAAATGGCATCTTCTTTGAAACATTAGTAATGTTTTCATAAGTATACTTCCTAACATTTTATATTTGTATTTATAGCAAACATTAAAGTAGTTTCATTGTACATAGTTGAAATATCAGTTGCACTTATACTTGAAGTTTATTCAGTATTTTGAAATAACTTGCACTGGTTCACTTATATTTTTGGTTCTTATTTACACTTGAGTTTTACAATACTCCAAGACCAAAATCTTAAAGATAAGGGACAATGAAGATTTGTTTATTTAGTTACATAATAATTTTAGTGGGTGCACTTCTATTTACTACCCTAAATACATTTGTTTATAATTATTTTACATTTTTATATGAGATAATACAAATCAATACAAAACATGACACAATATTCAAAGCACTCAACATCGAAAATACACAAAAAAATAACACATACACTACAATCACACACAATAAAATCAATTTGAAGTACCAGAAGCCAACAGAAGCGAGAATAATAGTCAACCAACACATATGTACTTCACCAGACACAAAAACCGGATGGCTGAGGATGGGTACAAGATGGTACCCGAAACATGTTCCTAGTAAGGAAAAAAACATCTTGAGGTAAATTCATTATAAATATTAAATCTAATATATATATATACATATATATATACATATATATATATATATATATATATATATATATATATAACTCAAAGCCTGAGAACTTATGGGTACTGAATACAAATCCACACTGTTACACCGATTGCCACCAAAGTTTGCACAGGTAACCTTTGGCACAAGGCAAAAAATACTGTCTAACTTGGAATTTGATATTTTGCCCCGATTTAGGCTCTTTTAATTATGTCTTTTCGTTGACGCGTATAAATGACGCGTATAAAGATGTCAGAAACA
The DNA here is from genome assembly GCA_034769895.1 of Magicicada septendecula. NCBI lineage: Eukaryota > Metazoa > Arthropoda > Insecta > Hemiptera > Cicadidae > Magicicada > Magicicada septendecula. Next base: position 484,799,228 of record CM068367.1, on the reverse strand, counting down.
CCGTGGAGACCAGAATTAATTACCATAGTAACAAGTAAATAAACAAATGCTATTTAGCCGCATCAGAACTATAACTTTATCCGTCCCTGCAGTTCAGTTTTTAATGTTTTTAACATGCGATTGTATCGATATATTTTGTAATGTTGGACACACATACCTCTATAAATTTTGTAGTTGTCTTAAACGATTATAAAATTTATGTTTATACGTATTTCTGGTGATGCAATGAATAAGTAATGAAATATATTAAATACTACTACTAAAGATGTCAACAACACCATGGAGACCAGAATTAATTACTATAGTAACAAGTAAATAAACAAAAGCTATTTAGGGGCATCGGAACTGTACATTAGGGTGGAACGAAAAAACCAAGTTTGGATTTTTAATTGTAATAGCGCGGAAAAGTAGCCTTTTGGTGTAGATAAGATAAAAAAAAAAATATGAAAAATATTGGAGCACGTCTTGAGGTGCCGCAAGGACGATAAATTTTCATAAAATTGCAATTTTCGCTACATTTTAAAGTTTTTTTAAGAAGTTGTCAAACATTTTTTTTTATTTCAAATACTGTCAAAAAAGCAGTTTTTATATCAAAAAAGACATACAATTTTTTTTTAACTTTTTTGATTATGTCTTGAGGTGCCGCAAGAGTGGTAAAGTTTTATAAAAACACACTTTTTGTAACTTTTTCAAAGATTTTACGTGTCTTGATTATGCAATAAAAAGTTTCAAATAGGCGTTTTAATATGAATAGAAAGATAAAAATAGTTTAACTATTGCATTCCATCAATAGTGTAACTACTGATAAAAACATATTGCATCAAGAAAAGAAAGTAATTAAGTTGTACAAAAAAGTTATTTCAGAAGACCACGTTTCACTAATAGAGGAACCAAACTCAAAGTTTTTATGCCACGTAACACCTAAATCTGGCACTGGAAAAGACATAGCAGACAGTATTATGTGTTTCTTGAAGATAGAGAACACAACGAACAACTTTTGAACTTTACTGCTATTGGGTGTGATGGAACCGTTGTAAACACTAAATGGACATAAATGGTGTGATTTCTTTGATGGAAAATGAAATAGGAAGACCTTTACAATGGTTAGTTTGTTTGTTCCATGGAAATGAGCTACCTTTGCGACATATTTTTTGTCATTTAGATGGTAAAACGAAGGGACCCAATGAGTTTAAAGGCGAAATAGGTCAGCAGCTGGAAAACTGTGCTAATCTTCCTGTGGTTACTTTCTTGCCAATTGAAAATAACCTTCCTCTTTTGGAAAACACAAATGATTTAAGTACAGATCAGAAGTATTTATTGGATATGTGTATCGCTGTATCAAGTGGAAATTGCTCACTAGATTTATCTTTAAGAAATCCTGGAAAACTTCCTCACTCCAGGTGGCTTACATTAGCAAACCGTATACTTAGATTGTATGTGGCAACTGAAAATCCAACTGAAAACCTTAAGACTCTGGCTGAGTACATTGTGAAAGTGTATGCACCTGTGTGGTTTAACATTAAGTTAAAACCTTCATGTACTTATGGTTCCAAACATCTGTTTAAGCTTATCTCATATTCACGCTATCTCTCTGATGATTTCAAGAACGTTCTAGACCCGGTTATTCAAAGAAATGGGTACTTTGCTGCTGGAGAAAATCTCCTTTTGTCCATGCTATATGATGAGCGCAAAAATGTAAGAGAACTTGGTTTACGACGTGTTTTAAAAGCAAGAACAGAAAGTAGAGGCGGAGTCAGCAACTTTAAAGTTCCAAAGATAAACTTTGATGCAAAGGATTACATCGACATGATCTCATGGGCTGAAAATGACGTAACTGAACCCCCCTTGGTAAAACATGTTTCCATTGACTCTCTCAAAGACTTTATACGGAAGACATCTGAAGCTCAACCAAATAGTAAGGTGGACCCGCTTATCGACTTTCCCCGGCTTCCTTGTCACACGCAAGCAGTGGAAAGAGCTGTGAAACTGGTGACCGAATCGGCTCAAAATGTCTGTGGTAAAATCGCAAGAGAAGGATATATAAGAGCAAAAATTGACTCACGTGAGAACATGCCAAAATTTGATACATAAAAACAGTTTAATGTGTCAATGAAGTAGAAACAAACATTTTGCAGCTGTAACATTTGTAATTATTAAGGGTTTTTTAAATCATAAAAAATGAACTTTCAATGTCTTTGAAATTGTATTATGATATTTTTTTACGTGTGCTCTAATAAAAGAAATATATAATTGATTTGACGAGCTTTTATTTCAACCTTATTTACGACTATTTATAACAACCAAAATGTTTGCAAAAGTTTCAAAATTAGCAAAAATACAAACTTTTTGACATTAAAAAATATTTTTTTATTATTATTATATTTTGTAATTAATAATTTTTTCCAATTCTAATGCTTATATATGTATTTACAACTATCTTTTGTAACATTATATGTACGAGAAAACCATAAAAAATAATTTATCAAAGTTTATAATTTTTCAATTTTTTTACAAACTTTAAGCTCTTTGCGGCACCTCAAGATGTTGTAGTATAGCAACCAAATTTTTTTTCTTTCTTTTTGAACCTAAAAGGCAACTTTTCCCCACTATTACAAAACTAAAAAAAAAAAAAAATTAAAAAAAGGCCATTTTCGTTCCCACCCTACTGTACATTTATCCATTCCTGCAGTACATTTTTGATGTTTTATATAATATGCGATTGTATCGATATATTACGATATGGAAAAAAAGAAGTGTACCAATTGTAAATTGTCCTATTACTTAATGCAAAGCGAAAATACGTGTTGTTTTCATTTGTGAAGTTAGGTGACAACGGTTTTTGTTTTTAGTTTACTGCTGAAATAAATAAAAGCCATGGTTGAGGAAAACATAACGTTTAATGTGTTATACAATGCTTCTAACACAGTAACACTTACAATAAAGAATTTAGCGTTTTTGATTTAACAGGTACTTTATAAATATCTCCAAAGGCTTTATAAACGGGTACTTTTAAATCTCCAAAGGCTGTTGCACGAATATAATAATTTAGTACAATTTAAAATAGTACTAGTGTTGAAAACAGCTTTGGAGAGAATTTGACTAATGAGTATAAAATTGTTATACGAGTTGAAAAAACGCCACATAGACATAGACAATAAAAATTATATTAAAATAATTATTAAAAGTCCAATATTCGCGTGCGAAGCCACGGGTAGCAGCTAGTTACATATGTGTGTCAATGATTTCGTGTATACTTCATACTGGTTCCTGTAGAAATGATTTTACAGTCGCTGTGAAAGTCAGTGTGCTTTATTAAGCCATCTCTAGTGCTGATTCTGGTGAAAAATACTATTCTACACGTTTATGTAACTATGTTTTAAAATTTGTTTAAATTTGAAGTCTTATTTTTTGAAGTACGACAAAAAGAATTTTCTACCTAACTACTACCATTCTTTATATTTTATTGGCAGTTCTCTTTTTTTACATGGGTATCCGTACCTGATTAGTTTCCGGGATCTTGAGAAGGGATTTATTTATTTATATATGATGGCTTTGCCTTAGTAGATGTCGGGAGTCAATTTATAAAAATTATGTGCATTTTAAAATTATATTACACTACAGAGAGAATGAGGAGGCAGGTAAACGCGCCGTTTCTCCTGACTGCTTGATAGAGTCGTGTGGGTTTGTTCAGCCATTATTCATCCGTTCCCGGAACAAACAAAATAAATAGATCACTCGCCAATACCCAATGTGGAAGTTGTATAGTCAGTCAATATCATTTTCTACGTAACATACGATAAACATTATTTAATAGCTCAGGGCATTACTTTTTTATTGTAGTAATTGTGTAAATAATTATTACTAATATATTTTTATTCTGTTTAAATTCTACATTGTGTATATTTTAGTAGTAACAATTTTTACCACAGTATAATGTATATTATGATGATAATGAGTATTAAGAGTATTAAAGTATTTTATATATTTCAAGTTTAAATCATCTACAATGTAAATAACAGTAATCGGAACTAAGGAAATTCAAGGAGAGGTTTCTACCTTAAAAAACCTGTTAGTTTTAGTATCACAAAAAAAAGTATTCCCGACCGTGTTCCCCATGTACGAATGATTTTTATATTAATTAATCATTTTTATTTTTCCTTCTTTAAGGTTTAAGTTACTCTTGATGAGATCTAATCAGCTGGTATTTCAGCTGATCTCTTTATCTTAGTATGCACAGTATTTACTTTTTTAAATACATACATATGTGTATGTGTGTGTGTGTGTGTTTAGTATTTACTCGTATATACTTCAGACGTTTGAAATGCGTCTGCTGAAAAAACTGCATAAATATGTCAGTCATACGAACTGCTTATAAACAGAAGTTCTCAAAATCAACGTGACTGAACTTTAAATTAAATAAGAACTAATCATAGTTTTAAGTAAAACCAAACAAAGCAAGAAATTTTGTTTCAAATTAGGTACTAATTGAAAATGATTGTAACCTACTAGGATGCGATAACAGAAACGTTGGTAATTTCTATTTTAGAAAACTGAAGTTAATGAACATATACTTCAAGGGTGACTGCAACAATTCAAGAGTTCAAAAATTCAACTTTCTTCCTTATATTTCATATATTTCAGAAAATGTATCTTAGATTTTATATTTTAGGTTTTGGGTTTTGCGTTTTAAGGTTTGAGGCTTGAGGTTTTAGGTTTTCACTCTCAAGTGCGAATGTACTTCCAATTAATAACAAGACGTCAGAAGGGAATAATATTTACACAGACGTGTCATGTAATCGGATGTATATTGTGTAGATGAACTGCTGTATAAATATAGGCCTACGTACAATTAGTCATTATCTAGTTTATCATTTTGGTTTTGGTTAAATAACCCTGTTTTGCAACTAAATTGTCTGTTTACTACTACTTCATGCAATAATTTTCTCTTTAATTTTATAAAAGAAGAAGCAACTTTTTGCAGTCAAGTCAAATACGACACACACACACAGAGTAGAACAACACAGAAAGTTTGTTTATCTGCGTGTGTATATGTTTACTTATATATTTTTAAGTTTCGTATATAAATATATAACGTGGAAGTTGCTTTACGTAAATCGCCCGGTGTAGAGCTATTGGGTTGGCTAAAAGTGCATAATTATATACTTAATCTGTCTAGGAAATTGTATTCCCTGGCAATGACAAATAACTATACATGAATGGATAATACAAAACATGTCTAAATTTATATCATACTTAGATATAGGCCTCTAGGTGTTTTATTTAGGCAAGTTTAAGTTGTAGGTGTGCTATTGTTTTTGGTATAAGAACTTACGTAAAAATGTCCTGGGGTATTTTATTAATAAGCCATATGAATATATTTTCAGTGCCCCTTTTTTTATTATGTCCTTGATGCTCCGGATGCCCCTGGCGCTGGATGACCTTTTGTCGTCACGGCGTTCCCAGTGTGCGACCTGATCCGCCGCGTAAGAATACGTCTGCCCACACTGCCTAGTCCGCAGATCCAGAGATTCCTTTCATGTTGTAATTTATATACAACAAATAATTTTCGATACAACAAGAAGTACTTTTGTTAATACAAACGGAATTTAATGTGTCTATAAGGATAGGAATTGTGTACGTTAACACAAAACAATTCACTTAACAAACCTCACAAGTCTCACAGTGCCTTCACAAACACTTGTGCTTCGAAGTGTCCCAAAACTTAAGCATGGCAAGATTGTAGGCCTATTCGATACACGTTCCCAGGTAATACTCTACTTTAATTAAAAATATATTCTGATTACATCAAATTCTTTGTTACGACGCGATTTTCACCTGAGTTCTTGAGTTTTGGAGGCGACGAGTATAGGCTACTGACGGATAGTTATAACTTCTCGAAGAACATTGACTTAAATTACGTTTTCACTCTAAACATAAGTAAGTTTAGTTTCTTAACGACTAAGTATAGAAAATACTTACTCGTTACTTGAAATAATTACAACAATAAACAAAACGATGGGGACCCAACACAGACCCAACACATTTGAGTCTGTACCATGTCAGAGACTGTGCGACAGAACAACTCTCCCGCTTATTATCCTGTAGGTTATAATAACACGACATTTTTGTTCGATCCTTGCACGTTTGGTATGTAGAACTTTATAAAATACCCCGTTTAGTGCTCTCAAATCCAGAACATTACGCTTATTTGATAAAACTTTATCATATATTTTCATAAATATTTATACCAAATAAGGCTACTAAGGTTCTGTTTTGGCGTGGCTGAAATCGTCATCTATCTAGGAGACCTTGCTAAACGTCCATCATAAGTTTTTAGAAGCGAAAGCGTCGTACGGTAAAATTAAACGAGGAAATTGTAGGCCTAATAGTGTTCGCTGTTGAAAATTTTGACGCTTCCAAACTTCGGTCTTGTCAGAAAACACAGCTACTACACTCCAATACTGCGATAGACACATTAAAAACGTGTCGTGTGTTTATCAATGCCAATCAGGCGCACGGATGATATTTGTTTGTTTCTTCGACAACCCAGTGATTGAAAACGGACGTAAAATTGTTTTGTTTATAAACAATGCCTCGTCCATCGCAAATTTCGGATATATATAAATTTGGAATTTCTTAGTCTATGACGCAGAGGTAAGGGGTAGAGCTTTCAGATTGAAAACGAACTTTGATTTGAAAGAATTAAGTGCTTACGGAAAAAGTATAATAATTAGTATACTACTGAACAGCAAACCAGTCTTTGCTATCAAAATTGTGTTTTAATTATTTCAATAATGCTAATGCACATGTGGAAATATGACCAACCTGTAATTCTGTATGTTTCTGTGCTATTTTGTCGTCTCTGTTTTAATACGATGTACCGCTTAATACGCAGCTTTCACTCGGTCCCTTGAAGACCGTTTTGAAGGGGTATTACTGTATTTTTTTCATATCTTAATAACTCGATAATTTCTCATTACTAAGCAGCCGATCTCGTTTCTTCTTTCTCCCTTCATTAACAAACAGACGCAGGTCATACTCTTCTTATACAAAATATGACCCCTATGATAGGTTAATATGTTACCCGTATAATAATACGATAGGTTGCAATACAGATACAGACACACACACACGCTCGAGGGAGGGCACGGAATCGAAACCCCATAGTATGTGTATGACTGGTGGCTATATTATACAGATGTATATAATATACAGATGTATATAATATACAGATGTATTCATACATACTCCCCAACACACAGATGGCCGAGAGAGGATAGCCGTGGCGATCCGTGCCAAACACGATCCAATTAGAAGAGTGAATAGAGATTGCCGAGAAAGATGAAAAGAAGCCTCACTGAAACAAACATCGCACTCGTGAAGTAAACATCGGAGAAGAAGAACGTCATAACGTAGAGAGAAAGACAAAAATGTACTGAGTCAGATCCCGAAGAAAGAGATCCTAACATACCGAGCTGAGACGGTACAAGAATACATTCATACAGTATATACACATATATATATATACACAACAACACGCGTACACTTAGCAATAATGCATTCTGTTTAACGATGATTTGTATAATTATTTTCCTGTTTTAATATCTGGTCAATTCTAATATAAGCTCAATCAAATTTTATCTGTTTTCTTTGGTCTGTGGTAGCGCATTTTTAATCGCATTTGCTATCTCTTTAACACGACCAGAACAATCAAGTTAAAACATTTTTCTCTTTCCTTCTTAAAACAATGTAATTTTAAAATTCAGTGAAGAAACCCTTTCCCTCACTTATATTACACTGATATTATTTAAGAAAATCCCTACACATGCAATTCAGGTATAGTATAAATTGACACCCTTTTAGTTTTCTTCACCTCTTCATTTATACCATTTTTTAAACTTATGCTACTCAATACTTTGTACAAAGTATGTGTTTTTAATAATTAGATACAGCTAATTAAACACTTATCTAGTAGATAAACTGAATAAAAATTGTTACTTTCAAGAAAAATTATTTATTCAAGACGTATTTTTGCTTTACTGCTGTCGTTTACTCACTTTATTGACTGCATCCGTGAAAGATGATTAGGGCCTATAGGCATTATGATTCCGGACTTACCATAGTACAACACCTCTATCTGAGAGAAATATATTGTAACATAGTTGTGGGAAACAATGCGGTTGCTGGTGTAAGGTTTTATATATATCTGTGTCTCTGTGTCTGTGTGTGTTGCAGCAATACATATATTTGAATATTTACCCAGGCCAGTATTTTGTAAATAATTAGTATAAGGAGAGTATGACGAATGGTTTTAGCAATTTTGTGAGTGAAAGTACAGGCGTGGACACACCTGTAGCCTATCGAAAGTGTACACCTGCCCGACGGAATTGTTTACAGTGTATGTGTGTCTGTGTGTGTGTGTGAACTAGCACTAACCTGCATTGAACTACGTTTGAGGAGAAACGTATGAATTAATTGTTGGTTTTATCATTAAATCGGGTATTGACATGATTAAAATAAATTAATAAATATGTTTTTTACCTGTTACCAAAGACTTATCACAATTATAAAAACGCCATTATAATAAGGACACTTAAACGCCTATGTTGATGCAAAATTATAGCAGAAATGTGCAATAATAAAGACGTCATATTAATGAAAATTAATTACTACCACAATCAGCTAGTAATTAACGAGTCTGTTATATGTAAATGACGAGTAAAAATTACATAGACAATGCAACCACTTGCCTATAGATCAAGATTTTGGTTATCGCGAAAACAGACTGAAAAATTATCAGTTAAAAAAGGACGCTACACAGGAATTGACAAAGTTTAACATGTCAAAAACAATGTCTCGCATGTCAGTTTGCCGTCTACTATAAATACCTCCGGCATTATTGGACGAGGTTCAGACTCAAGAAATCTTTATACGTGGACACTATGTCCGTTTGCTAATCGTCTGACTCAAGAACTCTTTACATGAGATCACTATGTCCGTCTGCTCATCGACTTGAATTCATCACCATTATCATTACACCACGATTGATGGAAGAACACAGGATCACCATCGACAACAGGGTATAGAATACCAAGGAAGTGTCATCATCATCATCATCATCGTCATTGTCATCATTCAGGACACACACACACACACACACACACACACACAGGTACACACGCAACGGTAACTTCGACAATACGCACGTGACAATTGAACAATTACATTTTTGTGTTAAACAAACAACTTATAAAGAACAGAATATGAAATACTAAAGTAATATAAAGACTTAAATGTAAATAGTGTAAATATTCAGAGTAAAAGACGTAATTTTAAGTGAATATTAAAAATAATACTTTTATTGTTTTTTTTTTTATAACGGTCATTATCACAATTGACATTTAATTCATAAATCATTTTATATTAATTCGTTTAATTACACATATCTTTGATATTATTCTCACATTATTCCTGTCATGGTTATTATACTTTCGAATGAATGTTTTTTTTTTTTTTTATTAATTTCATAATGAGGTCATAATTTCTCCTCATACCACTTCAAAGTTCTATTATCTCATAATTCCAAATAAGTTTTTGTACTTTATTATATTCAATCACTCAAATTGTATCAACTCAAATCGTATTAAAAAAAAATTTTTTTTTTTAATTTCCTTTGGCATCATTTTATGGAAAGGTTTTTACTCTTTATATTGAAATTAGACATGATCACATTTTCCAGAATTATTTGTTTTAATTCTAATGTCTGTTTCCTTTATTCATCCCATTATGATCCTGTAATAACATGGTAATTATATTTTATGCTTACCATAAATATGGTATTAAATCTCTTCTGTTTATTTCACCCAAGTGTTTTATTAATAATTGGTCGGTAAGTTGTACTTACTCTTGGTTTGGAAACTTGATGTATACACAATTCAAAATTCACTCTTCTTATATTTCCATAAAGTTTTCAAATAATTGTATGTAATATGCGTTTACATGTGTTTTAGAATTTGGTTGGTTTTAAATTCTAACTTCTTCTTATATTATTGCCATAAAATTTTCTTCAAATAATTTTTATGTAAGGTGGGCTTACATGTGTTTTAGAATTTGGTTGATTTTATTCATAAAATTTCTTCATGGATGCCTGGTTAAAGACACCCTTAACTTTATTTGAATTCATTTCCTTTATTTCGTACGTGTTGTTGTTATTGCTCTTAGAGACAATATAGGGACCAGTGTACAGAAGCAATAATTTTTTTGTTATCCCCTCTAAGGAACTGGGTAATTCCCTATTCTTCAACAACACATTCTCTCCAACGGTATAATTAATAACCTTACCCATGCTTTTATCGTACTTATTCCGCCGTTTCTCCTGATCTTCGGCCACCTTATTGTGAAATTGAATTCTATTAAATATATATTTATGCTCTCTGGGGAACTCCAAGATATCTTCGATCTCCCTAGGGGGTTGTCTTTCGTACATTGCGGAGTAAGGGGTTATTCCTATGGCTGGATGGTATGCCAGGTTGAGGAATTCTTCAGTGGCCTCCAAGTATTCTTGCCACCTCCTCTGCTGATCGTGGCAGTACGTTCTTAATAGGCGCCCCACTTCTCGCAAGACTCTTTCGGCCGGGTTACTGCTCGGGTGGTATACTGATGTCTTGTATGTATGAACCCCCATTGACAGCAGTGTGTCCCGCCATTTCCTCCCCTTGAATTGTGTTCCGTGGTCGGTTATGATCGATACCGGTTTTCCGACGGTTGGGAAGTACTGGTTGATCAGGATTTCAAGAACTTTATTCGTAGTCGCCCGATTTGCTGGGTATAGCTTCACGAACTTGGTATAATGGTCCATTATGATGACGAGATATTTGTATCGGTGGCGGCCTCCACTGCGGGGAAATGGCCCACAGATATCCAGGAATACCTTCTCAAGTTTCGACTGAGAGGTTATCGGAATCATCTGCCCCTCTCTTTTCTCGTTGTTTGTTTTTACGAGTTGGCAAATGCGACAGTTTCTAATGTACCTCCGTACCTTCCGATTTATGTCTTTGATATGGCAGCTCTCTTCCAGGGCCTTTACCACCTTTAAGGCGCCCATATGCCCATATCGAACATGATAATTGAACACTATCTCCTTCTCGATATGGGTCGGAATTATAACCTTCCATTCCTCCTTATATAAAGATGGTCTTGAAAACAGGATTCCATTATGTATTTTATAATATTGGGAGATTGTCTCATCCCCTGCTTCGAATCTTGAGATAATAGAGATTAACTTCGGGTCAGCTTGTTGGTGTGTGCTTAGGTGTTCCAAAATTGACTGTAGACCGGCGCTGCTGCTGAGAATATGGTATACTTTAAGAATACTCTCCTTCTCCCCCTCGAACGTCTGTTTGTCAATGTCTACTCTAGACAATACGTCCGCGACGACATTCTTCCTTCCGGGGATATACTCCCACTTCAGGTCGTATTCTTGCAGCAATAGTATCCACCGCGTTAACCTTCCATGGCTTAACTTACATCTCTTAAGGAATGAGATAGACTTATGGTCTGTCCGGACGGTAACGGAATAACCAAGGATATAAGTGCGGAACTTTCCGCACGCGAACACGACACTCAATAATTCCTTTTCTGTAACGTGGTAGTTTTTCTCACATTGATTCAATGCTCTGCTGGCAAAGCAGATCACAAGATGTTCGCCCTCCTCATCCTCTTGATATAAGGTAGTGCCGAGGCTGATGTCACTGGCATCACAATTAAGAAAAAAAGGCTTGTTAAAATCTGGATGGCGGAGTATAATGGGTTCAAGGAATTTTAGTTTTATTAGAGATAATAAATTATGTTGTTCATTACCCCAGATCCATTTATTTTTGGATGACAGTTGCGGCTGAAATCTGGCAGTCAGTTCTGAGTACTTTTCCTGGAACTTGCGGTAATAATTACAGAGTCCCAGGAACGACTGTAACTGCCTTCGATTCTTAGGTGTAGGAAAGTTCTGAATCGTTTCGACTTTTTCAGCCGACGGTGAGATTCCCTGATCATTTAAGATGAAGTCTAAGAATTGTATTTCCTTAGCAATGAAATGAGATTTTGCTAATTTTAGCGTAATATTATTTGTCGCTAGCTTCTGTAATATGTGTTCCACACGGTAGCAGTGTTCCTCCCAAGTTTCTGAGGACACTAGCAAGTCATCGACATATACGGTGGTGAATTGTAGTGCTTCTTGGCCAAGTATCTGGTCCATGCAGTGCACAAAGACTGCGACTGAGTTTACCAGTCCGAAGGGCAATCTCTTAAACTGGTAGTTCCGCCCTTTGAATATAAAGGCCAGATACTGGCGACTCTGTGGATGTAATTCCACCTGCCAGTACCCGCACACCGTATCCCAGGTACTGAAGTATTTGGTACCGTGGAACCGTTTTAAAATCTCCTCAATCTCACCGGGCGAAGTCCTGTCATTAATGATCATTTTCTTTATTTCGCGCGCATCTAAACACAAACGGACTTGTCCGTTTTTCTTAGGAATAGCCACGATAGGACTTGTATATGGGGAATGGCTACTCTCTATAACGTCACGGTTAATCATTTGCTCTATTTCAGCTCTTACTGCTTGCTTTCGTGATTGCGCAATGGGGTATGACTTCCGGTTAAAGTCCACTGTGTCTCGGAATTGTAGAGTACACTGGAAGTTTTTCACTTTACCGGGCTCATCAGAAAAGATTGATTTATATTTGTTATATATGTTTATTAATTTGTTCGCTTGGTTTATTGTTAAGCCTTCGCCAGTTATACCGCTCCGGAAATCCCTGATCTCCTGGATTTTTTGTGACCATAAATCTTCATTGGAGGTGTCGTCTATCCTTTGTTCAATTATAGATGTTGGATGGATGTAATTAATTTTTCGGATTTGCTGGTGGATACTATCGGGAACAACTTGGTCACTACCCACCAAGTTCGCCGTCCAAGTATGTCCGTTAGAAAACAGCGACAATGTTTCAGTTCTCAGATCAATGATGGCGGAATTCCTCCTAAGCACATCACACCCGACCAGTATATTAAATGGCAGACCGCTCGCCACCAAGAATTCCATATCAATTGCTATACCACAGCTCATCACACTGGCGGAGACTTGCCTACGTATTGTTTTATTTTGTCGGCCGGTTGCACCCAACAAAACAATATTATTCAACGGCAACGTTGGTAAAGTTCTCCTGCACTCTTGCTGTATCCTCTCCAGCTCCGTCGTACTTATGATTGACACGTTCGAACCAGTATCGATCATTAACTTGGCTGGGATGCCTTCTACCTTGGCGTCGACATGTATTATTTCATTATTGAAGTTATTGGTGGGATTCCTGTTATCCTCTTCCAATAACTCATGTCTGATGTCCTTTAGGTAGTTGCACCCTATGATTGTGATACGATTGTTATTATTCTCATGATTGCACTCATTATTATTATTATACCCAGTATTTAGGAGCAGTAACGGGTTCTGGCGATTTATTACTGCCTGTGCCCGTTTAAAGGCTCGGCATCATTATTCCTTGGAGCCATACTAATTGATGCCTCATTTGGGATGCTCAGAGTGGTTACCTGTCGATCTGTCCTATGGTCTTCCGGTCGTTCTTGGTTAGACCTCCGTTCAGCGTCATCTAAACTATTACTCCTCCGCGCCGGATAGTACCTTGGTTGGTTCCGTTCTAGGCTCCTCCGCCTTTCTTCGTATCCGCGGTAGCTATTTCTTCGATTATGGTTGAATCCTCGCTGTCGTCCATCTGTGGCTCGTATGAAGTTCACTCTAGGGCGAGGAAACCTATTATTAACTGAATTACCATTATTGGGACCCGCACGATTATTGTTATTATGGTAACGACTATTACCATAATTGGGGCTTCTCTGACTATTTGTGTTATTAGGGTAGGGATTGCGGTTACCCTGATAACCATTAGAGGGTCGACTCGGGTTTGGATGGTTTGAACCCGTATTATTATTATTATTATTATTATTGTAACTCGAATTGTTCATATTATTATTATTACTAAAATTGTTATTTTGCGGGTATGCCCGGCCTCCTTGATACCCAGTGTTTATGTGGTTCGTACCCTGGTTATTGTTCTGATACGTCCTTGGTTCGGGCCCATCACTTCTTCTACGACTCTGTCGGTAGTAATCTTCATTTTCATAGTTTTCGAGGAGTTCTGTCATTGCCTGGATGGTTTTTATTTGGCTGCCCCTCCTCGCACGAATTACCTCTTCATCATAATGATAGGACAACTTATTTATTAGGCACTCCTCAGGTATGGCCGGTTCTAAGTGCTTGGCCATACATACCTTGCCGAGGAAATAAGCTGTCATCGAACTACCGACTTGAGGTTTGTAGTGGCCGTGGCATATATTGTCTCTTATTAAATTTTGAGTGGTCTCTGACCAGTACTTGGCCTTGAATAGGCTCTTAAATTGCTCATAATTGTCGATGTCGCTCCGGTTGGCCATCCAACGATGGTCATTCACCTCCCGAAACGACTCGTCAAGGATTTCCCTGTTCTGGACCCATCGGTTCCCTCTGTGTTTTTCGAGGTACTCCTCTATGCGTGCCAAGAACTCCATAGGTTTCCGTTTATATTGCCGGAAATTGAGCCATTCTCTGTTTTCTGACATGGGGAAATTATGATATCCAGATGGTCTGTTCCTTATCAACTCTATCTCCTCCTGGCTCTGACGCACCTGTCCGGTTATGTTCGACATAGCGGCTTCCACGCCGTCGCATCTTTCGGTTACCTGTGTCCGCACTTTATTCACTTCTTCCAAGGCAAATTTCTTAGTCTCCTCCATTTTTGTTTTCTGTTGTTCTTGGACCTGAGTAATCTCCTTAGTTATTACTTCCCGGACTTCCAGCACTTCGTTTTCTGTTTGACGACATCTTTCGTCTACTTCTCTGATCTGCTGGTTAACAACCACGACTTCCTGTTCTAACTTCTTTACGATGGATTTCTTCGTCTCTGTTATCTTTTTATTTATCTCCTCCTTGGCTAACTCAATCCTCTCGTCTAACTTATTCATGTTCTCTTGGTTAACTTCCCTTAGTTCTTCTCTTAACCTTTGATTATTCTCGTCCATTTTCTCCTCCATTTTCTGATTATTTTCCTCCAACTGTTCCCTCAGTTGCTGATTGTCGCTTTCCATTTTCCTACTTGTTTCCTCCATTTTCTCTTTCATCTTCTTACTCAAATTCTTAATGGTTTCCTCAATCCTTTTATTAGTATTTTCTATCTTACGGCCCAATACTTCCTTTGTGGATCGGTTATCTTCCTTAAGATCCTCTAGTTTTTCATTTAATAAATGGTTGTCTTCCTTCAAATCCTCTATTTTGGATTCTATGTTTTTATTTACTCCTTCCATTTTAGACTCCATATTTTTATTGGTAGAATCCATTTTCTTGTTTAAATTCTCCTCCATTTTCTTGTTATTTTCTTCCGTTTTCTTACTACTTTCTTCATCGTCCTTGCTCATTTTTAGGAACATTTCCATTAATTTGTCCAACTTACTATTTTCTGTGGTCTTACTTTTTTCTATTTCCTTGTCTTGGACATGGACTTCCCCTGTTTGAGTGGGTACTTCTGGTTGTTCCTCGGGTGCTGGTTGTTTCGGTTCCACTTGGGCCACTAACACTTCTGGATCTTCAACGGGTGTTGCCTCCTTATCCCCCATGTCAACCTCCTTTTCGGCCTCTGCCGCCCTCTTTTTCGAAGTAGCTCGTCTTTGCATTTTTCTGGTATCTATTAATTAATCGCTGCCAAGCTTATCTTATCAAGCCCTCTAAGTTTGACGCCACTTTTTAACGCGACCCTGTATGCCGGTCTTTACAAAAATAAAATAATGGAGAAAAATTTTATAAAAAATAAAATTTTTCAATAATAAAAATAATTTTGTTTATGTTAATAAATGTGTGTAAATAAGAAATAAAGCTGTTTTAAAGGTTTTGTAAAAATTTTGATAATCAGGCAGGTATTTATTAACTATCGAGCACTTCTGGAAGATTTGAACCAAGTCTGGAGTTAAATAGATTAACTCCAGTCAGCAATCGATCGGTGATTTTTCTTGCTGGTCCAATATCTCACTCAAATAAAATATTTTCTTCTTCTTGAAGTCCCTTAGCCGTAATAAATAATCTTAAATTAGCCTGTGAAATAATAACAGATAATAAACAATTGAAATATATGGATTTATTGAACAATTTAATAAATAATCGATTTTTTATCGATTGAGAACAATTATCGACTCCGTCTCAGGGAACTATCGATTGTGCATACAGTATAAAAATTATTATAGGTATTATATAAAGGACAGGTTCTTTGAGCGATTAAATTAATAGTCAGAGAAGGATGACGAGAAAGTATAACATTAACAATTAAAATAAATTCAATAACTATTATTTAACAGCATTTAAATAATTCTGATATATAATGTTTAGTAAATTGTTTTGTCAAACCATTGGCAGCTTCGATGACGTCACCACGATAAAGAAGGCAGGCTCAGTAAAATTCAAAGATGGCCGCTACAAGATCTGGATATATTACTGCGAAGTCGTCGTGTCAAAAAATCACAATAAAATTACCTTCATGAATGTTTGAAATGTTCCCGCACTGGTGTAATTTGTCTATTAGGTTGTTTGGTGTGTTCTGAAGAAGTGTTCCGTGTATATTGGTGTTAATTAAGTTATTTGGTATGTGTTCACTTCTGTGTGTTAAGTTTCTGTAAATGTGGTTAGGCTTTGTAGCGTGAATTGTGTCAAATATATTGTTTTACTGTTTTATATCACTCGTATCATGATTAGGTGTTATTTCTCACTATTGTCGTTAAAGTTTTGGTAAATTTAGCTCAGAAAGTGTTCAATTCATCTAACTCTCGATGCACTAACATTAATGGCAATTTGTCGTACCATTTTCTACTCGGGTTTAAAGAACGTTTTGTCACACAACTATTCAGCTTGATATTCAACAAAAGACTAATTAACTTGGTCAAAATCTGGCCCAGTTAATCTTTGAAAAAGTATTGTTAACATATTTCGATTAACCATACACATGATACAATATTACATTATATATGGAATTTATTTATTTTATTCATCACTTTCATGAATTATGAATCTTATCATTGGTTTAATCATCTCATTCCCTTTAAATTGATGTATTATAGTCCATATCTGTAGACATTTTGTGGAAATTAACAAATTTCTTTTCTTTTTGGAAATATAGGCTCAAAATTGGATTTCCGTCTTTATACAAATTTCCTCCATTTTAATTATCATTAATACTATTATAATAAATTTTAATTAGTCATATTCCTCTTCCTTTCCTTAAATACATATAAATTAAACCTTTGAACTGGTTTTTTGTGTTAATCTCTGAATTTGACATTGCTCTCTTTAAAATTAATTAATTTATATATTTTGAAAATTTACAATATTTTAAGGTATATTTCCTTATTATCATTTTAACTCATAGGATCATTCCCAGTAGTGTTTAACTGATTTACCTTATCTAAATCTTGCTAGTTTACAGGATTTATAAGTGAATTATACTGGTTTATATGGTTTCTGTGAATTCACCAAATGGCCTAGAGTTTAGAATTTTACATTTCTGTCTTTCTCAAATAAATTTAATCCTACTTCCTCCTCTGACTTTACATAGTTACTATTACATGAAAATAAAATGGTTTATAACTTATTGTGAGGTGTAGTATTTAATTAACACTACAGTTATACAAAATAATTATGAACATTATTTAGCAATCTGTACAATTGAACATATTGCTGACATGGTTTGAACATATACTTTTAACTATTTTTGAGTTAACATAGCATACCTAACTGAAACATTATTAATGGTATGTATGCTGTTATTTAGCAAACATTATTCATTTTAAACACATAATATAAATCTTATTCTCTAATAACTCTTACAAACACATTGATTTTATGGCTGTGAACCAACAGTTTATTTAAACATTTTAAACCTATGAATACTAAATTAATGCCAGTCCTTTCTGGTCTAAACCATTATTATTTATGATCCCCTTCACCAGTAAACATGACCACCCATACTCTAGTTATTAGCATTTTTTACAAATGTCTTGTAAATAAAGAGTTACATTAAAATAATAAAATACTGGAAATCTTCCATTTTTATTATTTTATTATGCTGTTTATTATTGGATATTAAAGTTGTTATATAGCATATTGATAAGTCATAGTATCACTAACTTTAAGTTTATTGCATTTCCAAAAAACACTTACACAAATTCACTTTCACTGTTGGTTCTGATATTTTGAGTCTTATTATCTCAGACCAGACCTTTAGTAATCATGGACTGTTAAGACTTGTTTATTTTCTTATCACACAATAGCTTTAGTCGGTTCACTTCTTATAATACTATACAGCACTTTAGTTTTCTAAATAATTACATTCTTATAGGATTTTGGTATGTTATACTTTCTTTTTAATCGTTTTTGTGGGTTTGGGGTTGATGGTAGTTAATAATAATAATAGGTTTTACAACGGTGTTTCTTTCATACTATTTCTTCCTCTCCTCCTGTCTTCTTTCTTGTCCTTCTTCTTATCTTCTTTCTTGTCTTCATTCTTGTCCTTCTTCTAGTCTTCATTCTTCTCCTTCTTCTAGTCTTCATTCTTCTGGTCTTCTTGTCTTCCTTCTTCATTCTTGGATAAACCAAGGTACTTTGTGTTATCTCGACTGATGGTTAGTTTGGAGCATCTAATTTATTTACTGATACGGACCTTGTTCTTCTCTAAAGGTTTCAGGGTATTGTTTTCTTCCTGATCACAAACTTTATTCTTCCTTCTTCTTGTTTTTGGGGTATTTTGGTATTCACCACTCTTAAACTGATTCTCTTTCTTCTTGATATGGTGTTATTTAATTTGTTTACTGCTCCTAGCTTCCTGGGTAAATTACTGATCTTATAATATGAGTTGCTTTCAATACTTTCTTTGATATTTGAACAGTGGTTTTTATATAATGTAATGAGGATTTTTATTTTATCCTGGTTCATTCCTTTGATTTCCTTAAATCTCATTCAATATTATTTTAACATATGTGGTGTAAATAAACTTTATGATTTTATATGACTTAATAAGTAGTGGATTTTCTGTCACGCTACAATATATGTTTAGTTATTTAAGATTATATGTTATGAATGTGTGCTGAATAGCATAGTTTAACATTGTAATGTTTTACATGTTACGTTTTAAATATTACGTTGTACAGAGTGTAACCTTGTAAAAGAGAATATTTTTAATTTTTTATTTTCAAATATTATAATTCAATTAATTTTCTCTGCAATGTTTAATAAACCGTTGATTAATTCTTTTACTATGTTTTAATTAATTATTCCACGTCATCAATGTCTCACTCCTCTTTTTAAAAAATACGTTTATTGTGCAACCACATATAATTAACGCAATGAACACACAAAAATCCTACGACCCAGCTAGTGTTTAACATTATATAGTTGCGTTGAGTACATGGTCAGAAGTGTATTCATTTTATAATTCTTGTAACATTGCATAATAAATTGGCGCGGCCAACGTATATACACATATACATATAAACCCTAATACTTTCGTATTAGAGTCCCGCTCTAGTTCCCTGCCAACAGTTTTATTATATGTGTACGGATCAGTATAACCACAAGAATATACGAAGACAGATATATGTTACTGATCCAAAACGTATCAAGAGTCGATGAGAGCAACTGAGTAACAGAAACTGTCTCTGAAACAAAAAATTTTCAATTAGCAGCAGACACTGCAGGGTAAGTGTAGACTTCTATCCGAGTACACCAATATATTACAGAATACATTGTAATAGCTATGTAATTTAATGCCACGAATGTGACACTTCATTCGTCGCGTGGTGATGCGACGTGACTACGTTGGGATTTATCGCTGGCTACGTTTAGGAGGAATCACGTGATTGATTAATGCCAAGGAGGAAAGTCCACAGTTATAATTATTCTATTACACTGCTTCAGGCTGCAGTTCTCCATCACAAAGCTCAACTTGAATAATTGAAATTAATTGGCGATTCAGAGGGCATGAATGTGAGAGAGGGTGCACGGTGTTTGTAGGAAGAGTTGCAGTGTACATCAGATTATACGGATTACATTCTGTTCTTTCTGTTCACCTTTAATTAGTACTAAAAAATCAATTTACTACTTGATTTACATATTTATAAGCGTGGAAATTCTTATTTGGTAAGTGTTTCAATGTTACTCCAAAAACAATGTTTTCGTTAGAAGTAGTAAACTTAATTAGTAATTAGTAATTAATTTAGTTCATACTGTTTTACTAGTAGATACAATAATTTTGTATTATTATATAATACAGTATTATACTGTAATATACTGTGAAATTACCAATTATAATTAAATTTATAAAGTGTTGCTTGTTCTGGTATTCTGCGGTAATCGAGCCCCACAAGTTGGACTCGCCAAATTATGTAATATAACGGTGATTGAGTGGGTATAATAAAATAAAATAAAAGGTTGATGTATGTAGATTGTGCTCTCCTGTAAGTCCCACTGGTTGTGCTAGCTGATTTTGTAATACAACCCTACTATAATTGTAATTGTATAGTGTTCTGGTATAATATTATCCAGGATAATTTTTATGGTGTGTATGTTCAGTAGTGACGTTCCGCTCTGGGAATCGTCGATTTGGTAAAGTTCCTGGTCTTTGTTATTGGTAATTGGGATGTTATTACCATCAATTAAATAAAGTGTATTTTGCTGTGTAGCAAATTGAAATAAAATATAAATTTAAAATTTATATTTATAAAAAAAAAAATAATTTCGGAACAAATATTTTCGAAGTATTTATGTGCTTAATAATAGGAATAAATTGAGGTTGTGGATCGTAATTATAATTATAATAGTAAGGTGTTTAATTTGGTAATAAATTTCTGTTCGGTAAATTTGTTAAAAAGATAATCCAATTAACTTCAAGTTAGGCGAAAACGGCTCTCTTCTTCTTACTCTTGAAATGTTGTAGTTTCGCATATACTGCCTTTAAAGATTATCTATTTTTCTTGGTTAATTAATGATTATGTCCTTTTATAAGAGAAATCAACTCCAATTTACCAAAAAACAGACAAATACGTTTATTAAATACAATAATAAGGTTGGTCGATTAATTAATCGAAGTTACAAGCCATATCGAGTTCTTGCTCAGGTCGGTCGATATTAGAAGTTTTACAATTGTATTATTTAAACAGGTTCTTTGAACGGTTATTTATATAAAAAGCCAGAGAAGGTCAGGGACATGAAAGTATAACACTTACAATTCAAAAAAGGTCTTAAATTTAAACAATATACTGGTAATTATTAATAATAAAAGTTTATATATAATTTTGTTCAAACCAGAAAGCAGCGTAGTCGTCTCTAATTGAGGTGACGGAATGGGATCAGAATGGCTGCCTGACGCATGCGCGTTGAAAGCTTCTAATGTAAACAACGTACTTGTTGAGATAATATGTCCCTTCTTTGGTTAAATGTTCTTCACTACGGTATATGATCTTCTGGGGTATAGTTTATTGTCACTGTTGTTAGATGGAAACGTACACTTGGTGTAAAAATGTTGTTAAATAAGTATATCAACTGGTGTTTATGTGTCAGTTAACCTCGAATTTTCACTTGGTGTTTGATGCGATTTCAGTGTTATTTCAATGTAATTGGTTATATGTGATTTCGTTTATAGGTGTTATGTAGTTCGTGGGTCAACTTCACCACTTCACTTTCATTAAAATAGTTAAAAATTTAATTTACATAAAATGATTCAGAACTCCGTTGTAGCATAACGTCCATTAAAGGTTGGTTCAAACAAATATTCACGAGAAGTGCTCTCTTCGAGGTATAATAATGAACTGTCTGTATTTTCATCATCTCATGAAAATCTTAGCCTATATAATATAGTTCAGACATTGTTAAAAATTGCCATAACTTCCGACACGTTTTAAAATAGTACACTATGTTCATAAAATAAATTCGTTATTAGTTAACTGTTTGCAATATAAAATACATATTCGTTTTCACTATTCTATTCTACTTATTTTGATAGTAATTAAGTTAGTATTACAAAGTTTTATCTGAAAATTATTTCTTATAATTTTTTGGGAGGTAGGCCTAAAATTATACTTCCCTGTCTTCTATGTAAATAATAGCCATTTTACCTAATATAATTATTATTCTATAAAATCTGAAATTGTTATAATTGTCAATTCTCACTTATTTTATGGCAATTTAGTATACTAATGATGGTTTTTTAATATAATTCAGTTGTATATGATTCCCCTTCTGATAAAGTTAGTGAACCTATTTCAGTTTCAAATGGTATTTCATTAGACAATCAAATAATTTTACTCATATAATGACCATATCTTTAGAAAGCCTTATTTACATAGTATTTAATATGTTGGGTGTATCTTGCCTAAATATTGTCAGTTTGCCTGGTTTATAAGATTAGGTTTATTAATTATTCTGCATTTTAACTTTATTATATTGCCTAGATTTGAATTGTGGCTATTTGCAGAATGTTTTACTAATGTAATTATTTTATTTCCTTCTCTGACTTCTGACTCTGATATATTTGATTAAAAATTAGTTCTTTGATCTGGCATAACAGTAATTATAGATTATACAATTAAAATATAACACCCAGATATATAAAACTGGTGTTCTTAATAACATTGTTTTGGTATATCACCTAATAACATAATAAAAAAGTATTTCTACAACATTGGAATGATATCTAATTTTAGATAATGCATTCCTAAATTAACATGAACAATAAAATAACAATTATAATACTAATATTTCTTATGACTAACCCTTATTTATCTAAATGTTATATGTAATAGGAACCTAACATCCTGGTTCCATATATAATTGTTAACACCTTCTATAAACTTCTTCATAAACAGTTTGTTCTGTAGTTCCCCATTTATAAAATTTATACCCCCTCTTAAAGTATACCCCTAGCTACCTAAGTTATATTCCATTCTATGGAATGTTCTTATCGCTTTAGTAGCTTTTATTTAGTAATATTACTACTTCATTATCAAAGTAGGCACTGTTCACAAAACTTAAAGTTTGTTACTATGTACTGCAACTCATGTACCCTTTTAAAGTTTATTATTTATAATTTGATCACTTGCACTTGTCTATGGTGAATTATCAATATATTTACTAGTCTTTTTCTAGCTTTTAATATGAAATATTCAACCATGGGGGAACTGTGAAGACTTGTCTATACAAACTAAATAATAACTTTTTGAATGCACTAATATTTAATACTACTAACACTTTTAGTTTTTGTCAGTTTTACAGTGATATGGTTTTTTAATGTGTTATACTTTCTTTTTTGGGCATTCATTGATTTTGGGGTTTTTTGGGGGTTCTTTCCCTATGGGGTTTTTGTTTTATATGGGTCGTCTTAATTATTCTTCTTTCTTCCTGAGTTTGGTTATTCTTCCTTCTTCTGTAGTTTTGGATTATCCTTCCTTCTTCCTTCTTCTGTAGTTCTTATTTTTATTATTCTTCTTTCTTCTTTAGTTCCAATTATTCTTCTTTCTTCTGTCTTCAGTAGTGGTAGTTTTGACTATTCTTCCTTCTTCTGTAGTAGTAGTTATAATTAGTCTTCTTTCTTCTTTAGTTTTAATTATTCTTCTTTCTTCTGTCTTCAGTAGTGGTAGTTTTGACTATTCTTCCTTCTTCTGTAGTAGTAGTTATAATTAGTCTTCTTTCTTCTTTAGTTTTAATTCTTCTTCTTTCTTCTGTCTTCAGTAGTGGTAGTTTTGACTATTCTTCCTTCTTCTGTCTTCTGTATCTTTGATTGTTCTTCTTTCTTCAGTAATAGTAGTTTTAATTATTCTTCTTTCTTCTGTCTTCTGTATCTTTGATTGTTCTTCTTTCTTCATTCTTCAGTAGTAGTAGTTTTAATTATTCTTCCTTCTTCTTTAGTTCCAATTATTCTTCTTTCTTCTGTCTTCAGTAGTGGTAGTTTTGACTATTCTTCCTTCTTCTGTAGTAGTAGTTATAATTAGTCTTCTTTCTTCTTTAGTTTTAATTATTCTTCTTTCTTCTGTCTTCAGTAGTGGTAGTTTTGACTATTCTTCCTTCTTCTGTAGTAGTAGTTATAATTAGTTCTTCTTTCTTCAGTAATAGTCGTTTTAATTATTCTTCTTTCTTCTGTCTTCTGTATCTTTGATTGTTCTTCTTTCTTCAGTAATAGTAGTTTTAATTAGTCTTCTTTCTTCTTTAGTTCTAATTATTCTTCTTTCTTCTGTCTTCAGTAGTAGTAATTTTAATTATTCTTCCTTCTTCTGTCTTCTGTATCTTTGATGGTTCTTCTTTCTTCAGTAATAGTAGTTTTAATTATTCTTCTTTCTTCTGTCTTCTGTATCTTTGATTGTTCTTCTTTCTTCGTTCTTCAGTGATAGTAGTTCTAACTAGTTCTTCTTTCTTCATTAGATTTAGTTTGTTCTTCTTTCTTCAGTAATAGTAGTTTTAATTATTCTTCTTTCTTCTTTAGTTCTAATTATTCTTCTTTCTTCTGTCTTCAGTAGTAGTAGTTTTAATTATTCTTCCTTCTTCTGTCTTCTGTATCTTTGATTGTTCTTCTTTCTTCATTCTTCAGTAATAGTAGTTTTAATTATTCTTCTTTCTTCTTTGAGTTCTAATTATTCTTCTTTCTTCTGTCTTCGGTAGTAGTAGTTTTAATTATTCTTCCTTCTTCTGTCTTCTGTATCTTTGATTGTTCTTCTTTCTTCATTCTTCAGTAATAGTAGTTTTAATTATTCTTCTTTCTTCTGTCTTCTGTAGTAGTAGTTTTAATTAGTCTTCTTTCTTCTGTCTTCTGTAGTAGTAGTTTTAATTAGTCTTCTTTCTTCTGTCTTCTGTATCTTTGATTGTTCTTCTTTCTTCATTCTTCAGTAGTAGTAGTTTTGGTTATTCTTCTTTCTTCTGTATCTTTGTTTTTTCTGGTCTGGTTTCTTTGACGGGGTATATTAATTGCCTGCTTCTATCTTACCTGGGTAATTTTGTTATTATTAATTTTAGTCTTCTGGGTTTTTAAATTTGTATTATATTATATTGTTTGCAGAAATTTTCTTTATTCAACCTTTCTTGTGAATATATTATTAAACAGTGCATTTTAATTAATTCTCATCTGGATATTCCATATCTTAGAGCTTTATTAATGATCATTGAGTAATGTATTTGTGTGGATTATCTGTCATGCTACAGATTGCTCTCTTCCAGAAGTGATTAGTTCAGATCATACTTAGTTTGTCTGAAATAATTGCTTATGACATTATATTATAAATTATATTTTCTTACTTCCTTCACATTTCTAAAATTTTTTCTCCCATATTTTTGAGCTTATCTATATTTCATTATTAACTGGATTCTTACTGATAGTAATAGTCATCTGAGGTTCGTTATTTTTTATTTTTCCATTTTCTTCTTAACTCGTTTCTTTATCCTTGGGATATTTATTCCCTAAAATTCCCTAACACGTTAGCTGGGGCAGTGTCCAGAGGGGCTCTGTAGGCATCTCACTCTGCTGGCCATACTACGTCATTTATTGATTACAGAGGTAAATCATCTCTGACCAATACATAATAATACTGCTGGACTTATCTCAGACAGTCATTAATAAAATTATATAAGAATAGTCCACCTTATGACTATATAAAAAAAAATTAAATATCTTTGGATATTTCACTTCGTATACGAACAGATCTATTAATATTTCTATCTTAGTGAATCTCTATCTCAGTTATTTTTCTCAATGGTTAGCTCTGCTGGCATTTTATTTCTCCTTGTGGTTGGAAGCTGGTATAATATAATCATCACTTATTATTCAGTGTAAAGTTTTTAATTCTCTGTCATTTTTTGACTGTTATCACAATCTCCTTCTGGTCATTGGTAGCATATATTTTGTATTATATTTTTGTTCCTTTCTTAATTCTTGTGAATCGTTCCACTAGTATTATGTTGTTTCAATTACTCTTTTAATTGTCTTTCTAATAACTGACATTTATTGTATGATCATCTTTTTCATATGGATTTATTTATATATGGTTTTTTCTTTCTTCCTCAAAATTTTATTTTGCTCTTGCTTTTTATCCAAATGCACTCTTTATTATTAATGTCATATGTTTAATATCTCTGTTTATTTGACATAAAATTCTCATTAATTTCACTTCATAATAAGTTTATTCATTTAAATGGTATCAGTGGTTTGTATTGCCATTTCTTTATTCTGGAAAGTTTTTCAGAATTGGTCCCATATATAATTGTTTGTAATGTGTTATCCAAATTCTTTTTCTCCTTGTTCATTTCTAAAAGTTGTTTTTAAAATAAGGTAGTAAATTGTTTTTACTTGGGTTTTTGAATTTTGATGATTGAATTCAAAATTCATTTTCTCTTTGATTCATAAATTGTTTCCTAAATGGTAGGCAGTAAGTAGTCATTACTTCATTTTTGAATTTAGTGGTTTAATTCAAAATTCATTTTCTCTTGTCCATAAATTGTTTTCTAAATAATAGGTAGTAAGTAGTCATTACTTCATTTTTGAATTTTGAGATTTAATTCAAAATTCTTTTTCGTTTTGATCATAAATTATTTCCCAAATAATAGGTAGTAAGTAGTCATTACTTCTTTTTTGAATTTTGACTTACTTCTTCTATACCTTCCATTATTCATAATATTTTTTCATGGATGCCTGGTTATATACTCCCTTTATCCGGTCTGAATCGATCTCCTTTATCTCATAGGTATTGTTATTTTTCACATTGGATATTATATATGGTCCTGTGTATAATAGTAATAATTTTTTCGTTATTCCTTCCAGTGTGCTGGGAAGTTCACGATTTCTTAACAAAATTTTTTCTCCCTTCCCATATATTATTACTTTGCCACTGGCCTTTTGATATTTATTCTGCCGTTTTAACTGGTCTTCTGCCACCTTGTTGAAGAATTTAGCTTTATCAAATCTGTACACATGGCTACTGGGGAACTCGAGGATATCTGTGATCTCTCGTGGGGGTGGTTTCTCGTACATAGCAGAATATGGGGTTATCCCTATAGCTGGATGGTAAGCTAAGTTGAGGAATTCCTCCGTGGCTTCTAAATAGTCTTGCCACCTTTTTTGTTGATGGTGACAATAAGTCCTGAGGATCCTCCCCACTTCTCGCAACACCCGCTCTGCCGGATTACTGCTCGGATGGTAGACCGAGGTTTTGTATGTACGAATGCCCATTGACAATAACGTATCCCTCCAAATTACCCCTTTGAACTGAGTTCCATGATCAGTAATGATCGAAGATGGTTTCCCCAGGTGTGGGATATATTGTTCAGTTAGTATCCCCAGAATTTTCCTGGTAGTCGCTCGGTTAGTAGGGTATAGCTTAATGTATTTGGTGAAGTGGTCCATTATGATGGTTAGGTACCGATATCGGTGTCGACCTCCACTACGGGGAAATGGTCCGCAGATATCGAGGAACACCTTCTCCAATTTCGCTTTGGAAGTGATTGGGATCATCACACCTTCCTTCTTCTCATTATTAGTTTTTACCAGCTGGCAGATCTTACAACTCTTTATATACATTCGGACCTTTCTATTGATGTTTTTTATATAACAGCTCTCCTCCAGAGCTTTTATTACCTTGAGGGCGCCCATATGCCCGTAACGTATATGGTAATTCACTATCAATTCCTTTTCGATCTGTGTCGGGACCACTACCTTCCAGATCTCTTCCTTCAAAGATGTTTTAATGAACAGTATTTGTTTATTCATCTGGTAATATATAGTAACGGTTTCATCTCCCTCTTCTAGCCGAAGTCTGAGGTTTCTCAATTTTGGGTCCGCTTGTTGGTGGGTACTCATGTTGGTTAATATTGTTGTTAAATCGGCTCTGGTGCTAAGAAGATGATATATTTTCAGCACGCTTTCTTTCTCCCCTTCGAAAGTTTGTTCCTCCATATTGACCCGGGATAATACGTCCGCTACTATATTTTTCTTACCAGGGATGTACTCCCATTGTAGATGGTATTCTTGAAGGGCAAGTATCCACCTCGTTAGTCTGCCATGGTTCAGTTTGCAGCTTTTTAAGAATGAAATAGATTTATGGTCAGTGCGGACAGTCACAGGGTATCCCAAAATGTAAGTGCGGAACTTACCGCAAGCGAATACCACACTCAGTAATTCTTTTTCCGTTACCGTGTAATTCCTTTCGCAGTGGTTCAAGGATCTGCTTGCGAAGCTAATTACTTGAGGTTGACCCTTCTCGTCCTCCTGATACAGTGTTGTTCCCAGGCTGATGTTGCTGGCATCGCAGTTCATGAAGAACGGTAACTTAAAGTTTGGGTGGCGAAGTATTATCGTATCCAGAAATTTGTCCTTAATTTGTTGGAAAATCCCCTCTTGTTCCTTACACCATACCCATTTGTTTTTAGATGATAATTGAGGTTGGAACCTCGCGGTCAACTCAGAATATTGTTCCTGGAACTTTCTATAATAATTGCAGAGTCCCAGGAATGACTGCAATTGCTTCCTGTTTTTGGGTGCCGGGAATTTCTGGATGGCTTCTACCTTTTCTGCCGACGGTGAGATTCCTTGATCGTTTAAGTTAAATCCGAGGAATTGCACTTCTCGGGCGATAAATTTGGATTTTTCCAACTTCAGTGTGACGTTACTGGCAGATAACTTCTCAAGCACATGCTCCACACGGTAACAGTGTTCCTCCCACGTTTCAGATGTTATAAGGAGGTCGTCAACGTACACTGTTGTAAACTGAAGGGCTTCTTGTCCCAATATCTGGTCCATGCAGGTCACAAAGATGGCAACTGAGTTTACCAATCCGAAGGGCAATCTTTTGAATTGGTAATTGCGCCCTTCGAATATGAAAGCCAGATATTGGCGACTCCGTGGGTGCAACTCTACCTGCCAGTATCCGCACACCGTATCCCAAGTGCTGAAGTATTGGGTACCATGGAAGCGTTTCAAGATCTCCTCAATCTCACCGGGCGAGGTTCTATCGTTAACGATTTTCTTGTTAATTTCCCGTGCATCCAAACAAAGCCGGACTTCGCCGTTTTTCTTGGGAATTGCGACAATAGGGCTGGTGTATGGGGATTGGCTATGTTCTATTATATCATTACTAATCATACGATTGATTTCCGCTCTTACTGCCTCTTTTCGAGAATGTGCAATAGGGTAGGACTTCCTATTAAATTCTACTGTATCCCGGAATTGAAGGGTACATTGATAGTTTCTAACCTTGCCTGGCTCATCGGAAAATACTGAGCGGTACTTCTCATAAATTTGTATCAATTGATTCGCTTGAGTATTGGGTAATTTTTCTCTATTAATTCCGCTTCGGAAATCTCTTATCTCCTGTATTTTCTGATACCATAAATCTTCGTCGGTAGTTTCATATACTATATTATTGGAAATAGTGTTAGTATTTGTATGATTTATACTACGTATTTGCTGGTGGATACTGCTGGGAAGTGTTATTTCACTACCGACTAAATCGGCTGTCCAGGTTATATCTCCGGTAAAGAGTGATACCTTCTCCATTCGTAAATCAATAATAGCCGAGTTCCTTCTCAGTACATCACATCCCACTAATATGTTGAAAGGTAATCCTGCTGCAATTAAGAAGACCATGTTCATAGCTATACCCTTACTAACGACATTCAACGATACTTGTTTTCTAATTGTCTTGTTTTGGCGACCAGTGGCACCGATTAATGCAATGTTATTTATAGGTAAGGTTGGCAATAACTTACCACAATTTCCTTGGATTCTCTCCAATTCTGTTGTATTAATTATGGATACATTCGCACCGGTATCAATCATTAGTTGTGCGAATGTTCCTTCAACTTCTGCATTAATGTATATTATTTCATTATTTATTATAGGGAGGCGGGCGTTGTCCTCCTCCAGTAATTCATTTCTAATATTTTTCAAGTAATTACATCGAATGATTGTAATTTTATTGGGATTATTTACTATCGGCAATTCATTTACATACCCAGGCGATAGAAGCAGCAAAAGGTCCTTATTGTTTATTACTGCCTCCTCCCGTTTAAATTCTCCTCATCTTGGTTATTGGAAGGACCAATAGAGGCATCAGTAGGGAAACCTTGAGTTGGTTCCAGCCTTTCCGTTCTCGGTTCGTAGGTTTGTTCTCTATTTGTACGCCGCTCCGGGTCATCCAGGCTAGTACTTCGCCTCGGCAGATTATAACTAGAGTGGTCCCGTTCTCGGCTGCGGTTTAGATCTTCGTACTCGCGTACTCTGCTCCACCGTTGCTGGTTATACCGGCGGTGGTTGTTTCCTTCCGCCCGTATAAAATTTACCCGGGGTCGGGAGAACCTATTGTTGTTGTTATTCTGATTAGGGTAACCCCTATTGTTATTGTCAAATCGCTCGGTGTGATTTGCAGGATTGTTGTTTCTTGGTCTATTCATATAATTATTCGGGTAATAATTACCTCGACTTCCGGAGAGCCCGTTATTATTTCTGTTATTATTTGGGTTTATATTTCCATGGTTATTATTGTTGTTGTTACCATTCGTGGGATGTTGATTATGGTAGTTCGGGTTATATCTATTTCCTTGGTACCCACTGTTGACCGGTTGACTATTATTGTTTGATGACGGATTATTTCGAACTTCCGGCCGCTCGTTCCTTCTTCGGCTCTGCCTGTAGTATTCTTCATTCTCATAGTTCTCCAATAGCTCCGTCATCGCCTGTATGGTCTTTATCTGACTACCTCTTCGAGCTCTTATGACCTCCTCGTCGTAATGATAAGAGAGCTTGTTCACCAGGCATTCCTCTGGTATGGCTGGTTCCAGGTGTTTGGCCAGGCACACCTTCCCAAGAAAGTACGCAGTCATGGTACTGCCAAACTGAGTTCTATATCGGCCATTGCAGATGTTGTCCCTTATTAAATTCTGGGTGGTCTCTGACCAATACTTAGACTTAAACAAACTTTTGAACTGTGGATAATCGGTTATTTCGCTCCTGTTCGCCATCCACCAATTATCTGTCATATCACGGAACGATTCGTCTAATAGTTCACGATTATTGGACCATCGATTACTTTTATGTTTGGCCATATATTCTTCGATACGGGCCAAGAACTCCATTGGCTTCCTTTTATACTGGCGAAAGTTAAGCCATTCTCTGTTCTCGTTTATTGGGATATTAGTAAAGCTGGTTGGTCGGCTCCGAATTGCTTCCATGTCCTCCTGGTTCTGTCTCACTTGACCAGTGATGTTAGTCATTGCTTCCTCCATTCCGTCGCATCTTTCGGTAATTCGAGTTCGTACCTTGCTGAGTTCTTCCTGGCTTTCCCTTCGGTTTTCTTCCGCCTTCTTGCGAGTAGACTCTTCAAGATTTGTGACCTTTGTGTTCACCACTTCCTTGAACTCTTGTACCTCCACTTCCGTCATTCGACATCTTCCATCAACTTCTCTTATCTGTTGATTTATAGTTATGGTTTCGTCTTCCAGCCTTTTGGTCATAGATTTCTTGTTTTCCATGAGTTCCTTGTTCATTTCTTTTCTCAATAGCTCCATTCGTTCGTCTAATTTGTCGAGATTCTCCTGGTTCACTTCCCGTAATTCTTCCCGTAACAGTTGGTTATCTTCTCTTAACTCTTCCCTTAATTGTTGATGATCACTTTCGATTTTCTTATTGGTTTCTTCCATCTTTTCTTCCAAATTCTTCTTATTTTCTTCCATTTTACTTTCCACCTTTTTACTGGTTTCCTCAATTCTCTTATTGGTCCTTTCGATTTTACGGCCCAATTCTTCTTTTGTTTCTTGGTTGTCCTTCTTCAATTCTTCCCTTAAAGATTGGTTATCATTCTTCAAATCTTCTAATCTTTTATTATTTTCTTCTGTAGTAGTATCCATTTTCTTACTTAATTCTTCCTTGGTAGCTTGGTTGTCCTTCTTCAATTCTTCCTTTAACGATTGGTTATCATTCTTCAACTCTTCTTTTGTTGCTTGGTTGTCCTTCCTTAAGTTTTCTTCCATCTTCTTGCTGTTTTCTTCCATTCTCATGAACATTTCCAATAATTTGTCCATTTTACTTTCTTCTGTAGTCTTAGTTTTATCTATCTCCTGGTCTTGGACATGGACATCCCCTGTTTGAGTGGGTACTTCGGGTTGTTTCTCTGGTGGTGCTGGTTGTTGATGTTCTACCCGTTCAAGTATCTTTTCCACGTCCTCCACTGGGGTCGCCTCCTTATCCTCCATCTCGAGTTCTTTCTCGGCCTCCGCCGCTCTCTTCTTTGATGTGGCACGACGCATTATTTTCCCTGATTCCCTGGCTGGGTAACCGCTGCCAAGCTGAATTAGGAATTGGGTAAGTAATTACCGCCTTTCAACCCCTAATTACAGCCCTTTAGTTGGACGCCATTTTGTAATATAACTGTGAAATTACAAATTATAATTAAATTTATAAAGTGTTGCTTGTTCTGGTATTCTGCGGTAATCGAGCCCCACAAGTTGGACTCGCCAAATTATGTAATATAACGGTGATTGAGTGGGTATAATAAAATAAAATAAAAGGTTGATGTATGTAGATTGTGCTCTCCTGTAAGTCCCACTGGTTGTGCTAGCTGATTTTGTAATACAACCCTACTATAATTGTAATTGTATAGTGTTCTGGTATAATATTATACAGGATAATTTTTATGGTGTGTATGTTCAGTAGTGACGTTCCGCTCTGGGAATCGTCGATTTGGTAAAGTTCCTGGTCTTTGTTATTGGTAATTGGGATGTTATTACCATCAATTAAATAAAGTGTATTTTGCTGTGTAGCAAATTGAAATAAAATATAAATTTAAAATTTATATTTATAAAAAAAAAAAATATAATTTCGGAACAAATATTTTCGAAGTATTTATGTGCTTAATAATAGGAATAAATTGAGGTTGTGGATCGTAATTATAATTATAATAGTAAGGTGTTTAATTTGGTAATAAATTTCTGTTCGGTAAATTTGTTAAAAAGATAATCCAATTAACTTCAAGTTAGGCGAAAACGGCTCTCTTCTTCTTACTCTTGAAATGTTGTAGTTTCGCATATACTGCCTTTAAAGATTATCTATTTTTCTTGGTTAATTAATGATTATGTCCTTTTATAAGAGAAATCAACTCCAATTTACCAAAAAACAGACAAATACGTTTATTAAATACAATAATAAGGTTGGTCGATTAATTAATCGAAGTTACAAGCCATATCGAGTTCTTGCTCAGGTCGGTCGATATTAGAAGTTTTACAATTGTATTATTTAAACAGGTTCTTTGAACGGTTATTTATATAAAAAGCCAGAGAAGGTCAGGGACATGAAAGTATAACACTTACAATTCAAAAAAGGTCTTAAATTTAAACAATATACTGGTAATTATTAATAATAAAAGTTTATATATAATTTTGTTCAAACCAGAAAGCAGCGTAGTCGTCTCTAATTGAGGTGACGGAATGGGATCAGAATGGCTGCCTGACGCATGCGCGTTGAAAGCTTCTAATGTAAACAACGTACTTGTTGAGATAATATGTCCCTTCTTTGGTTAAATGTTCTTCACTACGGTATATGATCTTCTGGGGTATAGTTTATTGTCACTGTTGTTAGATGGAAACGTACACTTGGTGTAAAAATGTTGTTAAATAAGTATATCAACTGGTGTTTATGTGTCAGTTAACCTCGAATTTTCACTTGGTGTTTGATGCGATTTCAGTGTTATTTCAATGTAATTGGTTATATGTGATTTCGTTTATAGGTGTTATGTAGTTCGTGGGTCAACTTCACCACTTCACTTTCATTAAAATAGTTAAAAATTTAATTTACATAAAATGATTCAGAACTCCGTTGTAGCATAACGTCCATTAAAGGTTGGTTCAAACAAATATTCACGAGAAGTGCTCTCTTCGAGGTATAATAATGAACTGTCTGTATTTTCATCATCTCATGAAAATCTTAGCCTATATAATATAGTTCAGACATTGTTAAAAATTGCCATAACTTCCGACACGTTTTAAAATAGTACACTATGTTCATAAAATAAATTCGTTATTAGTTAACTGTTTGCAATATAAAATACATATTCGTTTTCACTATTCTATTCTACTTATTTTGATAGTAATTAAGTTAGTATTACAAAGTTTTATCTGAAAATTATTTCTTATAATTTTTTGGGAGGTAGGCCTAAAATTATACTTCCCTGTCTTCTATGTAAATAATAGCCATTTTACCTAATATAATTATTATTCTATAAAATCTGAAATTGTTATAATTGTCAATTCTCACTTATTTTATGGCAATTTAGTATACTAATGATGGTTTTTTAATATAATTCAGTTGTATATGATTCCCCTTCTGATAAAGTTAGTGAACCTATTTCAGTTTCAAATGGTATTTCATTAGACAATCAAATAATTTTACTCATATAATGACCATATCTTTAGAAAGCCTTATTTACATAGTATTTAATATGTTGGGTGTATCTTGCCTAAATATTGTCAGTTTGCCTGGTTTATAAGATTAGGTTTATTAATTATTCTGCATTTTAACTTTATTATATTGCCTAGATTTGAATTGTGGCTATTTGCAGAATGTTTTACTAATGTAATTATTTTATTTCCTTCTCTGACTTCTGACTCTGATATATTTGATTAAAAATTAGTTCTCTGATCTGGCATAACAGTAATTATAGATTATACAATTAAAATATAACACCCAGATATATAAAACTGGTGTTCTTAATAACATTGTTTTGGTATATCACCTAATAACATAATAAAAAAGTATTTCTACAACATTGGAATGATATCTAATTTTAGATAATGCATTCCTAAATTAACATGAACAATAAAATAACAATTATAATACTAATATTTCTTATGACTAACCCTTATTTATCTAAATGTTATATGTAATAGGAACCTAACATCCTGGTTCCATATATAATTGTTAACACCTTCTATAAACTTCTTCATAAACAGTTTGTTCTGTAGTTCCCCATTTATAAAATTTATACCCCCTCTTAAAGTATACCCCTAGCTACCTAAGTTATATTCCATTCTATGGAATGTTCTTATCGCTTTAGTAGCTTTTATTTAGTAATATTACTACTTCATTATCAAAGTAGGCACTGTTCACAAAACTTAAAGTTTGTTACTATGTACTGCAACTCATGTACCCTTTTAAAGTTTATTATTTATAATTTGATCACTTGCACTTGTCTATGGTGAATTATCAATATATTTACTAGTCTTTTTCTAGCTTTTAATATGAAATATTCAACCATGGGGGAACTGTGAAGACTTGTCTATACAAACTAAATAATAACTTTTTGAATGCACTAATATTTAATACTACTAACACTTTTAGTTTTTGTCAGTTTTACAGTGATATGGTTTTTTAATGTGTTATACTTTCTTTTTTGGGCATTCATTGATTTTGGGGTTTTTTGGGGGTTCTTTCCCTATGGGGTTTTTGTTTTATATGGGTCGTCTTAATTATTCTTCTTTCTTCCTGAGTTTGGTTATTCTTCCTTCTTCTGTAGTTTTGGATTATCCTTCCTTCTTCCTTCTTCTGTAGTTCTTATTTTTATTATTCTTCTTTCTTCTTTAGTTCCAATTATTCTTCTTTCTTCTGTCTTCAGTAGTGGTAGTTTTGACTATTCTTCCTTCTTCTGTAGTAGTAGTTATAATTAGTCTTCTTTCTTCTTTAGTTTTAATTATTCTTCTTTCTTCTGTCTTCAGTAGTGGTAGTTTTGACTATTCTTCCTTCTTCTGTAGTAGTAGTTATAATTAGTCTTCTTTCTTCTTTAGTTTTAATTCTTCTTCTTTCTTCTGTCTTCAGTAGTGGTAGTTTTGACTATTCTTCCTTCTTCTGTCTTCTGTATCTTTGATTGTTCTTCTTTCTTCAGTAATAGTAGTTTTAATTATTCTTCTTTCTTCTGTCTTCTGTATCTTTGATTGTTCTTCTTTCTTCATTCTTCAGTAGTAGTAGTTTTAATTATTCTTCCTTCTTCTTTAGTTCCAATTATTCTTCTTTCTTCTGTCTTCAGTAGTGGTAGTTTTGACTATTCTTCCTTCTTCTGTAGTAGTAGTTATAATTAGTCTTCTTTCTTCTTTAGTTTTAATTATTCTTCTTTCTTCTGTCTTCAGTAGTGGTAGTTTTGACTATTCTTCCTTCTTCTGTAGTAGTAGTTATAATTAGTTCTTCTTTCTTCAGTAATAGTCGTTTTAATTATTCTTCTTTCTTCTGTCTTCTGTATCTTTGATTGTTCTTCTTTCTTCAGTAATAGTAGTTTTAATTAGTCTTCTTTCTTCTTTAGTTCTAATTATTCTTCTTTCTTCTGTCTTCAGTAGTAGTAATTTTAATTATTCTTCCTTCTTCTGTCTTCTGTATCTTTGATGGTTCTTCTTTCTTCAGTAATAGTAGTTTTAATTATTCTTCTTTCTTCTGTCTTCTGTATCTTTGATTGTTCTTCTTTCTTCGTTCTTCAGTGATAGTAGTTCTAACTAGTTCTTCTTTCTTCATTAGATTTAGTTTGTTCTTCTTTCTTCAGTAATAGTAGTTTTAATTATTCTTCTTTCTTCTTTAGTTCTAATTATTCTTCTTTCTTCTGTCTTCAGTAGTAGTAGTTTTAATTATTCTTCCTTCTTCTGTCTTCTGTATCTTTGATTGTTCTTCTTTCTTCATTCTTCAGTAATAGTAGTTTTAATTATTCTTCTTTCTTCTGTCTTCTGTAGTAGTAGTTTTAATTAGTCTTCTTTCTTCTGTCTTCGGTAGTAGTAGTTTTAATTAGTCTTCTTTCTTCTGTCTTCTGTATCTTTGATTGTTCTTCTTTCTTCATTCTTCAGTAGTAGTAGTTTTGGTTATTCTTCTTTCTTCTGTATCTTTGTTTTTTCTGGTCTGGTTTCTTTGACGGGGTATATTAATTGCCTGCTTCTATCTTACCTGGGTAATTTTGTTATTATTAATTTTAGTCTTCTGGGTTTTTAAATTTGTATTATATTATATTGTTTGCAGAAATTTTCTTTATTCAACCTTTCTTGTGAATATATTATTAAACAGTGCATTTTAATTAATTCTCATCTGGATATTCCATATCTTAGAGCTTTATTAATGATCATTGAGTAATGTATTTGTGTGGATTATCTGTCATGCTACAATACATAGTGCGGCAGCGTTCATAGTGCATTTTGACTCGCGTAGTACAATGACGTAATGTATCAATGCGGCGCACATGGTACGGTGTTCTTGTATTAATGAGTGGCCATTTTGTTTGTTTGTTCCATATGGCAAGTTGGGCAGCAGAGCATCGTGATTTCGTTGTTGAAACTTATTTCAAGAACAACGATTCTATAATTGCTATACAGCGTGTATTCAGGCGATATTTCAACTTACGACGTCACGGAAATGTGCCAGATAGTCGCACTATTAGAAACTGGGTAAGTTCTTTTGGATTAACAGCATCTGATTGTAACCGTAAACCAGAAGGGAGCGAAAGGACGGCGTAGTCACCAGAAATGACTGAAAATGTTCGTGCAGCGTTGTTTGTAAAGACTACACTCGACAGCTGTGCAAATGTCTTACCGTTTATTGAAGAGAATATTGCATCAGGAGTTTTATATTCCATCCTTACAAACTCTAAGTTTCGCACAAAATTCAGTCTCAAGATTCGATTGCACGTGAACAGCTTGCACTACCATTTTATCTCCTTTGAAAAAAACCACAGATGTTATACACCTTGGCTATGTCAGATGAAGACCACTTCTAATTTTGCGGTTCTCTGAATAAACAAAATTGTTTTTATTGGTGTCAAGTAAACTCGAGTCAAATGCACATCAAGCCATTGCACAGCGCCCGCGTCACTGTGTATAGTGGAGTTCATTCCTTTGTAATGATCGGGCTGTATTTATTCAAGTACGATGAGGGGCACCAATGAACGTTATCTGAGGATGCTACAAGACTTCTTGTTGCCTCAGTTACGGATGCTGAACGTGGATATGGTCAGTTTATGGTTCCGACCACGCACACAGCCATTGATGGATTTTTTGCAACAGACCTTTCCACAGCGATTAATTCTTGTTATGGCGTCTTGTCTCAGATCAGTAATCTAGCATGTACTGATTTTTTATTATGGGGATTCTCAAGCAAGAAGTTTTGAAGACACGATGTGCCACCTTATTGGAATTGAAGGACCGCATCAGAACTGCCATCACTAGGGAGCGGATTTTTAACGTGCTAAAAAAAAAAAAAAAAAAATATTTAATTAGTAAAATAGTTTACCTTTTTCTTGTCCGTCTGGTGGCCTTTTCTCTATATTTCATTCAACGCGTTTCAGGACATATGCCCCATCATCAGGATATCCCTTGTTGAAGTTCGTCGGTCGTTAAAATATTAAAAACACTGTATATACAATTCTACACATAACAATAAATATAATATAAACATAAAAACACATAAAATATTTATGTGTGAAAATATTTATTACGTGCTAAAAGTAACAAATATTTGTTAAAAAGTTAAAACTATATTTTATTTTAGTTTAACATTATCAAACAGGTTTCAACAGGAAAATTGTTTATAAGTAGGCCTACTCAGAGAAGTTGCTGGTCAACTCGCCAGTTCCTTCTTGAAAATCTAAGGACGTAAAATGTAATTGCAGAGCACGATGACCGCCATCTCCAAATTGTCCACTACATATATCTGGCGATTATCACGGAAAAAAGCTCGATATTGATAAAAGGGCCGTTCTATGTCACATGAAGTCAATATGCCATACTTAAAAAGAGGAACATCACTTACAATTACGTTTTCAAAGTCAACTTGTTGACTTTCTAGAACGTGGGCAACTGTAATTTAAGTTTTTATTAAACACAACTTTGAATTTATATTTTAAGATTTCTATTTTTGATCCTGTGAGAAAACTGATTTTTCTTTCAACAAAACGTATTTTATTAACAGTTTCCGTTAACAGGTTTGTTGTTTTTACAA
The DNA here is from genome assembly GCA_034769895.1 of Magicicada septendecula. Classification (NCBI taxonomy): domain Eukaryota; kingdom Metazoa; phylum Arthropoda; class Insecta; order Hemiptera; family Cicadidae; genus Magicicada; species Magicicada septendecula. The sequence continues at coordinate 484,760,112 of CM068367.1, read as the reverse complement.
GTTTTTTTTATTGAATCGCACAAGAAACTTAATTTATCAGAAATATATGCCAACGCATTCTTAACTTCTGTCTTTTAACAGATACTAAAATATCCCTATTAATGAATCATCTTTTTCAAATTTGTCAACAAGTGGTTTAGTTTAACACTATCAAAATTATCGCCATATGTCACTGCAGAAAGCCACGTCCCCCTGCGAATGACAATAGGTACTGATGGTAATGGAAGGTATGAATTTTTAATTTTGAAAGATCAATACTCGTAGGGGATTTAACAAACAATTTCTTTCCATTTGATACTAATCTGTCTATGTCCACATTAGGATACAAGCATTCTAATTAGTTTCACACACTCTGTGTAGAGAATGCATGACACAGGTAACGTAGACCTATATCAATTTCGGATAGCTGATACAAAGAACTTTCGCTGCTTTCTTCATATACGACATTGCATAAGTAATAAAAAGCAATACATTATCGTATTTATTGTCCTTTGGCCACCATACTTCTGTTGAACAGCCTAGCGACTGTAATGTGATTTGCTGCTGCCGTTTTTTTACAAGCAATCAAAAATAAAATTTCGAAACTATTTCGTCATTTTTAAGAACACCAATAACTACAATTCCCACTTTTCTTCCTGTCGAGTCCGTAGTTTCATCAACCCTTAAACATATTTTCTCATTTTCAAACACACACAGGTCTGGTATTTTCTAATGTTTCTTTATAACATTTTAAAGATAGTGTTTTCTCAAAGTAGACTCATCTGGAGGATCCAAGTTCGTGTACTTCACGAGAAAATTTCTAAACGCTGCATTGTTTTCTTTGTGCAGAGAAATGACTGGTAAAATGTAAGCTCTGCACAAACCAGAATAAAATTCACGACACTTCGTAGGTCCCGTACGTGAGGAGGGGGATCTAGTTTTACCTAAAAGCACTTATTACGAACTAGAACGTGAAGTCGCAGCGATATGTTTGTTGCCGGATAAATGTTGCGTAACTTGCGATTGTTGATCCGCTTTTATGGATTTTCCACACGGGTGGCAGTATAGTATCTTTCCATCTGAACTGAATATACCTTTAAATTTTTTAACATCTGCTGTAACCGGGCACTTTCATATATTTTACCTTCGCCATTCTGGCGAGTACTGTACGCGACGTGACAATAACACTATCATGTAATACGTTAACTGAAGTACAATGACAATAAATTAGGTAACTGGCTGGTTTAGCGCTTCCAGAATGAACAAACGTCTCCCACTCTTCATTGTGACTACATCACTGTTTACACAAATTTATAGGAATATTATTGAGTTGCCGGTTGTCTTACTTAATCTTTTTATAGTCGTAGGGAAACCAATTCTTTGTATGTTTATTCTTAGAACTACTTAAAAATAAAACTGTGTCAATTCGTAATAGCCACAGCGACTATACTTATCAAGTGTTTAGTCTGACACAATAGTTACGTGGGCAGAAATATAAAATACTAGGAAACGCGTGTTTCATATACGAACGGCAGGCACTTGACTGAGTAAACTAAAACATAATGACTCATTCTCTTGGAAAAGTTAAGCACGTATAAGTTACTATGGAACACTGCTACCGTACGTGGAGGTTATTCCAGAAAAACGTAACATTGAAACGTTAAAAATTTGTGTTAATAAACTATTATAAAAATATTTCACTATTAACAGAAACATGAAAAATATTTAATTACATTAAAAATGTTTATTTACCTAAACGTCCGTACCCTAGCCATCACTAATATCCCTGGCGATATGTTACGTAGAATAATGGACAGTATCCAACGCTTCTTAGAAGAATGTATGGTGCAGACCATTTGACAAATGTCGTATTCAAACACTGACTGATAAATGGCATTCGTAAAACTACTACTTTGGTTAAAGAGTAATGAATAAAAAGCTTTTTTTTTAGTTAAGGTATGATTTTAACGCTTCCGCATCCTGTATTATATAATTTTTTTTATTTTATAGATTCTAACTAATATCTTATTTAAAGTCCCTACTGTCTACATACCTTTAGTGGTTTCGTAACACAGTGCATAGGAACAGAGAAAAAATATTGTAGGAATGGAGAATTTCAATATGAATAACGTATTTTAAATCATTTATCATTATCATTATGATCACAAAGTACTAAAATTATTTGATAACTACTTACTACTAGATAAATACTGAAGTATTTAGGCAGGCAATCAATATTAATATGAAGGCTTTCTTAATATCGTGTTTCTAAACATTCTGCCAATTCTGCCCGTAGTACTTCGTTGTCCTTTGTCAGAATTTTAACTACTGATGTCTTGTTTTGTGGTGACTTTGTTAATCTCGCTATGCGTGTAGTCGTTACGGAAAAATAACTTTCACTGATTTAGCCTAATGAAGACGATATTTACAGACCCTGCAAAGAGATTTGAGTTAGCATTTGAGACCTTTCAACATTTAAACGTTTAGATAGTTCCCCATTGAGTGCACTGCAGAAGGTACAAACTTATAGTACACATTTGTCACCAACTGCATGTAATTAGTGGAGTGTATGTAAGAGGTAAATGACATTTACAGGTTGAGGTGTAGTAATAATCAATGGTAGGGGGACGCAGAAGGATAGTGCACAGTTACAGATAATTAGTCAGTTACTGCACGTCTTCATTACAAAGCTTAACTTGAATAAGTAAAATTAATTAGTGATTCAAGAGCCCAAATGGAAGATGGGTGCTCAGGGTTTACGGAAACGGAGTCGTCACACAGGATTAGAGCTGTCTAGGAAACCATGTATTCTGCCAAAGTTTTACTTAATATTCAAAATGTTATTTTATTCACTTCATTATAATCGTTGTTAATATGAGCGTTGTGTACTTAAAAGCTGTTTAATGAGCAAAAAACATAGTCACTATTAAAATCTGTTACATTAAAAAAAAAGTGTTGGTCTCTGAGAATAATGCTTATGACGTTAATAACCTAATGTATATAATATATTCACGAACGTAATAAACAAGTATCAGTATTCGAGATCGTAACGTGTGCATTAGAAAATTAAAATTAAAATATGTCTGAAAATTGTACGATTGTGTCGAAACAGAACTACGATTTTAAAAGCGTTGATAAATTGTACGTATCTTCACTCGTAATATCTTATGAGAGTAGTGGGAGTAACAAGGAAGAACAGAGTTAGGAATACACAAATAAGAGAGGATCTGGAAGTGATATCGATTCTGGATTTTATTGAACAGAGATAACTATGCTGGTGGGGACACATGCAGAGAATGGATAGTGATAGAATGGTAAAACAGGTTTGGGAGGCAAAATCAGGGGGGTGAAAGAAGAGAGGAAGACCGCGACTGACTTGGGATGGAATGATGGGAAACATTTTGAGAGAAAGAGGCTTGGGGCTGGAGGGAAGCGAAGACATTGTCAATGGATAGAGTAAGATGGAAAAAATTGGTATATAGAGTGTAGTTGATGTACTTAAAATATATTGATGTAACCCGACACCAATATGGTATCAGGGTATTTTGATAATAAATAAATAAATCTTTACTCGTAAAATTGTATTCTTGACTCACTGCTACACAATTTCTGATCCGATCCTTTTCGACTGGATCCGATCGCTTAGACGTTTAGCTGCAAATCTCAATCTGTATTCACTATTAGAGTAGACTATTAGCATATTATTAGTAAACTAATACATTCAATAATTTACTAATTTATTTATTTATTATGGAGTAAATAAATTTTAATAAGTTGAAGGAAATTTATTAAACGAAACACTTTGAAATTAAAATTTATGCAAGGAAGAAGGCATGAATTTTAGATTTTAGATTAATCACTTCTCGAGGTAATTTTAACTCTAAAAATTATTTAAGCCTGAGTTATTGATCGTACATGTCAGGATAACTGTGCCTCATCAAGAAAATTATGCCTTTTCCGAAAGTCATTTAATATACCCTTGCACCGTCTTAACAGCCAATTTTTTTTTACTTAGAATACGTTAAATTGGATAAAAATTATGCTTTTTTAACTTGCAAAGCTCGATATTTATAATTAGGAGTTGACGAAATAGGTTTACATGAGTAGTTTTGCCTGTTTTTAATCATGTCTGACAGAGGAATTGCGTTTCACGTAAAAACAAGCAAAATCGTCGAGGAAAAGTGTTATGCTGTTTGATGAACATAAATAAGATATCTTGCAGATGCAGCTATACTAGCTCTATATAATACGAATAATATTTATCATAAATTGTCTAAAAGAAGTTGTTTGAAAAAACAACATAGGCCTATACATTTCTACCATGTCTTTAAGTTTTTATAATAACACACTTTTTATATCTACTTGTACTTTTATTTAAAAATAATTTATTGATTAAAGAAGTAACGACATTACAGGATCTTTAAACTACCATTTAGCGGTAAAATTTATCTAGGTAATGTGGTACAGTTTCCACTGAAAGTAACTTATGCCGATTGTAGCAAACTAAATATGCACCATCCCACATTTTCGTCTTTTTAATATTTCGTAAAACAATTCAAACTTTTATAAACTGTTATAACTTTTTGCAAATTGAGATGTGAAAATGCATGTAAATGAGTGAAATTATTTCATCATACATATAAATATTTATTATAAATAATATTACGCAACAGGTTAATACAAAAATTAACAAATTTTACGTTTCATAGCACAAAAAACGTAGTGAATTTGCAGGCAGCTTTAATACACAATTAATATTTTAAAAATAAATCTTTCATTTAGTTGCCACAAACATTTTTTACATGCCAGTTAGGATGAGAAACAACAATAAAATTTTAATTAATTAAATGTTTTGATTATCTTTTCAAAATTTGGTAAGCAAAAATCACTAACAAATTTCTTAGACAATTCTGCAATTAACAATGTGAACATTATTCTACCAAAAAAAAGTAAACTGTTTTCTTTTCAAATATTCTTCTCTTTTGTTTGCGTGTGTGTGCGCGCACTCGTGGTCGCATAATATGTTCTAAATAGGTATCAGTACATGTGAACTAATTTGTCACTTCTAGTAGAAGTGAACTAATTTATTTAAACCTGTAGAGTTTAACAGTTACTTCTGATAGATATCAGTGTAGGGTAAAGTGTTTTCAGATATCTACCATCCAGGCTTACTAGTACTGACTCACCAGGGAAAAAAATGCGTAGCATGTAGCGTCAAAAGACAGTTCGGGCGCACAGTCCTGTTTTGAAAGAGTTAGTAGCGTTTATTAAATTTGTAGTGAAGAACGTTTTATAATTTTTGCCGCCTTCTTTTTTTCTTTTAATTTTTTACTTTTCATTATGTTTGGTATATTTTAAATTTTAACTTCTGTCTTCTTATTTCTGTATATTTCTGTAGAATACTTCGTAACATAGTAGGCCTATATTGTTCAAACGTCTGCGTGACTGAGCTTACTGCAATTGTTCCACACAAAAATAAAATAATATTTGTATAATAAATACAAAATTTAACAATGTACACAGACCTCAATGTTTGATAACAATCAAGTGAAGCGCTAAAAGCTAGCTAACCTAACCAAAACTACTATTTAACGCGCCATTTTAAATAAAAAACGAAGTCACACGACAGATCTAAGGTAATTTATTAATTTTCACATGTACTACTATCTAAGTAGGAAATATTAAACACAGTTTGTTAGTATGATACCTGTGATTAACAATTGTTCTAAATTAATCATGTTTGTAACTAACGGAAAAAATTTTAAGACTAGAAGTTTAGACACTAGTTTTTAAAAGATTATCTTCCAAAATCTCGCTTTTTGGGTTTTCAGAAACACAAAACATTTCTTTTATTTAATCTTATTTTTAAACTTGGACTTTTATTCAATTTCAACTTAATAATCCGTATTTTTTTTACTGTTGTAGTCAATTACTTTTTCCTTATTACAGACTCACACTGAAAGTTTTTTTTTTTAATATATAATAATCCTCTTTTTTTAAGCTTTAGTTGTACAGACAGCAAGTGCAATTTTTTCAGTTCAGATTACCAGTCAAGCTGTTTTCCGACGCCATCAAAGCCTCGCATGTGCCATATTCTAAAAATAACAATTTGTAAGCCTTATAATATCACAAAAGTTTAAAATTGTAGTAGGTCTCATAAAAGCTTTGGAAAGTTAGCAAAGATATAAGAACGAATCGTCTGTTAGTCGTAAATTAGTAGTTTTCAAGCGATTTCAATTCATGGTTTTTTCCCGTTGACGCAAAAAACAGCAATCACCTCTCCTTCCGTTGCCCCTCATTAATTATTAATAACGTAACGTTTTTTATTAATAAGTACAACGAAAAAGCATAATCAGGAATACACAATAAGTCCCCGCCAGAAGTAAGGTCAGCTTGACGACTGTCGACAAGAATTACGTTTTCCAAGACCTATGAATCTCCTCTGTGCTAAACAAGTAGTCTGTCTGCAACCAGTATAACCTTGCATAAGTGTTGTGTTGTACAATGTGAAGAATGACGTTGCGCTCGAAATGTTGACATGTTTATAAAATAAATCTAACGTACTTATTTTGTATGAATATAACAATACATTCAAAGTTCGTTACACGTGATCAGAGAGCTTTGAAGCACCGTAGGGAGGTAAATGTTTAGTTATCGTATTGTGGTTCAAAACTAGTAATAAAGATGATGACTTTTCTTATACAAGTAATGCGCGTTTTACTACTAAAGCATTCACGTTTAACTAAGATGATTGTAGAATTTTTGTGTAACGTAAACCCGTTTTATTATGTAAATGACTTGTAAATCAGTTTATTTTTCACGCTTTCAAAATCTGATCGTAGATTTTAAGAAACTTCAGCGGAGTACATGGAACAAGCGGAGCACAAATGTACGGCAAAGTTAAGCCGTTAAATGTGGTGGAAAGTATTTAATTATGTTTCAACTGAAGTCCGATCAATACTCAGTCACAGACCCTGAGCAAGTCCTGGCGACTTGGGTCCAAACTAGAAAACAAATTCTCTCAACTCACCAAGTCGGCCCGGTTTCTACAAGTCCTAACAAATAGAATTGGAATAGCATGTGTCTAGACGTTTTTGGAACAGAAAGAATTATTTGTGCAAATAAAGTTATAAAAACTACATAAGCTAATGTTTGATACAATCCAGTGAGCAATATGAAAATAAGATTATTTAAATTTTACACGGGTCTACTAAGCGTTTAAGAACATAATCTTAGACTCAAGTGCTATCTTAGAACAGTAAACATACTATATATCTTACATTACTGTAATTGCAAAAAACACGTTATCCGTTTAAAACAAAAATTAGTTTTTTGTTAGAAAGTGAATGCTCAGAAAAGAGGCACTTGTTTTTCCTTACACGCCTTGGAATGAAATTAAAACTTGCATTGATCTTATTTTACTGTGCCTGCGTCTTGGGTGTACAATTTCTTATTTTCTCACTCTAAACTAGAATGAGTAAATGAGAATATGAACTAGAATATACACTAGAACTTCAGAATATTCGTAACGTCAGTACAAACCTAAGGTGAAAGGGAGAAAGGAAGAAGGTGAACATCATTTTTAGACTGTACATAGGCTGTATTTACGGCAGATATAATTGAATTGATTACACCAAGCACGTCATCTATAACTTTGTCTAAAATACAAAAAAAATACATTGACTCTCTTTGTATTTTGGCTTGCAATATACGTCATACCCATACTGATAATGGTAAATATAGAGTGTGTTTTGTCGTTTTTGGCTACAGGGTATATTTATATAAATAACAGAAGATAGTATGTCTAGAATTAGACAATATGATAGTGGTGTATATGACGATATCTGTACAAGAGCTGCTAAGGCAGATCATATGTTTCATATGTATAATTGAGGAGTGCACAGTATAAGATTGTTTATTTTCATTTCAATAAGCCAACTGTGGAAATGTGGTACATAAAAGTGAGGAGGCTACAATAGGCTGGGCATGTTGAAAAAAAAACAATAAACGGGAGAACACAGAAGTGAGTCATTGTATTGGAAACGTGGCGGAAAAAAGACTAAAAGGTCGCCCAAGGAAAATATGGGAAGTTGCTGTCGCCGCATGTGCAAGAGAGAGTGCTCGGAGTTCGAGTAGTTCCTTCGCCTTTGGTACAGCGAGGTGGTTGGTCACAACCAAGGAGGAAGATGAAGGTAATTCTAATATTAAGAATAAATAATAAATTAAACTGTAATCCCTTTTTCGGATAAAATATAATATTAATAATGTAGTTTAGATATGCATTGTTAATATGCTTTAATAATCGGTCTGTTATCTGTAGTTCAGGTAAGGTGCAAGCATTTATTCTGCGGTTTCCACATGACACTGAGAATATGCTTATATATTCGTAAGTCAAAGGATTTTATTTTTTTACGATATTCTTGTATATCGTCAAAATTTTAAACACATAAGGAGGTAGTTAAAATTTCTTAGATATTGTAATAGTAAACATTGTAATAATTACTATACATCTTTTTAATATTTAGTATTTGTTATTAGTCACATCGATAGTAGGAAATCGGAAATAAGTGGATGTTTTAGAACAACTGTAAAAATGATATAGGCCTACGTAAAAACTGAAAGTACGAGGTTAACAGTAAGGATTAAATATGTCTATGAGGCTAAAAATTTTGAATTGTCGCCAGTCGCTATTGTCGCATGATACAACTCTGTGTGTATGTAAGTCAATTTATAACCGACTACAACATGTCTGTGCGATATTAATGGCGTGTATGTGAGAGTTCATCGAGTGTGACACGGGCCGCGCGAGTCGTGATCACGTTGGCAGTTACCGCTCGCTACGTGTAGGAGGAAACTCGTGATTGAGGTATAGAAATGATCAATGTCAGGGGGTTACACGAGGATAGTGCACAGTTACAATTAGTCAATTACATCGCTTCAGGCTGCAGTTCTCCATCACAAAGCTCAATTTGAATAATTGAAATTAATTAGCGATTCAAAGGGCATGAATGGGAGAGAGGGTACACAGTGTTTGCCAGGAGCGGAGTCGTCGCCCTATATGAAACCTGCCCAGATTATATTCTGTTCTGCTCACTTTTACTTAATATTGAAAAAGTTAATTTATTACTTGAGCGCGATGTAGTTTTGTATTTTCGTTCGTTTGTTAGACGGTGTAAAGGAGAACGTATATTTTCCTTTGGAAATAATGAACTGCTATATAACCTTTACACATACAGACGGTTGTAGCTAAAGTTTATTGTTATAATGCGTACTTTTTTCAGTAAAATATACGTATTTTTCATTTATTATTTATTTTTATGTTTTTCACTCATACCTTGTCCCTGCAATCCTGCAACTGTAACTAACATTGAGCAGCTGAGCAGCTTTTTACACTAACGCTTCTGCCTTACTTATGTACAACATCTCCGTTATTGTCAGACGTTGAAATCAACAGACATTGCAAGGTCTTTTCAAACATATGTTGGCACTACAAAGACTGTCGGTTACAAGTGCTTGAGACATATAGGTGTGATTAAAATCTAACTACGGTCTGTTTATAATCTAGCCAACTCTCTTTACGTATAATTATCAATATATCACAACGTGTTTTTGAGATATATATAATTTTAGTGAAACTGGAAGAGAATAAGATTACACTGTTTTATACGGGAAACAAGGAAAGGCTTAGGGACCAGGATTTTTGTCTGTAGCAAACAAAAATATGCAGCATAGGACTAATCAGCCAGATAAAGTATACAAACTCTCACCACCGCCCCCAAGTAGCCGTATCTGAAATCCGTTCGCTTCCACAGGTATGCTGTATTTATTATACAGGTACGCCCGTATGCTGAGGTACATGTATGAAGAGATAGATAATTTTTGAATAGTTTAAGTGAGTATTTTGCAACTCTCCGCTAGACAATACCAAGATCCTTGCAAGATTTTAAGGTTAAATTAGTAATAATCTAAACGCGAAGAATTTTATAGACTAACTGATTATATTTTACAAGCGTACGCAAACCAAAAAAAGAAGGAAAAATAAAAAATTCTTGTAATAAAGTATGATATTCTAGACATATACAGAAGGCCTTTCAGTGCTGCAGAATCCGGGACAAATAACTGACATCCAGAGAACCATTCACTTCAGTGTAATATTGATGTGGGATTTAAAGTTACAATATGTTTTGTAAGAAATGTTATGCTTAGAAACGTGCATAGGATTCCCGTACATTGAAAGGAGGCGTTGACTCTATGATTCGACATTCTAAGACACACGCTCTAAAGCTACCAAGGGCAGAGCCGTATCTTCTCCAGATGCAAATACCTCTCAAAAGTTGTGTTGACTATAAGCTATTCTAGGCTTCCGTAGTCTAAGAATGTGAAGTACCTCGGACTTTACCTCCATTGACACCTCAGTTAGTACAGAAACTCTAGCCAGTTAGCTTGGAAATAGTCAACTGGCTTTAGTCTCTCAGAGTGCGTAGTAAACCAATGTCTCGTAGCGTAGACACGTCCATCGTCACAACCGTCACTAGTCTATATCGTGGTACTACTTGGCTAAAAAATAAAAAAGAAATTCCGACCATTCATGGGCCGACGACTTTGCTGGATTTTTAAAGCTTACTACCTCACCTCAAACTGACCAATCGAAACACACTTTGTGTCCATTCTCTGAAGGACACCATAAGAGCCAAACCCCCCTATGCTTTCCAGGTTAATCCGCTGATTACAAACTTCGGTCAGTATCAGTCTGTCGATTTGTTATGTGAATCTTGGACCCGACCTAGCAATCCTACCATTGAATTATGTAGTCTAATTGAAATCCGGTGGCAGATCACATTCAAATTTGCAAAACGCACCTGTTTCGTCTTTTTTCCTGTATTCCAGGAGCAGTACTGTATATGCCCCTTTTCTTATAAAATAATAGAGGAATAGTTTAAATACAGGCATCTTCGAATAGTTGTAAAGCAGAAAAACTTTAGTAATCACTGCTTCAAAAATTCCAGAAAAAACAAACCCGTACACACGTTATGAGACCTCTAACACTTGTAATATGGTTTTGAGTAGACCCGACATTCTCTTGAATAACAAGAGATGCCTATATAGCTTTAAAATTCCGTTAGCGTTCACGAGGATCCAGCGTACACGAGGAGCGCGTGGAAAATGTTGGAACAGCATTTGTTATAGCAACGAAAATAACTATGCTTCTAAACAAATCATACACAAAACAGGAAATGTTTACCGAACTTTGAAAACTTGTATGTTATCTAACAGCTATTTCACATTCTGAATATAATCTAACTTAATATTCAAAGTCAATTTTATACAGAAGTGTTCGTGTAATGTATGCCTACTTGTACAAAGAGTTCATTAACTCAAAATACAAATATACAGCAAAAGAACTTAACTATTGTGATGATTACTGACTCCAGGTTGTACTTTAACTCTTTCCATGAGTGGATGAGTGGTTGTGTTCACTGCCTAAATATATTATGAAAAATGTACATAGAAGAATGTTACAGTAAAAATTTGCTGCTTTTATCTACATATATTCTTGTCAAAACAGCGAATTTAATAATGTAAAATATTATGTAAAAATTAATTTAATTAAGAAAATAGTATTTATAATAAAAGCAATAACAAAATTAATAAAATAATTTAAATTAAATTGATGCGTAACAATTAAGCAAATTAATTTTTGTAAGGGCAGTTTAAATTTTATTATATAATATCACAATTGTTTGTCTAATACAAATTAAATTTATATTAGAAAAAATCGAATATCTTATATAAGCGAATCTAAATAAAGAATATATTTATCTCCCACGTATTATTCATAAATAAACCTACTTCTAATGAGAAATATCGTACAGTACAGGCGCGGATCCACGGGGGAGGAAATTGGGGAAATCCCACCCACCAATATGGTGACTTTAGTAGTAATTTTTATCGTCGTTTAGAGATTATAAAATAATTTTGTGATTGCGAATATGATGGAAAATTTATATCACGTTATGTAGGTTCATGTTTTTCTTCTAAAATTACTTCAAATTGTAACTGTACCTTACCATATGTTAATTCCGATGGGTGTGTACCATAAACGAGTAGTGTGTATTTTATTAAATTAATAATAATATGGAAAGAGTTCTTGTGAATACTAAGTGAATATTATTAAAAGAGCAATGAACTGACAAACATGTATTGTTTTATACATATACGTTAATAAACTAATTATGCTGCTAAATAACGTGGACTTTACTTCCATCTTCACTCATTCCTATTACTTATACTTTAAAACTTTGAAGAATGGTACAACTTTTCATAATACCCCCAAGTCAACTGTCCTACCTTAAATTGCTTGCTGGATCGCTCCTCGAACACTAGTCTCCTCGAACGTATAGTCTTTCGCTAAAACTATTAAAATCTGTGTATACAATAGACAAGTGTTAAAACAGTCATTATTTGTTACTGAGTTATAAGTTTCACCGTCACAAAACTGCTGTTGTTTGGTGAGCATGAGTATGGGCGTCAAGTGGTAGTTAAAGTGCAGAGTAGAGTATGCACAAACGAGGTGTAGTGCCCTACAAACAAACGTACATAGCCACCGTGACAATGTACGCATTTCATAATGTACACTTTATGGTCTTTAATCTTATTAAATCACAAGAACAAATAGCAGTATATGAACAATCGGTTATATCTGTGAATCCTGTATTGTGCTATGTAATTCTGTTGGTTAATTTTTAATTTTGGTAAAACTTAAGACATTTAATAACTAAATAACGTCTAAATTTAACGTTCAGTTAAAAAGTAATTTTATTTCCTCTTTAAAAACTTAAATGGCTTCGAGTGTCAAAAGAATACTTATCGAACAAGCTACAAGAAGAAGAAGAAGAAGAAGAAGAAGAAGAAGAAGAAGAAGAAGAAGAAGAAGAAGAAGAAGAAGAAGAACAACAACAACAACAACAACAACAACAACAACAACAACTACTACTACTACTACTACTACTACTACTACTACTACTACTACTACTACTACTACTACTACTACTACTACTACTTCTAACACCTCCACCCAGATGCTAGAGAGCTGGCCGAGAGCTTGGGAACAAGAAGGGCGAAGTCGATGGACAAGAAGGCTCATCAAGCAGGTGCAGCCGTAGTCGTTAAGGAAGCATGGGAGCTCGACTATTACCTGACCCAGTTTTTGACTGGACATGGGTAATTTCAATTTTACCTGAAGAAACTTGAAAGGCCGAGTCATCAGAATCCCTGTACTGCCCAGGACCTGCGGACGATGCCACCAGGCATACATTATTCGTATGCAAGAGATGACAGCAACATAGAAGATTGTTGGCAGGAGATCTCCATCGTTGAAGTGATGCTTCAAGGGGAGGATACCTGGCACTGTGTGGCACGTTTCCAAAGAAGTTAGATTTGCACGATATAATATAGAAGAATAACAAATCAGATGTTAAGGCTGAAGAACAGTAGGCCTAGCCCGAAGTAGTGTGTCAAACTGTTCCAGGTTAGTGTCCTAGAAGAGGAAAGGGAGGTGGTTTTTTAGTGGGCCGGGTATAATACCCAAACTCACAGATACCCGAAGTGCACACCCTTCTAGACATTTGTACAGCAAATTTTTCGACCTGCCCTCGTAAATAAAACACCGCCTCGCAAAACCTCAGCCGTCACTACGACTATTACTACATTGGTGCCATTGGGAGAAAAAGCACATGTTTGAATGTGCAGCGTTTATAATACCATTACATAAGTCAAACAGGAAGAGCTTTTATAAGAAGTTTTAAAAAACTCTTACCCAAAAAAGATATCGAGAAAAACAAATCCAAATATTAACTACAAATTTTTACATAATAACAATACTCAACACAGTCTTTAATACAAACTTTAAACCAACAATTGTGTAGGTAAGGAAGGAAAATACATGAATGCTGTCGAAGAAATTAAAACATACAATACAATACCATCAAATTTAGCTGAGCTCATTTACTACATGTTTGTTTAAGTTTACAATCCAATTCGTTATGTGACCCGGTTTTGTTAATATAAGGTATAAACGTTTATAGTGTACATTAAAGGTTAGAAAGCCAGCGCAGTCACGTTGTCACGGTACGCACCGAAAACTGGCTGCGTGTTCTTGTTTATGTTAAATTGTCGAATTTATGTTATTTATGTGTAAATAATTTTAATGTTTAATTGCTTCTGATAAGGGAAATAATTAAAGGTGGCACAAATTTTTGAAACGCATAACAGAAATATCACAAAGAATTCACAAGAAACCGACAACAGCAGAAAAGTTATTTGTTTACAATTATTTGTAAAAATGTGCTATTCATTATTAATGCAATTCAATCACCGTTTCTTAATAGCTACAGTTTTATTATTATGTGATAACTTAATTTTTTTAACACTGGGTATATTTGAATTTTTTAAACGGTTTGTGTTTGTGTCAGCCCAAAAATTTTAATTAACACATCCACTGGCTTTCTATAAAACGTGTTGGAAAAAACAACAGGTCCCACAAGATTGGTTAACTGCTCAGATGGTATCTATTTTTAAGAAAGGGAAACGGAATGCATGTCATAACTACAGAGGAATCTGGTTGATACTGGATACAAAATATATGCAAGGATCATAAACCACCGTCAGCAGACTATTTCCAAGCATCTTATTTTGGAAGAACAGAACGACATCAGGATCGTGTATAGACTATGTTTTTATTATTACAGAAGTCACTGAGAAGCACCGTGAGTTCATATAGCATTCGTTGATTTTGAGAAGGCCTTTGACGGAGTAGATGAAAATTTGTTGTGACAAATATCAGAAGAACGGGGATACCCACAACAAATTAAGAACTATACAATATACAAGAACTATACAATGGAACAAGAATAGTTGTCAAAAATAATTGTAGGATATCTCAACAATTATCTGTCAATCAAGATGTTAGACAAGGTGCGGTATATCACCTATTCTTTTTAATATTTATATTGACGCTCTGGTAAGGAAATAGAAACGTCTAGTGAACCCTGGTATTAAGTTATCACGAGACAGATATTTGAATGTGCTGTTGTTTGCTGACGACTTGCTTGTACTTCAAAATTCAGTATCTGATTTGCAGAAATCTGGTTTTAAGCTTCATCAGATTTTCAAACAATACAGTATGAAAATCTCCACTATAAAAACAAAGGTAGTGGTATCTCTAGGTAAGGAGACTATAAGAACAAAAATAGTGATTAGCGATCGAATTCTAGAACAGTGAGCCACTATAATTATTTAGGAAATAATATGGGCTATATTAGAAATTATGACTTGATGTTAAGTTAGGTACGTTCCAGACGATCTGTGAAACAATCAACCGTATTTGTTTTTAAAAAAAAAAGGTACGTCGAGATACAATACTAAAGGTTTATAAAGTTATGGCAATCCCTGTACTGTCCTATGGGTGTCAATTATAGAAAGCTACCAAAAAACAAGAATGAAAAAAAAACAAGCCTCGGAAATAGCACTTTTAAGAGGAGTTAAAAGGTGTTGTAAACTTGACCGTATAAGAAATGAGGCCATAAGGAAAGAGTTACAAGTTTTTAATTTGTATGAGAAATTAAAAGAATAAAAACAACGGTGGAAAGAACAGAAAGAATGTCATATTCCAGACTAGCCAAACAAGTCCGGAAATACAAACCTACAGGACACAGGTGGATAGACCGAGGCAGAGATGGCTGAAGGCCTATGCCGTGTTGTGACGACCACGATGATGATGACAGCGCCTGTCAGTTTAAGATTCTGGTTTAATTGTGACGGATATTACCACGTCTTCATCACGTGTTCCTTCGTAGTATTGATGTCACAAGCGTTGATGTCCACACACAGCCCTTGACTGTATAAACAAGAATTGCGTTTGGACAATCATGGCCTGAAACTATCGTTGTCTTCGTGTCTTCTCTGCTTGACGATATTGTTTCTCACTGACACAGACATTATTAAAGTTTCATTAGGGAAATTAAACTTGTAATTTTATGGGCACAGGTCTACTTACATTGAAGGACAGCTTTTGATTTATTTTCTAATCCCCTTCATAATTTGTTCCACGTAGTCATCAAAGGCAGAATGCAGTTAATCCAAAAGTATTAAAACTATTGACATCTAAACAACAAAAACAAATCCATGATTAGAATATACATACTGATCCCAGAAAAAACACCTATTTAATAACATTAAGCAATCAACATATGTTAATTTAAGGTTTGTTTACGCAGCACTTGTTAACGTATCACATACCTCAAAAGCAAGTAGATTCAAGTGCTCAAAACATAAAAAATGTACTAGAAAAAAACAATGTTCTCCAAATTATGAACTTATACGTATAAGATGCAGGTAAATATTGGAAACGGGCAGACAAAAATTAATCCGTACTTAATTTTTCCCAGTAATTTTCTATTCAAATTGCTATAACTTCGCTAAATAGATTCTGTTATTATTGCAAAGTTTAGTTTATTAATATACATATTAGAGTAACAAAAGAACTACATTGTTAATATTTATTTTCATTTGGTAACATTGTTTGTTGACACTGATCACACTAAAAAGTATTTAAAAAATGATTTATCTAAAATTCAGGAAAAAATTAACATAGGTCTACCTTAACCAAGTAATTAGTTTTAAAATAATATCTGCCTCATTTTTAACATAATTTACAACAATATTAAAATACTGTGGTCACTATTAGTAATAATGTTTAGGTAACATTATTAATTTTGTGATATAACGTTTCTGTAGTCCATCAGATATTATTTTTCTGTGACTGAAAATATTCAGCTTAATTACAATTGTTACTTATTTATAAGCAAATAAAGTGCGTAGACCTACTAGTTCGTAATTATTTTCTATCCAGTTTTTAACAAAAAGAAGATACGTATTAAAATTGGCCTTTGCTTTTGTTTGTTTTGTGAAATTAATACTTGACGATTTGCCAGTAAAAAGCTCCAGTTGCCAGTGTGCAACGTTGACTGACAAAACGAGTTTTCTTAAAATTAAATCAGTTACTACACTCTAAGGAAAGTTAAATGTAATGGAACTCCTGCAGCAACGGTCGTGGCTCTAGGCTTGTCAGAAAGCTGTTTGTTGGGGGGGGGGGTGTTGCTTATCTTGACCTTTTCTACCAGCAGGCGCTGCTTATCTGTCTGCCGCTACTGAATGGGCAGGATCCAGGTCTTTCTTGGGATTCGAATTGGCAATTTTTTGCATGGGATGTAAGAATATTAGGCACTAGATACCGAAAAGATCATGTACATGTATGCCCGCGCGCGCGTGTTTTCTGTCACACGAGGTTTCAGAAAGAATTAATAACCTTGTATCAAAAGGGTATATGTATAATAATTAATATTTTAGCTCGAAAATTAAGTCATATATCAATACCTAAACTCTGCCATATTAAACCATATTTAGTAAACTAGATTCTAGCTTTGTGTTTAGTTAAGTAACTTACCTTCAGCTCAGGTAGCAACTTAGGTATAAGCTTACGAAGAAATTAGTTTTAAGTAAAGGCAAAGTAACCCCGGGCTGCAAACTCATTTTAGACATAAAGATACCGACAGAATGTACTGAATACGAACACAAAGTAAGTAGTATATTTTTGTTGCGTTAGAATTGCAACAACGAAAGAAAACGATAGCAAAAGTAAATAGAAACAAAAGTATTGTGTGTAAGGGCGGTGGTTTGCGGCAGAGAACAAAGGGATGTAAACAGAGACGTGGCGGCAACAAACAGTTGTCCCACAGTAGGCTACATCTTTGCCATTAGTATGAAAACTGCACAACTTCGTTACTCTCCCCATACCCGCCTCCCTTTGAGTATGCCTCTTTTGATCTTTTGTTTGGCCAGACTAGGCTCTTCTTACAGTCTCTCGATGGAGACAAAACACTTTTCCAAGTGCTATTGAAGGGGTATCGAATTCCCGTCCGGCGACGGCGCTTGACATCTTCATGGAACAGGGGTTTACACTGAATACGCGACTACGAACACATATCGTCAACGAATGTTCATTATACGAACTACAGAGATATAGACTTGCATTCAGCTATCGTCATTATCTATTTCTGGCTATTTTTTGTCTTGTCCCGTTTGTTAGTGGGAAGTACTGATAGAATAGCTTACATTTGGAAGAGTTCACGAACACAGTCGTACAGTTGAGTAGACAAGATGTCGGCATACACACATTTGAGGCATATACACATTTCGTACACATATGTACCAACGTAGCGCGCACACAAATATGTGTACCACATGTACACACAAACGCGCGCTCACATGGATAAGGTAGATAAAACTGTATTGCATTTTTTTAAAATAAAAGATGCACTTCTGATCAAATATCAATATCATGGAATCGATTAAAGCTCATACGTCACAAATCGAACACTGACTTACCGAAACCCAGTAAATTATACAATGAGAATTTACATACTTATTTTACATATTTACACATAACGACAAAAGTTCAGAATTTCAAACAAATCAGAAAATCTTTAGCACGTTTTAAAAATAGATATACATGAATCAATGTTTTTGTAATTACTCTTACCAGATAAGCAGGCCTACCTAAAGATTGTTTACATTTCCTAAAATAGAACAAAAATTTAGGCACAGTTATTGGTAAGTAAACTTAAAGCTACCAGCACTTTTGAATTTTTCCCTGAAAATTTGAGTTTTCAATTTTGATACTAGGCAACTATATTATCCTAGTTACATAAGTACCTTAAGAGCAAATAAAAACGCATAAACATGTATTCAAAAAAAACTTTGTGTACAGTCAATTGTTTAAGGTTTTATACGCTTTTTACCGGCGTCTAAATGATTTTTATAAATAAAAATAGGACTAACGTGTATATCATTTACTGCGCAGCTGGCGTTCTCTGTTGTACAGATGCGTATCTGAGAACAACAAACAGAAAGAAACTAGATGTATTCTGAGTACACTATAGGATGAGTGTATGAACACAGCATAAGGGATCGATAACAAATGCGATTCAACAAACGATAAATATTTCAGAAAATATGGATAAAGTTTAACAAGAATGTAAAATAAGGATGTAAGCTGTACACCAGGTACCTAAGAAGGCACTGAGGCATTCACGTAACCTCGAAATTCCTCATGAATAGCCCCTAGAAGGTAGACATCGAAAGCTATGGTAGATAGAGAACTACGTAGAAGAAGATGGCCAAGGAAGAATAAGATGGTATTGATGGATTTAATATGTTGTGTATGTGTAACAAATTCAATGTTTATGCTACTTTCATGAGGTCAGACAAAAGGACAGCCGCACTTTCTACGGTATCCACGTGCTTCATTATTTTATTCAGTAAAAATCATTTTTCTCTTGAATTTTACGATTAAACCTACTACAGTTTCTCTCATTGTCATTCCGGGCGTTCTGTCACATAACACAATAACGACTCGTGACGATGACGCATGTAGTGAAGATGCCGGAACACGACGTGAATGATTCGTCTCATATAAATTATTTTCTAAATAAAAATGGAATGAGACTGAAAAAGTTGTAGTTTATTAGTTGAATGTGACAACGTGCTGTGATTCTCTTAGATCTTAAAGTTACGGTCATTTAGAATTATTTTATTTGGTATTTTTATATTAATTTCTATAAAATAAATATTTTTCTTCATTAGTATTAAAATAATTCCTCTTCCAGACATGTGTTTCATGACTTTCTTAAACTAGTCCGTGATTCTGATCTGACATATGCTGTGTTTTATTATTACTATACAATGAAATTACCAAAACACGTATAATAGTTGTGGTATAATTATTGTGGAAACATTCAACAACAACATACATGCCTACGTAACTACACTGACATACAAGTAAAATTTATAAAGTTTTCAAAATTAGGACACACACACAGCTTGCTGGTACTTCCTGAGAAATATAGTTTCGTTACACACAGTTACTTTAATAATTTTATATCTCGCTAATTGTAATTAAAATATTCAGATATAGTATCTAAAATGTTTTGTTTTGTACTTGTACGAAATAACGACTGAGAATAATAAAGAATTTTACGGCTCGTGATTAATGTGTGTGTGTGTGTGTGTGTGTGTGTGTGTGTGTGTGTGTGTGTGTGTGTGTAGAGTGTAAGAGGTATGTAAGAAAGTAGGGGAGGGAGATAGAAAGTGATTGACAAAGGGCGGGAAAGAGAAAGAGATATTGTTAGCGGGGTATAGCAGCTCTAGAGGAAAATGAGAAAAAGTGTTTTTCTACTAAGTGTTGAAAGAACGCGTCCCAGTGGGACACCAAGTCTCTCAGAGGACCTGAGACAAGAAAGGGTCTATGAAAAATACGATTTTGCAGTCTTCTCGTCAAGAGGAAAAAAAAGGAAAAAATGATACGCTGAGTGAGGAAAGATTTATAGATTACAAACCTGTAGATAAAGTGCAGCGAATATCATTTATGAATGCTTTCCATGTTTTTTCTTTAATGCTGACAGGGAAAAGGGATCGTGTTTTTTAAGTAAACGACATCTCACAAACCTACATAATGATTTTTATTTTGTCCATTAATATCTTTTTTATTTAGATATTTATAGTAGAATAAAAAGTTTACACATGAGTTTCCGTCAAAACCGTCCTTACTTTAAAATAAACCATCTATTATGCTCCATTCACTCTCAGTTGTTACGATTTGTTATATGTAAGAATCGATCAGTTTGCTCTTAGAATGACCCATAAGTAGCTTGACACTAATTTTTACCCATAATTTAGTAGTGACCAAAAATGGGGGAATGTAGAAAGCTTCTGTGAGGTTCGACAATTAACTAGATACACAAGTTTTGAATATTTTTGTTGGCATTACGACAACAAGTTTCTGCACCATCAGGACGTGTATACGTGTGATACGCACATAATAGGTCTTCAAATAAAATGACTATTTTTGTGTCCTGGGATGTGTGTGTTAACCTGGAAAGAATTTTATGTTTTAAAAAATTAATTCACTTTTACTAGGAACTGGAACTAGTTACTCCCGTATGACTGTGACTGGAACATAATTGTAAACCTAGTATAAAAGTAATACGTAAAGGTTGGTTTTTATTATAGCTGTTCAAAAACTAAAAACACGTTATATTCATATCATGTTTCACAGTCGTAATAAAGATGCTTAAATGTAAGTAAATCTCTTAGTAAAATTTAAATTTATTGCATTGTCTTAATTCGTAAAACACCTTAAGTAAAACTAGATTACTATACACTGACCGCAAACTATAACTACACATATACACACTTACACAGTGTGTGTGTGATAAAACTGTATAGCAAGAGTTAGCTGTGTAAATGTACTGGCCGCTTGGTCCTGATCTTCAACTCGTTTCGACTCCACATTGGTTGCTATCTAGGCGTCTCCGAGTTTTCCCGTTCTGCCTTTATCTCGCCATATCTCCCCTCTTTTACGTTACTTGAAGTGTGCACCACTTTGGAACCTTTCTTATCATTAGTTGCATTACTTGCACTTTGTTTGTAAAATGTCACGTTTAAACCGTCTCACTTGGTGAAAACAATTTTGGACTAAAGTCATATCGTCGGAGTTGTTCTGTTTCTGCTTTCAAATGTGTTCTTCACTACTCCTAATTTCCTAATTTCGAGTTATTGTTAAAAGATAAATATAATTCATCGTTAATAGATTCATTTTTAGATATATATAGCAACGAGACAAACATTCACACCATGTGTGAATATATGGGGACATATTTACAATAAGCCTTAGTTGGTGTTCTGTACAAAGAGGTGTGAATGTTGTTAAGACAACATTGTTATTAGAATAACTGCTGCATGTTAACGTAGTTTAAGACAATTATAAACAATAAAAAAACAGTACAGTGTGGAGTGAAAGTGAATAATTATTGTGCGCGTAACCAATTATGTGAAGGTAATTAACAGTAAGCCAATTAACATACACACTATAAGTCATTTATATTAGTGTGGACATTAGAATAAATATTAATAACTAATTATTTTAATATTAAATAAATTTTAATAGTCTTTATTTATCTGACAATTAATTAGCTATGCAAGCACATGCAGTTGAAAACACGTAGTTTGGAAAGGTCTAGAAACCTGAAGTACATACACAACAACACGTGGTCAGTTTTCTAGTAAAGTCTAGAACATTTCATTATGTACAAATGACGTCATGTGCGTAAGTTTATAACAACACGGATGAGCCGTGTATTATTTATATTACAGCCTTTCACAGTCTTTCATTTCACGTCAGTCTCTCATAGTCTCTGGGAGTTCGGAGTGTTTCGTCGAGGGAGCGGGTGAAATTCCATGAAGTCAGCCACGGCGTTCGAGATTTTCAACGACACCGATGGCTGTCAACGAGAGCTCAATCAGGAGCGACGTAAACGGAAACAACGCCCAAGAGGAAACCCTGAGATCAACACATCAGATTAAGAGAACAACGGCCGGTGTGAAATGAAGAGCATGACCGCGAGATCGTCCGGACCGATCCAACTCAACCCACCAAATTCCAGGAAAGTAAAATTATAGAAACTCTTTATAAAACTATAGAACAATTAAAGTCTCTTTTAATATCACTAGCTTTCCAAGATTTCAAAACTCTTAAATATGTTCAAAGTCATAATTTTGACATAAAACTGTATATCTTTTATATAAAAAAATAAGTAACCAATAAATATATTAATTTACCCAATCAAATTTTTTTCTGTAAATGTAGTCAGCTTCAAACCTGTTCCTTTGCTATATATATATATATATATATGTGTGTGTGTGTGTGTGTGTGTGTGTGTGTGTGTGTGTGTGCGCGCGCGCGCGCGTGAGTGTATTGTCATATATCATTAACCTAAGAAGCTCAAGTTTATATATCTAAATTTACATTTAATTTATATACATTCAACAGTTCTTCTTCTTCTTCTTCTTCTTCTTCTTCTTCTTCTTCTTCTTCTTCTTCTTCTTCTTCTTCTTCTTCTTCTTCTTCTTCAGCGGCGCGACAACCCATTACTGAGACAAGGCCTCCTTTAACAGCCTCCGCCAGTTGTCCCGGTTAGGTGCAGCTGCTCTCTGGTTCCGGGCCCAAGGGAATGGCATCATAATTCACACCGTCTTCCCAACGTAGTATGGGTCTATCAACTCACCTGGTGCCATAGATCTGTTCTGTGAGTGCCTTTCTGGGTAATTCATTGTCCCCCACTCTGATCGCATGTCCAGCCCACCTGAGTTTACCAAGTTTTATAACTTTCACAATATCTGGTTCGTTCAGAAGAGTGTCTAGTTCTTGGTTTGTCCTTTTCCTACATTCACCTCCCACACATATTGGCGGAGGATTTTGCCTTCATGAACCAGCAGGCTTGACTCAGACTTTCTACAATTGGTCCAGGTTTCAGAACCATAGGTGAGAACTGGGCGGATCACTGTTTTATACAGATTCAGCTTGATGCTCCTGGCAATTGTTCTGCTCTGGAACAGGGGTCTGAGACCAAAGAAGCAAATATTAGCTGAGGCGATTCTTAGCTTTATTTGTTCTCTTGTTTCCCCATCGGAGTTAATTTGGCATCCTAAATAAACAAAGTTGTTGACTTTTTCGAAGGAATAGATGCCAATTTGGACGTACTCTCCTTCTCTAGCTTCCTGTCCTGTGACCATGTATTTTGTCTTGCTTTCGTTTATTATAAGACCAAGCCTCCTTACGGGGCTTTCAAGAGCAAGAAAGGCTTCATTGACTGCTCGTAGGGACCTCACGATTATATTCAGGTCATCGGAGTATGCTAGGACCTACACCAACCTGTTGAATACAGTCCCTAAGGAATCTATTCCAGCATCTCTCATAGCTTTTCCTAAGGCAAGAATGAAGAGGAGGCAAGCAAGAGCATCCCCTTGGAGGACTCCCTTTCCATAGTCAGACTCTTCTGGTAAGTCATTCTGGATCCTCACCATGCCATTGACTGTCAGCATTGTCACCCTACACAATCTTGTTAATTTCTTTGGTATGCCTAGTTCTTCAAAAGCTGTGTAAAGGTCTTGTCTATCAATCTTATCGTATGGATTTCTGAAACCTATGAAGAGGTGATGGTTTGTAGCTTATGTTCCCTACCTTTCTCCAGAATTTGTCGGAGGGGGAAATTTGGTCTATTGTTGATTTCCCTCTTCTAAATACTTGCTGATATCGACCAACCACCTGACCAGCATGTGGAAGCAGTTTTTGGTAAAATATGTGGGACATTATTTTATACGCCACAGGAAGAAGATAAATGCCTCTGTAATTGTTACAGTCTAGTTGATCCCCCTTTTTATATAACTGTCTTCTGCCAGGCTGTTGGCAGTTTCTGTTCTATCCATATATCAATGATAAGGTCTTGAAGAGTTTTAACCAGCTCTGGGCCACCGTTTTTGAAAAGCTCCGGAGGAAGTTTATCAGAACCGGGAGCTTTGTTGTTTTTAAGTCTTTCTATTACCGCTATTACATCGTTTTCAGGAGGCTTGATGTGGTCATGTTTTTCTATCTCAGGTGGTACATAGTTGTCCGCCTCGACATTGTTAGAAAGAAGGGCTTTAAAGTGTTTACGCTACCTTTCGAGGATCTTCCCTTTTTTTGTAAGTAGGGTGCCGTCAGTGTCACGACAAGCTGTTGTCATGGGCTTGAAGCGTTTCCTACCCTAGTTAAACTTATTGTAAAATTTTCTGATTTCATTGGCATCCTTAAGATCTTGGATCTCTACCAGCTGTTGATTCTACCAATGGCGCTTCTTCTGTCGATACACCCGCTTCTCCGCTTTCTTACACTTCCATACAGTCAACAGTTACTTACCTTAAAAAAGTTTACTCAGCTTCACTGTTTATTAACGAGTTAACAGAACGTTAATCGTAACGTGCATCGTTAATTATAATTAATACTTGACTAACAGAAATTGGTACACAATAAATCACTGAGGAAGAATTTTGGAGACAGAATCTTCAATGTGTCAATGACTGTTGACACGAAAAATGAGATTCCATGAAATGTGGTCATATAGTGTGTGTGTGTGTGTGTGTGTGTGTGTGTGTGTGTGTGTGTTTGTTTGTGTCTATACGCTTGCGAGCACGTTCGCATGAAGTGCGTGATTTTCTCCAACCATGATTCAACCCTATGTATTTTAAAAGGAGTAGATGTAGATTATAACATTTCTGATAAACTAATGTAATCTTCCTTACACTGTAAAATAAATTAATTAAAACTACTGTTTAACTGTAACATGTAGTTCAAATTTTAATCATGATCAAGGGAATAGTGAAGACCATCAGAAAGTGTATTAGACTTTGGATACATTCAGTCCTTTTAAATTGCCAGTTTTACAAAACGATTTTTTTACAAACATCTAGAATTGTTTAAGCATATACACGGTTACTCAAATTGAAAGGTTACTGAGGACTTACAATATATCTACATACATAGACAAGTAGCATATCTTAACATATTATGTCCATATGCGTCTTTAAATTGTACTGGCAGTGTTCACACTTAGAGGTTAGAGGCATCTGCATATAACCAAATTCCCCGAGAAGTAATGTCTAAATAATAACTGACAGACCATTTAAGGACTTATAAAGGTTACCCGTGTTAAGTGATGGTGTACTTAAACAATCACATACTGTAGCGTAATAACATCATAGGAGATAAAGGCCTCATGTCTGTGTCCCAGAGATAATAAAATAAACAGCTTCACCAGACAAATATTTACTCATTACTCGTATAGTTGTACAATTATTTCTAGAGTATAAAAGTTAACACGTTTTCTCATAATTGATCATTATTGGAAACAGCCATATTAAGGAAGCTTCATAAATTAAAATTTGTGTAATTACTGGTTACTATTGAAAGTGTATTTTCAAATACCTGTAGAAAATAAACGTGTAACAACAACCAACACCCTGTGTTAAGGCCAACGTTAAGACTGTTGTTTTAAAATGCTGAGAAACCGGTGTAAAATTGCTTTTCGCAGGTGAATGCAAACTGAATAAGTAAATAAGAATGTAATCATTATATCCTTGTCCAAGCATCGGAGGAGGGTGTGCCATTCTCGTGCTGGCGGTGGTAGCTGAAAATGACGCCTACCGGTAAGTGGTTGGCACCATGCCACACTGCTCGACAAAATTACTTTGGATGTGGTCGACACTTCTCGCAGATGTATAACGGTATCAGTGTGATATATGGCACTTCTGAAATCGAAACCAGTATAATGTAAATGAACAAAACTTTCTGATCGTCGAATATATGAAACTGGAAAATTAGATTGTCAGTTGCGTATATATCACACGCTGTAATAAAAAGTTTGTCATTTTAGTTTTTTATAAAGAAAGCGCACATTCACAAACAATACTATATTAGAATATAAATAATAGTTTTTACAAAATATCCAAGAGGTTAATCGTTTTATTTTACAACTAGGGATTTTACAACAATTGTTTTAGCAAAACGTATGGAGAAACACTTTCACGCACTGAGACGTGTAAGTTTCATATCAATACTTTTCATAATTTTATAAACTCTTATAAAATTTACATAATACTATTTAAATAATTAGACCAAGTAATTACATCGTACCACAATAAATGGTTACAAAAATCAGAGTTTCCAAATTTGGTAGTGGTAGACAAACCAAGAAGGAATTATCCCAATAAGATGGGATAAGCCCAGTGTAAAGTATTACATTAAAATTAATACTTCATAATAAATAAAAATTAATTTATGAAAAAACCCGTGTTTGTGATACAGTAACAAATCACCAAACTGA
The DNA here is from genome assembly GCA_034769895.1 of Magicicada septendecula. Classification (NCBI taxonomy): domain Eukaryota; kingdom Metazoa; phylum Arthropoda; class Insecta; order Hemiptera; family Cicadidae; genus Magicicada; species Magicicada septendecula. The sequence goes on along the minus strand of CM068367.1, from coordinate 484,733,320 downwards.
ATATTTTAAAGGCACGCAAAAGAATTTTAAAAAAGGTAAATACGACAAGGAGGAAAAAAAGAAAAAGAAGAAGAAGAGGAAAAGGAGGAATAAGAATGCAAACAACGAAATGAAGAAGCAAAAACATAATAAAAGAAAAAAGAGAAAAACGATGAAAAGAAATCACCTTTATCAAAATCAACATCACTATCGTTACAATGAGAGAGTATATCACTTGTCTCTTCTTTATGTAATTACTTGTTTACCAATAATTACTAGTAAATTCAGAATCTATTATTAGTCTTTAAATCTTTGATTAATGTTTAAAAATTTGATTTAGTAGTTGTACATTTATGCACGCATGTACCGGACTGTATGTATTTTTAATATACGTATATATCTATAGATTTTAATTAAACAGTATATACTGAAACCACTTTACACGAGACATTGTAATTTTTTAATTTTGTAAACTACACATTCACCTATTTTTTATATAAAATTATAATGAAATCGTTACAGATGTTATTGAACGTTTGTAGAGATACATTTGATACTTAATAATTTTCCTTTTCTGAAGGTTTTGTGCGGCCATTGTTAGATCAGAAATATATTTCTATTGAATAACACAAGTGAATATATTGTAAATACTTTTCCCTAAATGTACTCTACTGAATATGTCATGTTAGACTCATTGATACGGTATTAACTATTAACAGGACTGTGATATTCTGTTTACCAAACATATTATAAACAAATGTTTCATTTAGTGTATAACCTACGTCAGAGTACAGTATTGGACAAAGCAGTTTTGGGCAGTTTTACGTAGTAATAAATAAACAAAAAGTGTGCAAATGACAAATTAAATTTCAAATCATTACAAAATATTTCAAACACAATTAACACTGTTGCACACCACTATATCTATAGAGATGTGCAACAGTGTTCATTCTGTTTTTGATTATAACCACTAACACAACTTTATTAGTTACCTACAAAATATTTATTTCCAATCTTGCTACCAATCATCTCGATGGCTTAGCAAAATATAAAACTTCTGCATTCCACTCCGAAACAAAGTTCTCGTCAGAGCCAGGTGTATTGGGATTCTTGTCCTTATGAATTTGACGCTTAGATTATCTAGTTTTGTTTGTTCCAACATTGTCTAAGATGTCGTCTTCAGGACTGAAGAATTTTTCGGGCGTTACTCCTTTTTATTTCACCCGGTATGTGATGTTGAGTCACCACTGACTTGTCGCAAAAAAACTGAACACACTATACAATTTGAAGACACCAAAATCTAACTACCGTCACCAACGGAACAGACGAAAACACAGGGGAGGCTTAGAGATTCACAAATTCCCACTTTTTCTAAACATCAGCGATGACGCATAAGACTTGCCATCACCATGAAACGTCTTTCATGTCTTCTTCCTACTTTCACACGACAACCGACAAAAAGAACCGTCACAGCAACACCAACAGGAACCAAAAGGAAGAGTCGACAGAGAACGGCAGAAGAAGTGACTCCCGAGGCACGCTCTGAGGACGACATAAGAGAACGAGAACATAAAAACGCTAAGAGTAACATAAACATTTAGTCAGTCAAATCCGGAAAACACGGATTCTTAACACAGATTTAGATCGGAATACATAAAATGTAAAACTTATATTACGCTCACGCTTTTCAACAGGTTGACCCTCAGAATTTTATTCTCTTTCATGTTACAGTGGTATAATATATTTAGGCCTACTTATAAAATTTATGTATAATTTTGTTATATGTGACCAAAGTTTTAAAAATGAATTACACATCCACAGTATGAACTAATGGAATCAACGCCCTCCAAAATAGTGAGTTTTTATTTCTTCAGGATATTTTCAAAATATAATCAAGTTTTTGTTTAATTTCACCATACTGTACCTCAGACTTCCATTAAATTAATTCTAAGAAAATAACTCACTTTTAGGAGATAGCCTTATATTATTTGGGATTTGAGAGTTCTTGCCTGATTTCTCTTAAAATATTCACTTGGGAAAACATATTTTTACATTGACTGGAACATTATTCTCACAGGTCAGAACAAATAGTTATAGAAAATCGAAAGACAACTGTTGGATAAAATATCACAGACAGTTTACGTGACTACACACGTATTCCTCCCGCCATACAGGTGTGCGCACATGCATGTTTAAAATGCATAAATATGGATAAATGTAGCTCACGAGAGGTTACATTTACCTGTTATAACTTTTGTTGCGGCATGGATGGTTCTGCACTTATTCGGTAAGTTTGGATACTAGCAAGATTCAAGTTGCAGCAATCATTGGCTCCGTTGAACGTTAACGGATGTAAGCTCGCACTTAAAATCGAACGAAATACAATAGTGATGGCTGCGAGGAGCTACAGAATGCGGAAAGGAGTTCCTAGCATGTCTACATCTCGTTGCTGCAGAAGTCGTCACACCAGAGAAAGCACTTCAGTTGAGACCTTTTTACTCGTCGTTATGCCTAGGGATAATTCTGCAGGACGGCTTGATGTTAATTTTTGTTTTAAATTAGCATCGTTATCCTTTTTTATGTAAACAAAATAAGTAAGAAGTTCTCTAAAGCTTTAATCTGAAAATTATTGTTAATGTTAATGTTTATTTGAACTGCTCATTCGGTTCTATTTACAAAAAATGTTAAATAAAAAAAAATTAAAAATAAGTAGCTCTAAAGTGTAGAGGAACTACTTCATTAGGAGAAAATGACTGATAATATTTTGCTGCATTATCAAGGTCATCATAAGGAAACGTTCTAGTGGTCACACCGACATCTGGACTTTCCCACCCTAAATACAACGCACACATACACATACACAAATATATTTGAATTTTTTTAGGCTCTTGTTTACACTGTAGCTTTGGTGTACACAATTTTCATTTACAACCGTATCAATTTTTATTGATCTCTGGAACATGAAGTATCATGGAAATTTTGGGTACAGACACAGTGCCATTATCAATACTTACTATAAATAGCAATGTTATTACACTGTAATAAAACACCGTTAGGTCTCTTAAATATCTTCTGCTATGATTAACTGCGTAATGGTGAGGGTGATGGTGAGGGGAAAGTGCGGGCTGAAAACAATGGTGATCCAAAAAAGTGTAGTAGCTTGTTCTTAACAACCAGAAGACTTTGACCTGCTCTTAGATATGTAGCACCGCCAGCGTCGAGTATGTTGTCCCATTTAGAGTTGCCACTATTAGTATTCATCGACTACAACTTATTACCTTGACTGAAGCCGCCTCGTCGCACCTTCGTCCTTCTGATACAAACGGTTCATTGCAAGACACCGCATTGTGTTTATTGTCAACATTAGCATTATCCTCATGTGCTTGACAAAATTAAAAACAAGATGTGCACTGGATATGCGTAAGTGGCCTGTCTCAAGTGTCCCATACTTTTACAAGTTGGCTAGTGCCGTTAAAGAGGCCTTAGTCGACAAAACCTGGTGAACATAAGATCCATTTTACATAAGATTTTTAAGAACGTAAACTGTATAGCGTGACAACAAACGAAAACTAATTTTGTAAAACGGTAATATAATTTGTAATCTTAATGTCGTCTTCTGTGACAACGTCTTAGTTATGATTTTATATTAATACCTAGGGTATTATTCAGTTAGCGCATATTATGGTAGCGTATTATTAATATTTTTATTTGGATACCAGCGTATCATGCCATTACTCTTGAAATATCTATAGAAAGTTATAATAAACCTCCTTTAATATAGAGCTGTCCTAGGTTTAGATTCCAAACAACAAATAAACAACAAGAAACAAAATAAGAATATTTGACATTAGAATTCGTAAACAACGTAACATTCTATTTTTTCATCAAATTGACGTCAAAACTGAATGTTCACTGCTCATGTACACTACCTCTCTCTCTTCTCCGACAGACAGTCAAGTCATTCTGCTGTATTCGATAGACCGTTCTCAAAAACATTCGCAAAGGGAAAGAATCAAAACGTATTTTATTTTACTTTGAAAATACGTTCAACCGATGTTTGACAATAGTTACAAGTTAGAAAAAATGTATATAACAACCTGTACTATCTTGTCAGTTGGTCCAAACGGTTATCTTTGTGTAAAAAAAAAAACAAAGTATTGATTTGGTTCATTTAGCGTGCTGCCTAATTATTATCATCACTGAATTGTTTAGTGACAGAATAAGTAAGAAATTCTCAAAAACATTAATCGGAAAACTATTGTTAATGTTCATTTGAACTTCCTGTTTGGTTTTATTTACAAAAAATGTTAACATACACATTTAAATAAAATAAAATAAAAAAATAAGTAGCTCTAAAGTGCAGAGGAATTACTTCATTTAGAACAAAATGACTGATAATTTTTTGGAAGTATTAAATAATATCTTTGCTTTAATAGAAATTACCTTATATTATTATGAACGTCTGTATAGATTTCAAGTAAATAGCAGACGTTGACAGTATAACAGAAGAGTGTAAACACGATTAACGACTTAGCTAATTAGAGGTTTTGAGTAAGGGGCTAATGATATTTTGATAATCATTGCAAAAATCGGTAGAGCATTTGAACAGTAAAGTAAAATGTAATCGCACTTTGCTCTGTTAGAGTTTATGATACGTTTGTGTGTACGGTGTTTCCATCTATCGGTGTAAACCTACACAGCACTATTCTATCGTGTACAAAACAAAAACTAATGGAACTGTCTCAGTGTCTGTTTCTTTGTAACATTCTACAGAAGAATCAATTTACACGAATGCACACGTACAGAATACGTCCCACGTTGTAAACTTTACCGATAAAGTTTTGTAGTGTGAAACACGTGTTCCAGTAAATTTAAAATTATTAGCATCGAGATATTACAATCTTATTCTAAAAGAAATGTTTCATTCACGCGTTACAACTTCTCTCGCACCGGTACACAATTGCACCGATACCAATAAATTAAAAAATTTGTGTGTGTGTGTGTGGGGGGGGGCTCGCGCGCGTGTGTCCGTGTTACGGCGCTTGCATGTATTGCTGCCACTTGGCCTCCCGTTCCACTCCATTTCTATTATTCTCTTCCCCAATCATGCCCTTCCTCCGCCTCTCCCGTATAGAGAAGTTGGTAGATTCGATCTGGATCACTTTTACACAACTTTTAACCCCTTCCACTTTGCCTCCCGTCGACATCACCTCACCCTTCTTCGCCAGCTTTCACATCAGCCTTCCCTTTCAATAACCTCCTTGAAAAAGTTAGTGGTAGTCTCAATATATAAGACCCAAGTTAGCAACAAGCCAACTTTTGTAATTTAAAATATAATTACATGTTTCTTGTTTTAGGTTTATGTAGATTCCACGCCGTATTTATGATATGAAACGTTACGTAACCCTTCGTACACTATAGTTGACGGCCGTCCATTAAAACGCGTGTTCACGTGTCAAATTCTGCGACATTTAAACGACACTGAACTTTCGTAGTTTTACTTTCGCTTTTCAAAACGCGTATAAAATTATATTGTAACAACAGTTGTTACAGTGTCTCCGCAAGCTTTGATACTTGTGCAATCTACCAAGGACTTTAATAGTTATAAACTAACTTGGTTGCTAACAATATTATGTGCTCACAAGTACGTGCCAAAACGTATCTCTGTGTGTGTGTGTGTGTGTGTGTGTGTGTGTGTGTGTGTGTGTGTGTGTGTGTGTGTATGTTACAAATTAGGCCTATGTATAATTACTTCCTACTTAAGAATGTGCAAATAATTTTAATAAATGCTTATTTTATGTCGATAATGATATACTTAAAACGTCTGAAATGATCGTTATTCATAGCGTATCGTTAAAGTTGTATTCCTGTGACCTATTTATCTTTACTTTATTTTATCCTTTTTTCATGTATAAACGAACCTAGCCTTAATTTTATTTAAGTACTATCTATAAATATCTAATAATTTCTTTTGATATCATAGCACAATTTATGATATGTGCACACACGACAACGTGGACCTTTCCAAAGTTTCTTTATGTATTTTTTGATGACAAACCTCTTTAATTTACTTGAGAATTCTTACGATTGCTATACTTTAATACTACTTTTATATATTTATTAATACTAAATAAAATCTAGGCCTATACTAAAGATAGGAGGATTACTAGTTTTAAGAGCAACTACATCCGGAAGTCCAGAAACTGCAGTGAGAAATGTTAAAAACGATTGAACCTCGATACAATTTGCAATAAATAGCGAGTAAACTTGATTGCATGTGAGTGCTACGAAATTTCACTTCAGCATTCTTAAAGTTTTCCTTACTGGCACAAGTACGAAGACTGGTAATTTCGATTACTTGGAGCAGCGGAAATTGTTGAATTTCCATGAAAACACACGTGACTGCTCTGACGGATTACATCCGTTGCTGGCTTCCTCTCTCCGCCCTTACCTCTTCTCGCATCTCTGTGTATCAATACACGTATAAACAATTAAATATGCGTATCTATCAGCAATAGAAGATGGAAGCGCTTACTGGTTAGATCTAAGATAAAATTTATGTATAGTGAAATTTATACGATTTTCGGAATTCGTACCTTCTAGATTCAGTTATCCTATTTGTTGACCGGTTTGTATCGTTCAACCAGAACTCTGTGGTTTTACAACTTACCCATATTTTAACTGCATAAAAAAATAAAATGTAACATACGATCATACAAAAACCCGTGCGATCATAAAAATGTTTACACTGCTGTGTAATTCGTGTAAACATGTATCGTATATATTAGGTTTTTTTATTAATATAATTATCATGATTACATATATCGTAGCACGTTCTATATACAAAAATAAGCTTAACTGGAAACGTTTACTTATTAAGTGAAATGCTAATCTAATTGAAATCTTATAAAACTGGTTTCACAATATTTATTGATACCGTATAATAAATTGAAAAATCACAAATAAAATAAAATAAAATTGAAGTCTCTAATTTTAGTGCCACCAGATAATGTTTTGGATGTTAATAAAATGTATAATATGTTTTGGATTTTGTCTAGTCGCTAAACTAAACGAGACAAATAGTTGATTGTTAACCCCACTTCAATATTTTTACTTACAAATAGCTGTGTACTGAAGTACAGCTGTGCCTTTTTGTATAAATAAAAGCCGTTTTGATTTTTACCATAAAATGCATGTCAATAAAAACATAAGATCTTTGCTGCTTCTTCATAGAGATAGGTTACTTGCGGAAACGAGCATTGAACAAAGTAGTTAATTAGCTGTAAACCAAATAAACAACAACAACAAAATATAAAATCCTTTTTAATGTAATAATTCTTTAGAGTTGTACACAGGAAGTCCACAGATGAGTTCTCTGTGCTGGTTGTGACTACACTAATTAATTTAGTCGCATTAAGCGGCCGTCGTCAAAGCGTCTATTATTCGAAAATATTAATTGAGTTTAAAATAAAACAAAGAAACCAACAAAGTACCTCTTTGTCGCGGCTCATTAAATTATTGTTGTTAAAATGAACAGTGATTTATAAAGTTCTAATTATTAACAATCAGAGTCTCCACATTAAATCAAACATTAAGAAAAAGCGTTGGTTTTTAAAAACCGTATACCTACAGACAATAGCAACAGCATAAATAGCGTATTTTATCAAACATTATTGTTTGCAACCGTAGGCAAATGTTTGTGTGTAAGTGTATACATATTCATTATGATTATCAATATTGCATGGTAGGGGTCAATATAATTCAAAACAAATATAGTAAAACGCTACAGTAATTCTCGGATATTTCAAGTAGTGTCAAGTATACACTTTTAACACAAAATTGTTCATTTTTATTATGTTAGCACTAAAATCTACATACTATTTTCATAAAATTAAATTTGTGTGTGAATAATCGTTACTATGAGAATTCGAAAATTGTCTCCTGTATAGTTTAAAGAGAAAACAGAGTAGTTTAGAGTAAACAAACAAAAAGTTATCAAAATGTAAGTTTAGAAACACAACGGTTCAATAAATAATCGAAAATAACAATTCTTCTCAAAATAATGGTTGAATGGGCATTCACAAAAATGACCTATCCGTAGATGTTTTGGTTCTGCATATACGTGTACACACACACGCGCCCGAGCACACACACACAATTTATATTGTGAGCGCGCTACTCGTCCAAACATGCAATAAACAACTGATTTTGATGGAATGATTTATATATTTAAAAAATTTACTTATAAATTCTTAAAGTTTTTACTCTTTTTCTGTATGTAATCATGATAAAGTTTAGCAATTCATATATGCAGAGTCTAACTATAAAATACTCTTTACAGTCGAATTAAAAATGTCCCCCTTTATAAGATGCCACATATAAGTTAAACCGCACAAAAGAGGTTTAAGTACGTTTAACATAAGTATGGATAAAGGGGAGAGGATGAACTTACAAGCGGTAAATTTTGAAAGGATAAAGAAATGCAAAAGTAAAACCAAGCAGAATGTAACACAAGAAAAATGTTACAAGTATACACTTGCAAAGGAATCTTACGGCTGTAAAATGAAATATTGTTAAAAAGAACAGCATGTAAAGGAAGAACTAAAGTTTTCCAGCTTAGAAAAACATTTAAAAAAAGAACAGAGAGATTGTGTAAGAGAAAAGAGAGTTGTTAAAAGAGATACGGGTATGAGTCGAATTCGCAGCATTGCATAGAGAAGGAGAAGAGTGGGTATGAGAGAAAGATGGAAATCGAGCACGTTTGTGAAGAATTTGCAATAAGGAAAACATTTTTTGTAGAAACACAAGAAGAATATTTTTGTGTACATGACACTACATTATACTAAAACTTAATGTTCACCAAACTTAGTGGAATCTGTGTAGATCCGTGTATTTGTGTACTCACCTGCTAATATGTGAGAGAAAATTTATGCTTACGTTTAAATCTTAAGAACAACAGGGGCTATTCCTCGATATGTCTGATATCTATTCTTAAACCAACGATTTCTATCACATTTTCTGTGTTGTATTACCTTTTTCACTTTTTATTATTAGCATTCTTTTCATTTATATACGTCAACAATAATTATAGGCTACTAGTAAATGTTCCATAAACGTGAATCGTATTTGTAGGTGGTGAACATTACCTTTTTTTTTATTTCTCCAGCTTTCAATCTCGTAAAACATTTTATCATTCACCTGATATGCACAAAGGATATTATTATTTTTCCATTGGACTTTAGCTTACTAATAAAGTACTGGAAATGTCTATTAAATACTTTAGAGCATTAAGATTGATTTTGGTTCGCTTTACACGTTAATTTACACTAAAGTACGCGTATAAACTCTGATTAGTTATACAAAAAATTGTATTGGTTAGTTGGCATTCTATTTGTTTTAGTGAAACCAACAACTGTAAAATATAAGAGCAGTAATGTTTGTCGAATGTTGTGTACAGACTTCTTGTTGATTGTGGTAAAACATATTTCAAAAAGCACCGCAAAAGGATAAACATTTATAACGGTGACGATTTTAATTTGTGCGTTGAATTAAAAACAGAAAACAACAAAAGGTGGCAGTATATGAAATGGATTGTAGGGTGAAAGGGTTGAAGTGGTGAGCATTCCTGAGGTGCCGCATACCTGACGAGGGCGAGATTCACTTTGGGTCTGATACCTGCAAAATCCTCCCTAACCCCGCAGTGTTCACCCCATGCATTTTTCGAACTCCTAGTGAAAGCTAATTATTAGTTTCTGCCGAGTCAACAGTCGTTTATACGTGTCCTGTTTCTAAGATTCTGTAATTAGAAGATAATAGGTTCCTTTCTTTAGAGTTCTTTAAATAGTAATTTGCGAATCTGCAACCAAATTACTAATTAGTTCACATTATTTCAACGCGTATACACTTTTAATTTTATTTCCATAAGTGCATTTGTGATGATTAATGACGTCCACTAGGAACTGCGCTATAGACGTCAGTTCAGCTAATGGAGGAGAGGCAAAGAATATCCAATTAAGAAACTGCGTGGGGGGTGGAAAGGGGACTGCAACCTAATCCACGGTATTATACGATAAGTGCAACTGCGTGCGTCTGAGTTTACCGGAGTTTCATTCTGTTAACCGTGTCTTTATAAACAGGTTACGTCTTTCCACTTTAATTTCGTAAATTTCCTTGTGTTTAGAATTCTTATCCAAACTAAAACCAGTCTGTTTTATAAGGGAGAATTTTAACTAAACAAAGGAGATACACACCAAACTGTAGCTAGGAAATTCCATAAACCTGTTAATATTTGTTTTATAAAGTTGTTAAAAATATTATTAATCTGTTATTTTCGCTTATCCACCTCTTGTTTGTGATGTTCTAGCATGCACAGAAGTACTAGGTCGCTCAAACGGAAGTAATATGACTAGACAAGTTTTGTAAATCCCTGATAGTTATGTATGTCGACTGGGAAAATCGGTGTTTGATTAAATAAATGTGCTGTTCAGTTAAATTTTTTTTAATGTTAGCTTTTTAAGTCGACGTCTTTTTTCTATCGTACACTTTACGGACAAATAACGTCTCTTTTAAATTATTGCACTAGCTCACGCATTCCTTAATCATATTCTCACCTTCTGCCTGGTACAACATCCACACTGGCTGTAAAGTTATAAGCACATACTATAGATTTTTGCTGTCAGTCAAAAATCATAATGTAAAGTTCTGCATAATGTACAGAACTTTATCGTGAACCATTATACACATGTTAGGCCTATAAAATTATGCCTTGTAATGGGTGGGTGGGAGAAGTACATCCACACATTCTGCGACCTTGAACCGTGGAGTATTTTCTCCACCAAGTACATTACCATTTTCAGAAATTTCCCGTTACATTACACAACGTTTAAAAAAATTAAATTCAAGTTAGTTAAAATATCGTAAGTTATAATTTAAAAAATGAGTCGTATGCAGATTATGTGTTACAAGTTAATTTATTATTAAGAGTATTAATTAATTTCAATATACCAATTGAATGGTTATATTTTAATACTATACAGGGGAAACAAAAGACAATGTGAACAGTTACTAACGCACATAAACAAAATACATAAAAACATAACCTTTACTGCCGAATACGAACTCAACAATACCAAAAACTTCTTAAACCTCTCCATCACAAAACTTGAAAACAGGCACAAATTCAGTATATACAGAAAACCGACTACGACTGACACACTAATACACAACTCCTCCAATCATCCAATACAACACAAACTAGCTGCCTTCAGAACCATGATACATAGCCTTAACAACATCCCCCTAGATGAAAAAGACTACAAAGACGAACTATAAACGATAAAATATCTAGCAGAATCTAACGGATACGACAGAACAATAGTCAATAAACTCCTACACAAAACACAAAACACAAAACAAACAACAGATAAAGACAGAAAACAACAAATTCATAACACTAACATACATCAACAAACAAACTGGAAAAATAGCCCACAAATTCAAAAAGCAGGATACAGAATCGCTTACAAAACTACTAACAAAACAGAACACACACTATCAAAACACACACACAAAGCACAAAACAAATTCGATCTATCTGGTGTTTACAAACTAAATTGCTCAAATTGCAACAAATTCTACATAGGCCAGACAGGACGTAGCTTCAAACAAAGATACATTGAACACGCAAAGGCACTCCACTCCACTACGGAATCCACCTTTGCAAACCACCTCATTGAAGGAAAGCACACATACAAAAACATCGACAATAACATGAACATTCTACACGTACACACAAAAGGCCTAAAACTAGACACTCTAGAACAATTGGAAATACACAAACACACGAAAACAAATAAAAACGATATCCGAAACGAACAGACACAATTCAAATCGCACGTATTATTCGAAGATACCTCACCCCACACACACAACATCGATCTTTCAAAATTCTATTCCGTCGCCCACAACAGGACGGACAGCGCTACCAGTGGCAACCTCTGAAGAAGCTTTTTAAAAGTGAAAACCGGTTCAGGTTGTAAGGTAAAACTTTGTGTTTTTACTCATAAAAAACTTTGTGTTCCGAGTCGTTAATGAAATAGTTGTATTCAGTTAAGTAACGGACACGTCATGGACAACGAAATCCAAGAGGTTACATTGTAGTACTTGATTCATCGAGTCTTGATTCACTGAACGACAGTGAGGTATTGTGATAGGACCATGAAATATTGTGATAGGTTTGTGCTATGTGTAAAATAAGCAACCTGAGGTAGGGTTCGCAGTGATACTCTTATAGCAGCCAGCTTTCAGTGAAAGCAAGCTCCAGAACGTCATGCATACACTAAAGTGTAATGATAATAATTGATTCTGCCGCCACTATTGTCATAGAAGGACCAGAATTCAAAACAGTCCATGAATTTCTGTTCCTCTGTTCACTACCATCAAATAGAGGAAGATGCAACAAAAAAATCAGAATACTTATACTTAAGTATAACTCGGATGCAATCACCGTGCTAATTAGAATCTAAAAGGACACACATCGTGTTATATTTAATAATGACACTTATATTTGTACTAGCCACTTACGCTTCTGAAATCTGGACCATGAACATCACGTCGCGAAAAAGAATTAATGCCTTTAAAATGTGGAAGTACGGACGGACTCTAAGAATTTCATGGATGCAGCATCGAACTGTTACATGGACTGAAGATCTCTACACGTTTATTAAGGAAAACGGAACAGTTGTGCCTGAGATCTTTTGGGCTAATGACCAGAAAAAACTGCAGTTAGTTAAGCAAGGAAACATGGATAGTATATGTCCCCTAGGGGCAAAATGTCCGAGTTGATGGGTGTATCAGGTCTAACCACTCGTTGGGCATTGTATACACTTATCCAGGCAGAACAAGATCAAGAAAGCTGAAGATCAACAGTCAGCAGCATAGTCATATGATGTCACCACATTCTATATAGAGTAGCAGGACTGAGATAGAGAGGTTGGCACACTGTAGAGAAGACAAGATTGACTTACAGTGGACGTGGGGTCTAGAACCTATGATTAAATAAAGAAATAAAGAGGTCAAAAGAGCCACTTATATCTTTAAAAAAAATTATGATGAAAATAATAAATGTTTGGTTATATTGTGTTAATGTATGGATGGATTTTATTTCTGCATGAGGTGCACTGTATTTTTAAGCAAATACGACTTAAATTTTGTTATAATTTACGAAGTGAACAACAATAAACTGGAGAAAGTTGTTTTCATAAAAAGAAGTTGTTGTTGCTTTGCTTCTATGACAAAGTCGTGTTTCTGACGGCTCAAAAGACACACACACGCGCGCACACACACACACACACACACACACACACACACAGAAAATACAAAAGTTTTCAGAGGCCAAGTGTAACATGCAGAAAGAGGGGGAGAGAGAGGGAGAGAGAGAGAGAGAGAGAGAGAGAGAGAGAGAGAGAGAGAGAGAGAGAGAGAGAGAGAGAGCGAGAGATAGAGAGAGTGAGAGAGAAGGAGTGGGCGAGAGAGGTGGGAAAGGGACAGAGAGAAATCGAGAGAAAGAGAATAACTTTATATTCTTTACATCTGAGTGTGTACTGCGAGCTGGTTTCAAGAATATTATCTTGTAAAATTGTATGAAATCTGTTCCCATTAAAGTTCGCTGTATTTGAAACACAGCGGTGGATGATTACATTGAGGTGCTGGTAGGGGGAGGGGGGAGGTTAGACGACGGTTGTCACATTAGGTGATGTCTACCTGGCGATGTCATATGGAAAATGAGCTGTCACCCTTCATCTTATTATTTGACGAGAATAATTCCCTTCAACAAGTTGTCAACCGCCTGCTCCGAACGCCGGCTCCTTCCTGCAGTAACCACACTTTACAACACTAACTTTTCACGTATTTATTACAATCCTCTTTAAAACTTTTAACGCCTTCAACACGTACATACATGCACACATAGACACACTCTTGCTTACACACATGTACATGTGTAATCTACTGTGTAGAGCCTCACGTAACTTGATTAATACGCACTAGTCTCGGAGTATAAAATTCGTGTTGAGTGTTAATTTTGCTACAACGGCTCAAAAAGCAGAATAAAGATATAAAATTAAAAGAAACAAAGGGAATGTCTTGAATTAACTATTACGATTTACTTATTGTGCGTGACTTATCTACATAAATTATACCTAGAAGCAAACTATGCGCAGAGTAACACAAAAATAGTATATGTACCAGTGGCGGAGCTAGGGTAGGTCGTCGGTGAGGGCTCACACGTAAAAGCTGCATGTAAATCGTTATATCGCTAGATGCAGTGGATCTTTTTCCACTACCGCCAGCAACTCTCCACCACTGAAGTAGACGAACACCACTGGGACTGTGGGGAATATCTACCCGCTACCCGTTAACCGCTTCTTCTCACCTTTCTGTGACGGTCCTTAGGTACTCGTTCCTTTCGGACACCACTTCCTGAGAAATTATCTCGCGTTGAGCTGTAGTGGCTGGTTTCCTCTGAATCAGAATCAAGGCCACTTACCTCACTACTTTCACCCCGATTTGGATTATCCTCATCATCTAACTCCTCTGCTTCTGCCTTCCCTGCTTCTCTTTCTTCCACTTCTTCCTTTTCTTCCTCTTCCGCAATTTCCCCCTTTTCGTCCCCATAATCCAAATCAATCTCATGACACTGCACCTCCTCACCACCTTCCAGTTGCTCGCCTGATCCATCTTCAACAGCATCTTCTCCCAGCTCCTCACCGATTTCTGCATCGCCCTCGTCACCGGCTCCTTCACAAACTTGTTCACTAACCTCCTCTCCAATCTCATTTTCACCAACACGTTCATCATCAACATCATCGCCATCACATCCACTACCACCATCCGAACACTGCACATCCTCATCCTCTTCTAGTTGCTCCTCTGGTCCGCATGAAACTTCTTTCCGTTCTTCGGAATCTTCTACACTACTTACAGAAGGCGTCTGCACATCTTCACACATTACATCATTCTCACTCGCACACTCCACAACGCTGCCACCAAATTTCTCCTCAACTTCTACCTCATCTACTTCTACCACATTTGCGGCATAGACATCCCCTTGTCCATCCGCAACCTCAGAAACACTTGCAGACTTGACATCCCCGTGTCCATCCGCAACCTCAGACTCTTCAGTCTCCCTAACACCTACAACTATACTTCTCTGTGCAGCATCTGCAGACCGCTCTTCTGCTCTTCCTTCGATTCCACTCTTTCACCACTCTCAACAACTACAACGTCCTCAACATTTTCCACCCTGGAATCCAGCTGTCCAGGTTCATGTGCAATGACTAAATTAATTTCTACTGGCGATGGTAAAGCTACACCATTAAGTGACTTCTCATTTCCCTGTGTAGACGATGAGGATGTTACAGGATCTGGATCCCTCACGAACAATACCGGAACAAATTCTGCGGCATCTGGATTCAACCATGACGTCCTCTCTGAGTCCTGTAATACCGTATTAACTGACGTGTTCTTGTCCTCTTGTATTGATCCACAGAAGTTATTCCGCTTTTCTTCTTCTGCTTCACCTTCTTCATTCACTACTCTATTAGGCACTGGTAATTCCTCCGGAACCTTTAAAGTCTCACTTTTCTCCAAATAGGAATAACTTGCTACCGGTTCCCTACTTGCCGATGTTTGTTCCCTAATATAACCTTTTCTTCCCCTGTTAAATTCACACTTATTTATTTTCTGCGCTGTGGCCGTTGTTACCGTCTTCTCACTTGCCACCCCCCTGTAGCCCCCATTACTTCCGGAATATTCCGTTTTTCTTACCTTTTCTTGTGTTCTCCTCCAACCGCCATGTTTGTCTTCTTTAACTCTTCCTAATGAACCACTGGAATATTGGACATCTTTAGCAGCTCTTCCCCGGGACTCGTCATTCGCCTGGACAGTCCTGGCATGCACACACCACCGGTCCAGGTCCGCAAAAGAACGTGGAGGATCTGCAAAAACCAGCCGGGATCTCTCTTGGGGATTCAGACCCACTCGTATTACCTGTATGACTTCCGTCTCGGGCAACCCCAACCTTAATATACGGGCAGCTTTCCTTATATCGTGTACGAAGTCCCCTAACGCCTCTCCGTTGGCCTGTAGGCGATAGAATAACTCAAACTTAAGCTGGGCACGTCGTCGAATGGGCAGGAAGAAGTTCAACACCTCCCCATGGAAAGCGTCAACACTGCCACCCCGACGCAGAGTGTTGGTGACCAGCTCAGCCAACGGAGCCCGGCAATACGGGTATATAAGAGACAAGACCTCCCCATCGGACACCCCCGGGATCTCTGCCAACTGCAGCACCAGGTTCAAGAAAACCAGCAGCTGGTCCTCATCAAATCCATTCACCACCGGAAATTTCTGAAGAACGCCTGAAATGGGGTGGGGCAACTTCTGATAGCATACCGCCACCAGAATTGCACAATTCACAACAAACAACAATAAAACAATCCCCACTAAACACCTAACACAACATGACCTACAAAAACTGAAAAACTTGAGTACTAACTCTCTTCCATCAAGTGGACCCCCGGGTTCCCTAGCGCCGCGAAAACCCAATCCACTCCAGCACCAACTCTCCGTGAGCCACCACTCTCAAGAGGGGAAACACATCAAACACTAACACAGAACAACAATACACCCCACCGAACAACTACCACAACATATAACATCTCAACAAAGACTAAATCGGGCCAATGACAGTACCGACCTTCGGTCGGGCCACACCGCATCCAGCTAACCTCACGCGCAGTAATTCGACCCTGAATTACAAACATCGTGCACTGCCATGCAACGCTCAAGACCCCCCGGCAGTTCAAGTCTCAAAAAAAATCCCAACCAAAAAACGCATGCCACGTGGCGGCACCAGGTTTACAATTCAAAATCAATTAACAAATATTCATTCACATAATAGACTCAATATGATAGAAGCAGAGATGTTAATTTAAACAAATATTTAAAGTTCCAATTTGCCGGAACTATTCCCGAGTCTGCAAGCCCCGTCACACCAAGCACACAAGGGTTCGACCCTAGAATGAACCACGCTCTGCTACCATTTGTAACCCCCTTTTCAATCTTTTAGACTTTATAAAAAAAACCCTTTTCATCTTTTTTTTTTTTTTTTTTTTTTTTTTTTTTTTTGAAAGAGGGGCCACCAGTTATTTAAAACTAGGCAAGAGCCTAGAGAAGCCAAAAATGCGCTGGGTCCAGTATGACGGGACTTGCAATTAAACTCGAAGGCTAAACAACAATAACAAATTTTATTAGCAATACCAAATTCAGACATTCAATGTATCCTTGATTGAATTAAAAAAATTTCATTTAAAAACCTTAATCAACTCCTTAACATTATCACATTCTGAAATATAAACAGGTAACATCATAGTTCATAGTTAAATAATTTCTCATCAATATACATAAATACCACATCAATCAATATACCTACATGAATACACATAAAACACACATACCTATATACGTACATATATCGCACACACATGTTCGCCTGGCTGACAGCCTATATATATATATATTTTTTTTTTTCACCATACCTCAGGATAATATGAGCCCAGTATCTGTCACCAAGACCCCCATCCCAAACTCCCGTAAACGGATAAAGTACCCAGCCTGCTTTAAAAACTTTTCATTTAAAACAAAATCCATTGACTCGTCGGATTATAACAAAGTTGCAACAAGGACATTATTAGAAGTATTCAAAATTTAGGAATGTTCACCCAAATATTAATGTGCCATCCCAAGGTCAACATGACTGCACGGTCTTATAAAATGTATAACAAATTTATAATTGAGAAGTAAGAATCGGTAGTGTGCTCATATTAACAATTCAACAATTAATGCACTGGCTATGTCAGTAAAGAAATTATAAAAATTTACTTATTACTGAATTATCAAACAGCTAACATAAATTTAAAAAAGTATAATAAAATTTATAATTACAAAGTAAGAACCAATAGTGTGCTCATATTAACAATTCAACATTAATGCACTGGCTATGGCAGTAAAGAAATTATAAAAATTTACTTATTACTGAATTATCAAACAGCTAACATAAATTTAAAAAGTATAATAAAATTTATAATTACAAAGTAAGAACCGGTAGTATGCTCATATTAACAATTCAACAATCAATGCACTGGCTATGGCAGTAAAGAAATGATAAGAATTTACTTATTACTGAATTATCAAACTGCCCACATAAATCAGAAAAATGTATAAAAACAATTTTAATTAAGAAAATTTATAATGTAAAACTTGATAAAACCTAGTTGAGTTGTTCATACAGAAATGAGTAGACCACAGGCAAGGCCATGCGCCAAACCAGATGTAACAAAATTTAACAAGTCAGAAACCTGTGGATGACCGCACCAACAGGTGATAATGACAGGTCAAAGCAGCCCCCCCCCCAAACCCCTAAATAATCTAAAAAAACAAAACCCATATAAATCTATGAATACCATCAAGAAAATGCCCAACCAAGTAATGCAAGTATAATTAACAGCCCTACAAATCAGTAACCTTAAGTTACGCACACTTTTGCCATGAAAGAAAATTTTAACAGCAAAATCGGGTGACGCATGACCCCGTCCGGGTTTACACTTACTCTGGGGGGGGGGGCGTAAGCATTTGAAAAATGAATCTGAAAAAGTTATAATCACTAAATGTCCCGCTGGACTCGTGCACAAACAAAATCATTTAACTGGAGCTGTTCCAGGAATTAAATCACAATTTCTACATTTTAGCGGCCCAAAAATATTTCTGAAAGGTATAAATGTAACCTGGCTGAGTCCATCACAAAACCTGAGGTAATTGCAGCGTGTAGTTCATGTCCTCCTCCCGGCGGCTCAGACGGAGAATCGCTAGTTTAATGCCATTGGTGGCAGGTGATCGGCCACCAGCTGGAGTGAATCGGGAAATCGGCTTAGATCAGGAACCCGGAGAGTCGCTGAGCGATTATTCATGCATAGCAGATAGACAAATTTAAAGATCCAAATCTCACTGCATCCGGGAGGAGAACGACTGTCTAATTCAAGCACTTAAGTGAACTGCGTCAGCTTGCACGGAAAAATCAACTACGCCGCCTCGATCCCAGAGCGCGCGCGAATCAACATAGCGAAAGTAATGATAACGCAGCGGGCACGGCTAAGATAATTAATTAACAAGCCCCGCAAGTCATTGACAGTCACATAATTAACTAGGAAATAGCCGAGTTATTCCAAAACTCGGCACACTGCTTAACATTAGTAACAAGACAGCATGGAAAAACGCTAGACTCCCAATAAACAAACTCCACGCTACGCCACTGATATCATTAAAAGTGATTTTACATTGAAGGTGTAGAACTAAAGGTGGAAGCGTAGAAAAATATTAGAAAAATCTAACTCTTATCAACGCTTATCACAAATTAGATATCAGACTCCAGCGTGACGTAATTTCGAGATTTCAGCAGCGACGCGAATGGATGCATTAAGCTAGTTGTCGATTGTGATTTAGATGTCTGATTTCTCTACCAGACGTTTCGGCTACAACTGCAGTAAGCCATCTTCAATGGTTGTCTTGGCCCGATTGGTTCGGTTGGTTTCAAGTTGAATTCAGCTTGGATTGAGCCGGCTGAAGGTATTTTCCATTGGGGGAGGTTGATCAGTCGACTGGCAGAAGCATTACCAGGAGCACAATGGTTTTGCCCACTTCTATAGTAGATGCTGAACAGCTTCTTCCTTCTCCGTAGCGCCAGACTAGATGTAGGTGCTGTCTTATGTTGCCATCTTCCTGTTTCTTGAATTAGTGAAGCGGAGAAGGAGAACGACTGCACAGGTGCTCTGTGCCCCTATCTTCAATCTAGAGCTGCTGTCCGTGGCGGGGGGGGGGGGGATGTTCAATCTCTCATCTCGGTTAAAATATTTAAATTATTGTAGTCTTTTCAAAGTCAAAATTTAATTTTGGTTACCACTGTGTGCCATTTATATAATGTCTAATATGACTAACGTAATATGCTCGTATTCCTGTAAGAATGTGATTTGAACATTTTTTTAATCTATACGTTTTAACTATACACTAAATCTCTTACCGACATATACTAGGTATATCAATAATATCTATTTATAAGTCAATTAACAGTAAATCAGTTAACCTTAACGGCAGAAGATGTTAATATAGTTGCAACTTACTACTGTTAACATAATATTGTAAAAAGATAAATGTGAAAATGATAGAATGGAAACTAACTCATGAAAATTAATTATACCCCATATTAAAGACGAAAATGTAATAAATATGTGCATAGTGTTAGCTTCGTGTCTCGATATCATTTTTAATGATTTTGGTCATTCTGAAAATTACATTACAGTGATTCAGACCATAAACCGTTAGCCAACTATTATTAGGCTTCCTAGCTAATGTGTAACCATGTTCTATCATACTGATAGCCACATTGCAAAATGCATCTGAATTTTAAAATAAAGCGACTAATCCGTTAAAAGCTGTAACTCTCCCAGACCGGATTCCTCTTTGGATTCGCTTCACTATTTTCCCTTTCGATACTTCATTAAATCCCCGTATATAGAGAATAGAAATATCTTTGTCATCCGCCTGCTGAAATCTGTCAGAAGCCAAGGTCGGACCGTCACGTTTGAGGTCTAGTCACCCGACGTGGTGAAAATAGCATTTTCCTTTTTGACCCGTCTTCTTGCTAGACGCCTTCTCCTTGTTCACCAAGAGTGATCAGCCGCAAGTAATGGAAGGGCAGGGAAAATTCCGTGTGACAATGGCTCAAAACAGTCAACGTCACAAACCAAAACAGTCAACGGGCTATAGCCATACATGTTTCATTGCGAGTGAATGCAGTTGACCATGGAAAAACAAATTAAAAGAGTTGCTTGGATGTGTTAAGAAATGATAAAATTATCGTGCCTATTTAAACTTTAAATTATTTATCTTATATTTATTTCTAAGCTTCTGCTTCTGTCACGTTCCTAAGATATTTAATAAATTGATAAATTAAATGCGGATAGGTTTTGTTTCGAAGTCTCATTTACTTCCGAGTACGTTTTCGTTTTTACTCTCAATATTTAATATTTCGACATTCTTTGTTAATGTACTTTGTGTTTTGCAGATTATTACTTTCTGTTAATGTATCTTTTCTTTCCTAACGGGTTTTATATAGCTTCTCACCGTCTCCCCCATCCCCAAGCTTCACCTACATCTATCCAGGATGTCCTCCACTTTCTATGGGCGTTCTTCTATGTTTTCTCGCACCCCACCATTCCAAGATCTCCGCGATTTTCCTTTCTTTGGTTTTTTCGAGTGATGTTAACTTGAATATCCGCTTTAACCACTGTTCGTCCCCCTTTATCATCACATCGTCAAACCACCACATCCCCCTTTTTTTCAATACGAGCTACTGTGGTCTCATCCTGTTGTATCTGTTTCCTGATCTCCTCATCACAGATTGTTCTGCCTTCTTACTCAATAATTAAATGCTAGATTTCAAAAGCGTCACAAATAAAACTCTTTTATAGCATAATGTATACGCGGTCGATGCTTGTTGGGTGTTCTGTTGCTATTTCCAAGGGGATTGCTTGTGGATAGAGTAAATCGCTCTGCTGTTGGGTATTCGAAATGAAACCTGTATTTTACGAGCCACATCTATTGACACTCTATAATTCTTTGATGTGACGGTGAGTAGGTTACCTTATTAATTACTTATTCGTAACGAGTGTACGTGTACTGACATATGAAGATAGAGCCGCTTTGGTCATAAACATTTTCTAAGATTGCGCGATAACTACTTTTAAAATGACAGTCTATAAACATAAGTTATGTTTTTTCTTTCTTCGTATCTTATTAGTCAGAAGAGCACAGTTAATTTTGTGCAGTTTGTTAATAGTGTGCATTGTGTAATGCGTTAAAGAAAACTATAAAATTTCAGGTATTAGCCTACTCTTGAGTTACTACCTAAAGCGCATCAACCGTTTCATATTCACGGCTTATACGCTCATAGCTGGTATCCAGGTTTGGAATAACATAAGAATACTTTATTATTGTCCATATCGTTTTATCTATCCAAATTTTGGAAGAGAAAATTTTAATTCTACGAAATGTTTTAAAATACTGATCGTGCTGTTACTTGTACTATGCTTCGTGCTTTAAGTTTGGTCCCTACTTGTAAACTCCGTTGAATTTAGCGTCTATAATAATATTATCAAATGCCCAAAACATACTACCTAATAAGATTATGCTTTGTGACGGCAACGGTATGCGAACATCTGCTCTCCGTTACCAGCGGCGGACACAGCGAGCCAATCAGGGATCAGCAGCCGAGACGTGACCAACAAACGTGCTCGGAGCGAGTCAATCAGCGATCCCGGTTAGTGCATAAAACCCGCGCCGGTAGAAAATTTTGGCGCCACCAGAGCACGTAAAGGCCGGACCTTCCGGTTGCACGGCCGCTAGTAGGCCAGGCAGCGCAATCCCTCTACCGGAGTCTGACTCCCCCGACATGGAGGCCTCGGCTTCCACCGACTGGGTGGTAGTAGGGCACAGTGGCAAGCCGAGGAAGTTTCCGTCCCTGGCTTCCCTGAGTTCGGCTACGGACTCGGCGGCATTCCAAGCCTCCGCTGAGGTTGCGCCTAGCCGCAACTCCGAAGGAAGGATCCCGCCTGTGTTCGTCACGAACGTCAGGGATATTATTGGCTTTAGTCGCCGACTCCGCAAGGTCGTTGCGCTGGCAGATAACGTTTCTGTCAAACTCCTAGCGAGTGAGACTGTACGCGTTACCTGCCGCAGCGCATCGGAACACTTCGGAGTGATCCAGTGGCTGGAACAAGAATCTTTCCAGTTCCACACATATTCCCTAAACCGCATCAAGCCTGTAGCCCTGGTTCTTCGGGGGCTAGACATACAGGCTGATCCGCAGGTCGTCCTTGACGAACTGCGCGACGCGGGTTACAAGGTTGTGGCAGCCTCTCGGTTGTACACAACCTATGGCTCGCGTCGACCCCTGCCACTAATCAGACTCCAGGTGGAGAAGGGCGAACCCACCCAGGCCCTATTAGAGCTAAAATGGCTGTTCGGGCTCTGCGTTAGCGTAGAGCCCTGCCGTCAGACCGGGAAGATTTCCCAATGCCACAGGTGTCAGAGATACGACCACAGCAGCTTTGCTTGTCGGAACGCGCCGACCTGCGTCCGATGCGGACTCGATCACCTAACCCAGGCCTGCGCTGTTCCTGATAATCACAGGTACTGCATTAACTGTGGAGGCGCCCATGCTGCAAATAACAGGCGCTGTCCCATTTACAAAGAGCAGCTGGACAAACTAGTTAAGCTGGTCCAGCCCAAGCCTAGACATGCTGTGCAGCCAGTAACAACGGCCAAAGCCTCTGAGCCTGTGGTACGGAAACCAGCCCCAAGGTCGCTCCGGTTCCAAAACCACCAAGTGCAGTGAGCCCGAGAAAAGCTGAACAGGCCACACCTGAAGCCGCGCCCTCGGAACCGGAACGCGAGATACCCGCGTATGCAAAGGTCTCGTTGCCGCAGGATGATGAGGAACTTGATCCTCCACTGCCGCCGCCACCCAAGCCTCGCTACCCAAGATCAGGTAAGAAGAAAGGTAGACCTCAGGCCAAGAACACGGGCCAGTCAATACCTGCCACTGGACCCAAGCATGTCCTCCAAAAATCAGAGCGACCACCCGCTCCAGAACCTGCCCCCAAGGCTTCCACCGCCTCGCCCCGCCGCAGCTATGCAGCTGCCGCCAAGCGTTTTCCTCAATCATCTACCGATGATCTCGCCGTCGTCTCCGACTTTCTGGCAAGCTACTACTTGCAGAAAGTAGCCCAAACTTTCTGAAATATCAACGGACGCTTGGCAACAGCCTCGCCCCAAGACAAATTCTTCCTCTTGGTGGAAGCCTGCCGTGTTATGGGTCTGTTATGAACAACGGACAACCACGGCAATCCCTCAAGCGAGACCTCGAGCTCGTGGCGTGGAACGCCAACGGTCTCGTTTCCCGGCATTCTGAGCTCTTAGAGTTTGTTGCCCGTCACAAGCCCGATGTGCTTCTTCTTGGTGAGACGCACCTGACCCCGCATCGTCGTTTCCGACTACCCAACTACGTGTGCTACAGGGACGACCGGTCGGATCGCGCAGGAGGGGGCACCGCCATCGCGGTGAAGGCGAGTCTTCGACATCACCGCGTTGTCCTGCATGAGCGGCGGAATCTCGAGTGCACCGCGGTTGAGCTCCATGCTGCTCTGGGCGGTCTACTCGTGGTTTCCGCATACAAGCCTCCACAAACGGAGCTCCTGTCGAACGATCTGGAGGCCGTCTTTGGCGCACAGAGGAGGGTAGTCCTGGCGGGCGACCTGAACTGTAAGCACCCTGATTGGGGGAGCCGCTTGGTGAACCCAAACGGGGTCCGCTTGCGCAGGTATGCTGATGCGGCTCGGGTCACAATCATGGGTCCTACCGGGCCTACATACTATCCCTCGAGGGCTAACTCCCGCCCTGATGTACTGGACATTGCCGCGGTCAGAGGAGTTTATTGCCCGGTCCGCGTCTCCGTCATTTCGGAACTGTCCTCGGACCATTGCCCCATCAGTGTGCATATAGCTACCCAGCACTCTACCGTCCGCGACGAGCGGCGGGTAATCGAGTGGGAACGCTTTGGCCCGGAGTTCAGTCGCCGCCTACCTGAGCATATACCACTCGGCACTACCCACCATGTCGACGAGGCAGTTGCCTTATTCGACACAGCCGTAGTCTCGGCGGTAGACGTGTCCTCCCGGATGATGCCGGGGCGCACGCCCGACTATCAGCGGATCCCCGAAGAGGTGTCTCAGCTTGCTTGCGAGAGGAATCGCCTCCGGAGACGCTGGCAGAGGACTCGTGTCCCGGCTGACAAGTCAGCGTCCGGCAAGTTGCGTCGTGACATGCTGGCGTTCCGTAGACGTAACTGGGAGCTAGCTGTAACACAAATGGATGGCCCTGCCGAGAACTGTAATGTATGGCGGATTCCCAGTGCCCTAACGGGAAAGCGTAAACGCACGCCTCCCCCCCCCCCCCAACACTGGTCGGACTCGGCGGTCAACCCCTTGGACGCCCCCTAGAGAAGACAGAGTTCTTGGCTGAGAGTTTAGGGCGACAGTTCACTCCCAACCTATCCAAAAACCCGGCCTTCACTGAGCGAATCTCTCGCGAGGTAGAGCGCTTTCTATCGGCCGGTATCACAGTCCTGCCGGAGCCCATATCCCCGGAGGAGGTCTCTGAGAGGATTGTTCAGCTGAAGCCCCGGAAGGCGCCTGGCCCAGACGGAGTCATGAATTCCGAACTCCATCGCCTTCCGGAGCGAGGAATACAGTTCCTCTCTGATCTGTTCAATATATGTCTCAGACTGGCCTACTTTCCGGTGAAATGGAAAACGGCTACAGTTATAGTGATACCCAAGCCGGGAAAGAATTCTTCTCGCGTGGAAAACCTCAGACCCATCAGCCTCTTGTCCGCAACGTCCAAGGTTTTTCGAGCGATTGATCCAGCGTAGGATCCGCGACCACCTAGAAAGACTGGACGTGCTGATCCCCGAACAGTTCGGCTTTCGTGAGCTGCACTCCTCGACTCATCAGCTGATGAGACTCGTGGAATGCATTACCGAGGCTGGCTGCCAGGGCAAACAGACGACTGCGATCTTCCTATACCTAGAGAAAGCCTTCGACCGCGTGTGGCACAAGGGTGTCCTTTACAAACTAACGGAAGTCCTTCTCCCAGATTGCTACGTTCACTTGATCGGCAGCTTTCTGCGAGACCGTAGCTTCCGAGTGAGAATAGACCACGCACTGTCTTCGGAGAGGCGTATTACCGCCGGTGTCCCTCAGGGAAGTGTACTTGGGCCTCTCCTGTTCTCGCTGTTTGCCAACGACACGCCCCGAGCTCGTGGAGTTAAATTGTCGCTGTTCGCGAACGACACTGCGGCTTTTGCCTCAGAGCCGAACGCAAGTTATGCGGAAATCAAGCTCTAGCGTCAACTCGACGCGTATGTCGGGTGTATCGATGACTGGACAGTTGCCGTCAACGCTTCCAAGAGTGCCGCGGTAATATTCTCCCGAAAACGCAAGCGGCCTCGGCCGCTTAAAGTAGGCCCCGTCGAGGTACCCTGGACCAATAACGTCAAATACCTCGGGCTCCACGTGGACTCCCGACTCACCTGGCGAACCCATACACAGTATATCAGACAACGCGCTTCGGCGCAACTCAGTAGACTCTGGCCCGTGCTATCTAATCCGGCAATGACCCCCCGGCTAGGTAAGCTTATAGTCAGTTCGTACGTGTTGCCCGTGAATACCTATGCTTGTCCTGTTTGGGGATACCTGGCTCGTGGTCATAGGTCAGCGCTCCGGCGCGTTCTCGGCCGGGGACTGAAGCTTGCGTGTAAAGTCCCCCGGAGGTATTCTTCTCGTCTTTTGAGGAGAGGACTCGGTGTCCGCTCTTTTGATGACACCGTGAGACGCCTGGCGCGTAGAGTCTATGTTCGTTCCGGCAGAATGACGCACAATTCCCTCATTGCCGGACTTGGTAAATACACCCCGCGACCAGGTGAGTCCTGGAAGCGACCTCATTCATTAGTCCCGGTGGTATAATCCACCAATCGCAGGTCGCTTCAGACCCCCCATAAATAGATAAAATTATATAAAAGGAACTCAATCTGACCCAGTGGCAGGGGTCCTATCTGAGACCCGGGACACTGCACTACTCGCGACCCGCTCTTCGCGCTGGCCGCGCAACCCCCAGTCGTGTTAATTTTGGCGCACTCTTCATCGCCACGCCATCGGACGCACTTCATCTCCTCTCCTCTCTCGGACGACATCGACGCGGAGTCAGCCGAAAGGAACGGCCGAAGAATAGAACCGGTGTTCTTGCGTCTTCGCCCTCCAGTTCCGCGCCAGCGATGGATTTCGCTGGGCCGGCAGCCGACTCTACAACCGATGCCGAAAGAAGAGGAGGACTGCAGTACGCCACAAACAGCGGGGGCAGCCGCCGAACATCTCAGTGCGGCACTACCAACATCAGCGTTCTCGCCACCAGGTCCTTTTTAGGGCCACCAAAAACACTAGAGTGTACGATTGGCGCCATTTGTCATGCGGCTAGCCTTTCGTCCGGTGACAGCTTTCTAACCGTGGTTCTAAGTCTGTCTCTAAGTTTTACAGACTTTTGAATAAATGCTACAAGCTTATCTCATACCCGCTTTATTTAGGCAACAGTTTTATTCTATTCTACAATACTATTCTACTGAAACCTTGCACTCTGATTCAATAAAACCCTTCGCGACGTATGTAAATTTGTTTTAAAGATCCTGTGTTCATGTTTGTATTACAATCGCTCTGTTTGTATTCGTGAATTACAATCAAGTTCGTGTTATATCTCATTGTTATATTATTTCATTATCTCAACTATGAAAATTTTACATTATATTACAACAGTAATATTGATTACTTGTTTTTGTAATGGCTTTATGCATTTTCTTGTTGTCATATGATGATTACATGCAAATATACTTGGCTGTCTATACCTATTTGTATGTATTTTACTGTAAATAATCTATTTCGGGTTTCAAGAACAAATCAATATTAAATCCAGTATCATTTGTTTGATCCTACGAGTATTTGATATGTATTTCTTTAAGCTGTATATTGATGTTGATTACAATTTGTTTGTATTGTCGAAGTGCGTCACTATTGTCTATCCATCATCATTTATAATCTGGTCTCCAACATTTTCTGCTACTTTATGTTTTCGTTACTTACCTATTACGTATGTCGCCAGTAAAAATTTTCTCATTTTAAGTACACCATGCTTTCCATGATATTATTCTACTTTTAATGAAGGGTACTTTATTACTAATTATAAAATTATCCCTAATTACATACAGTCCTGGCACAGCAGTACGATGTCCACAATAGACTACTTTATTGTGTTTGTAATATTTTAACTACCAACCTACATGTTGCAACGAACGCTTTTTGTTTTACATTTGGTCCACTGTGTCTTCTCTACAAATTCGTAAAGGTATTTAATTTGACAGTATTTCTCTGCAATTAAATAATAAATTAAATTACTGATTCTAATGAGTAATCATTAAACAGTTTATTGTGTACATAATCCACCTCAGTATCTTTAGTATACGTTCAGTTTTCCGCCTATCACTTATCTTGCAGGCATTATCGGAAATATTTCCATAAATAAAGTAATGGAAAAACAGCCACATAAATAAAATATTTTACGTAGAGTGAACTTATGAGAAAGTATTGAAACAGTAGTAGTAATAGAAGTATACATTATTACTTTTAGTTACAGGTTAAAATTTATATTTTCTGTTTGGCTTATTGCAGCGACCTAATACCTATGTGTTATTTAGGAATACAGAACAACTTTACAGACTTTTATGAAAAATCGTAAAACAGACTAAAAATTCTCAACATATATCCAATATTAATAAATCTGCATTTTTAGAAAAATATGTTTGAAAGGAGAAAAACAAATAAGAAAATTTTGACAACATAATTAAAAATGTAAAAGTTTTTTTATTATTTTAATTATAGTATATTGAATTTTTTTTATAAAAAGAAACTTATAAATTACATTTGTAATGTTCAAAGTGTAAAATAAATATGATTTAATTTAACAATGTCTGTCTATTTTTATTACTGCCTGCCTCAGTGAACTGTAGAAAATTCAACTGTAGATGTACTTTGTCAATCTAAAATGACTTAATGTCCTCCAAACTACTTTGTTGAGGAAACAACTTAATTGGAATTGCCTACATTGCTTGTGATTTTACAAAACACTGCAATATGTATAAACGAAGCCTGCAAAGTCATAGTTACACGTAAGCACTCATATACGTACATGTGCGATAAAACAAATGTATAGTGATCTAAACAAGCTTTCTATATTAGATCAAATAAAAAGAGCGGAGAACATCAAATTGAGGTTCAGTCCAAAAAAAAAGAGACATAAACAACATTTAGAACTAAAAACACACCTAAAAAGTTAGTTGAAAAATTATTCTAAATTCAAATAATAGATCTATAAATTAGTTAGCTTAGGAAAAAAATTTTACAATTAATATTATAATTACTCTCTCGGCTCCTTGATTTGCCCCAAGTTGTTAGCGTCAATTTATAAATAAGCCGATAGCGTCCTTCTATATTTTGTTTGATCAGTAGTTGATTATGTAACGTGACTCGCCTCGGCTTTGATCTTCAGTCTATCGCTAACGATGACGATCGAGAACGCACTAATAACCAGTACCGAATGTGTATCGTTCTTCTCCTTACCTGTCCTTATATTAATGTACCTTAATTCCCGATAGGCCCCAAATTGTTTTACTAAAAACAATTAAAATTTTCTTCCTGCATCGTCTTATTTTTCTTCGATAACAATTTAAACTTACCCAAACGGACTGGCGCGAATTCAAATCTCGAGTGGAGTCTGAAGTGTTGCCAACCTATAATTCTGGTAAAAAATTTTCTTCACTGCTAAAGTACACAATTATTAAGACATACATCAAATAAAACAAGGAACGATTATTAGTGTTCAGCACTAATTTATTAGTGTCCAGATTCGCTGATTATTTATAAGTTAAGTACAAAATATTTGTTATTATAAAAAAAATTTGCTCTGGCTATCAAATTTTACTCGCTTATAGGGTGGTCAGGCGTGTCTTCAAGCGTTCTGGTTAATGATACAATGTTTTGTTCAGAACGATGCATAAGTTCTTTGGATTACGACAAAATAAAGCAAGATGTTTATGAAAGTACACAACCTTACATCAATATTAATTAAATACTATACAGGTTTACTTACAACTCGGTTCTTAGTGTCTAAAAAGTGTGTCGACTTCTAGGCGTCGCATAGAGGTTAAGTTACAGTTTCACATACAGTTTTAATATCATAGTTCAACTAATCCTTGAAAGAATTTATTATACCAAGTTCCGAGTGAGAGTTATTGTGTTGTGGAAAAGTTAATTAATTTTATTCGCAATTATATAGAATTCATTTATACTTAACAAAATCTTGTTGTTTCTTCTGATTATTCCCAGGTAATTCTTCCAAATATTGTTGATTATAGTATTTAGTTCTTCATCATTCGGGTTTTCTTTTCTTTCTATTTTATTTAGTCAATGGTTTTTAATTTCAATTATTGAATTTTGATTTATTGTTTCATCATGTGTTCAATGGATCCAGATTCAGTTTCTATTATTCATATTTGTTCATTTTGAGTACATTTCCCTCTTATTACTTTTTAATTCAGTTTGGCATCTGCATACCTTGGGCGTTAATAATGGACTGTCTACAAATTCTAACGGTTTTCTTAATCCCAAGCATAATTCCCTGCTTCTGATTGGTTAAGAATTTTGTTTACATTGTTATGAAAGCTTGGGTTTTTGACCCCAAATTGACCTAATATTTTATAATTGCTATAATTCATTTATGTTATTACCAATGTGTGAGATATTAACATCAATGCCTTTATTTTCTTTCAAAGATTAATTTGATATCCCATAATGCTGGGCTTGGTCCTGTATTAACGTTTTGACCAATTTGCTAATGTTATTGTATTACATATATCACTTATTTTTTATGTTTACTCTATTTCTGACATACTCTTATGGTTAAATAATTGAAATTAACAAGTCACTTTGTCTTATTTCTCAAATACAATGGTTAATTGCTTATAAATTGCTTTTTCTGAATTTTGACAGTTAGGCATTTTATAGGCCTAAGCTATAAATGTCTGGAATTTCTTAGATTACACAATTTAAACATTACCTATTACTTTCATAGGTTCTGCTTGTCATTACTTAGTTATAGTGTCTACTTTTGAATGACTTTGGGCCATTTTACAATAAATAAATGTTATTATAATTTTAAAAAATCCTTCCTTGTCTAACATCCTTTTTTCCTATCTTATTACAATGGTGAGGACTATTGTGATTATTAAACTTATACAATTGCTTGTCTGTATTTTCTAATATTTCTTACACAAACGTTTTACCACTTAATCTTTCTATGGTAACATTCTAACATTGAAATGGTTTATGGTCTTCTCATGATCCAGACCATTTCCTTCTTTTAAATTACAACTTTTTTAGATAAACTAACAACAACTTTAGTGCATGGTGTCTTGACACCATTTACAATATTGTGATCACCATCCTTGTTACTATTTTGTAACATAGGAAGTTTTACTATTATTTAAATCATAAGTAATTTGTTTCTTAGTTATTAACACAATAAAATCGGTTGACAGACTAACTTTGTTGTCTACCATTTGTATGAACGTTTAACATTATTTCTTAATTGAACATAGGAATTCCTTTAATTAAATCTAACAATATGTTTTTAAATTGATCTTACTTTCTACTAAAACTTATCTTTTAATAATCGTCTAACATAATTCTTATACCATAGGTTCTACACACTACTAAGGTTTCTTATTGTTTATCTATCAACATTTTATTATTGTTTGTTGTCTATTACCACTGTTCTTTTTTATTACTACTATTAATTGTTTATATTAACTCATCCCTATCCTAACTATCACCTTCACTGATTACGCTGGTTAAGTGTTTATTAAATTACAGTCACATTTGTAATACACTCTGTTTAAATTCACAGTAGTGATTCATCTTCAACTTTTTAAGTTTTACAATCACTGTTGCTATCATATATTAGTTTGGTTCACTGGTTATCATTAACACTCACTACCTACCTCTCACTCTTGGTTTAAATTAGTTTTGACAGATCTAATTTTAAAGTCAGTTTTTTAAAACCTCCTGTGTTTGTTTTTATATTCATAAGGTTATTTTAAAACACATAACAATCTAAATCACAAAGTTAGTCCTACAACTTTGTGTAAAGTTAGTATTTTGGGCTATTGACATTAGTCCCTATAATTCCTTCATCAAGTCTTTACAATTCGATTCTATTCTACCCTTTCTTGGTAGTATTTGTATCATCATAATATAATAACAATGGGTTTACATGTTTATTACTGGTGGTGTACTTTCTTTTACATAACTTGGGTAATACATGCTACAAAATGAAATATTAGTTAGGTTTTTTATTCGTTTACTTTTTATTTTATAGCCTTTATCTGGCCAATCACTGGGGTTGGGTCACAGTCATTTGTCAGTCAGTCTAGTCTATCACTCATTTATCATCTTTGTGTACTATTTTTCTTTTTATTCTCTTTGTATAATTATTGATCATTATGCTTCAAATTAGTTTACTTCTCTTACAGCTATATTATATTTGTGGATCCCCTATAGGGTCTGAGTTCTGCAACGTTATAATATTTAATGAAGAAATACACTTCCTTATAGACAAACGTCTAGTTTTCAGAACTGTTATGAAGCAGTGAGAGGCCACATTTTTTAATTATGAAAAAACATCCACTTATTAGAAGATATATTGGTACGAATATAAAA
This sequence comes from Magicicada septendecula, assembly GCA_034769895.1. NCBI lineage: Eukaryota > Metazoa > Arthropoda > Insecta > Hemiptera > Cicadidae > Magicicada > Magicicada septendecula. The sequence goes on along the minus strand of CM068367.1, from coordinate 484,700,795 downwards.
AAGTGGAGTTGTCGTAAAGCATAAAAGAATATATGAATTTAGTATGCTCACCCACCAATGCCCAAATTGAAGTTTCAAGAAGAATTTACAGACTGATTATGTAAAGAATAATCTGTTGATTCATGTTTTATATTTAGAGAAATGGAAACATCGAGATTCTTTATAATATGTAATAAAGTTAGGGTGTTTGCAAAGAAGCAAATTTATTGAATTAAATTTTTATTGATACAGACATTACTATCCACTTTATCATGTTTGCCATTGACTAACATCATGTTTTAATTTCAATAACGTTACCATACTGTGCAATGTCACCGGATTTTAACAGGCTAATAGTTACAGTCAGTATGAACTGAAACAAATTGTATACAACTCTTTACAAAAGCAATAAACAATTCCGTACATCAAAAGAAAACGGAGGAAATCAGGCTTTAGCAGACCCGAAAAGTTTTGTGAAAAGTTTTGAGACTGCCATCTTTAAAAACACGTTAAAACACTAACACTTCATAATGAAAAAAAAACCTTAGAAATTTTAAAGAACGTTTTCCAGCATTAATAAATTCTAAGTTTTAAAAACACTTGTGTAAAAGAAACAGTGAAGTCTTATACAAAAGTGTTAATTAAAAACAATACCTAGGAATCAGTGCATTAAAACTTTTCAAAGTTTTAAAACTATTACCAAAGAAGTTAATAAAAAATTAGATACAAAGACGAATTAAGTCTGCTGTAGTGAAATTTAATTCTGAAAAATATGTACTAACTTAGATTGTATAACGTTACAACAAAACAATACGTACCTTGTTATTATTCAGAACAAAATCGTAGTTACGATTGCATAATACAGAATTATATCTGTAACTATAGTACATTGCACATAATTTTACAGTTGCCGATATTGTTTTATTATTATACATACCGTTTTCATTGTTTTCTCTGTTCGTGATTTGTAAGTGGCTCGTTCTCTACTGTACAAGGTTTAAAATTTGTTTTTTATTTTGATTATTTTGGTTTGTTTCATGACCGAGAAAGCAAGTAAATTAGTTCCACTCCGTACTTTGTGCAATAAAACTCTAACATTCTTCTGACAAGATACCTAAAATTTACAATTGTATAGACTTATTTGTGATGGCAATTTCTGGTAGGGAAGTGTTCGCGTTTTGCTCCAATTTACGTACAAATCTTCCTGTAAACTTGTCATGGTACGCACTTATAAATTTAGCGACTTTGATTTGTTTCAAATATTATTACTAATTTTTTATTACTGCAATAAAATTTAATGTACAATGCAACATATGCTTCAATATAATCAATTTTTCTTATCTTTTTCGTATACGTTTAAGTTATTAAACTTATTTAACATAAGGATAAAGGCAATTAATAAGTATATTACAATCGTAATACGTATACGAAGGCAATCCAAGGCTTGATACCTTTATTGTATACCATATATGTATTACAATATGTAAGGCTATTACAACAAACATTTCCTTTACTGGGGGTGGTATGATAGTAAAATATTTATAAATCAATTTTGGCCATAATAGATCCTGGGTATAGGATATTGGCTCAAGAATATTCTTACATGGTGCTTCAAAGTGTTTTCACTGGAAATATTGTAGTATGCTAACAGTCGGTATTATTCAGTAACTTTAACTGACAAATAAACATTTATAATTGACACGGATTACAAAAATAGAAAAACACCTTCATTCGCAGACACATTGTATACATCAATTAATACTGTAATCACAGCTGTTTCAGAAAGACCGAGGTATGTAATTTCTTTCAACGTTTAGTGATTTCCGAGGAAAGGTTAGAAAGATAGTTAAATAGGTAGGTAGATAGATAAAAAGGTAAGATAGATAAGTAATAGATAGATAAATAGTGGAAAGGTAAGCGAGAGATAGACAAAAGATAGAGAGACAAATATATGTATATAGATAAACAGATGAGGAAGCGTGTGTGTGTGTGTGTGTGTGTGTGTGTGTGTGTGTGTGTGTGTGTGTGTGTGTGTGCCGCTTGAAAATTTAAACATCAATTTTTGCTTTGTGATTGCTTTGCTTTAAGCAAAGTGTTAAAAATGTATATAGGAAAAACAATTACAAATACTGTTAACATATGTGTAAGCATAATTTTTATATCACGTAGGCTTACACACACACACACACACACACACACACACACACACACACACAGAGTTTTTTATCTATTTTGAAAGCTGTCCATTCAAAATATTTCAAATTGGTAGTCATCATCAAACCCATGTAAAACTTTTTCAAATACCGACAAAAAATTATTTATTTTTTAGCTACAATTTTACTGTTACTATAAAAATAAAAATATATCTCTTTAAATATGTTTCTGTGAATATTTAATTTAATTTTTCATACAAATAAGCTTATTCCAGCTATACATTTTTTTATAGAAATGGGTGAATTGTGAATCGATTTTATGTAAACAACATAATTTTCGTAGGGGTATAAAATGTGGCAAAAACTGGGAAACACTAAACGCTTTCTCTTAATATAAAATACTTTATGGAAGTGCAAATAATTTGCACGCGGGAGAAACTGAGGTGGAATGGCGTAAACAAACTACTTTCTAATTTGCAAACATTAGTTTGTCCAACTTCGTTACGACATACTATTGTTACGACGGTCTCTTTGGTCGTCGTATGGTAGAGTGGAAAACAAAGTACAAGACACTAATTAAATCACTAATCACCAGCTTTAATTATCACAATTAAACAGTTTATAATTGACTCGTACAATATTTCCAGTTAGATTTGTCCACACGTAATTACACTGTCTATTAATACAGTTTCACACAATTATTAACACAATACTACTTCACTTCGGCAAACACTCAATCCGCACTAGCAAAAATCGCTCACGTAACTTAACTGACAACCCGGCTGCTATGACTTTACATACGCCGCGCTGAGGTCCAGTACAGATTTCCCTCCTTAACTGCACGCCGGCGGCTTAATGCGTATGTCAAGTGTTCCTGGAACTCACTAGAATCACCTATTTGAATGACGCAACAGCTGCCACACTGTACGGGGTGAGTGAGAATGTCCTGGGTTGTTCGGTAGGCTTCTCGTAACACTGCGCCCTCCTTAAGCCTGTTCGTCCCGAACTGGCAAACCGTCTCTGAAGTAATCACTTGGCCGTCATCGAAACCGTCTCTGGTCATTTGGCCAGGCGATCTAGGTGGACGTCCTTGCGAAAGATAATTTTCCGGTTCTTCAAATTCAGTCTCGTGTGATCCAAACGTCAAGTTCCCAGGAATACGAGTCTTCCGCTCAACCGCTAGTTTTGCTGGAATAACTCCCGTTGTGTCATGTACTGATGACCTAATCACCACTGGCTGATCCAAGTCTGTTTGGTTCTCGTCAACAACCTCTTGCGTAACTTCATCTTCAGCAACTTTTCCCCCGGGCGCTTCTATTAACTAACGAACAGACAAGGGGTTTTCCTTGACACACATAGATGGCTTTCCAGTCACTTGCTTTTCCGTTTCACTTATTTGTACTCCCTCTGCTAGTTCTTCTTCCATTTCCGCCTGGAATAGGAAAGGTTCCTCTTGACCAGACCGGTTGACTTCTTCTTCGACCAATGCCATTTGCTTGATTGAATGGTTGGCAGACCCTGATATTTTAGCCATGGAAAGCTTTATCTTTTCTTAGCCAACCTTCAGGACGTTTTCTTTTAAGACCACAACGAATCCATAGGCATTCATAAAGTCCGTGCCAAGAATCACTTCATCGAGAATGTCTGCAACGAGCATTTGGTGGCTAAACTCGAGGAGACTCAGGTGTACACGTATGTCTACTTGACCTAATACTTTGACGAGGCTTCCAGTCACAGTCTATATAGAACAAGAGGTAAATTGAGACTGGCGGTTGCTGACTAAGTCAGGGTGCACGATGGACACTGTGGCGCCCGTGTCAACTGTAAATGCTGCAGGTTTGTCTTTAATGAATCCTTTGACAATCAGGTTACCCGTAGTTTTATGAAGCGTGGAGACTGTGTGCAGTTCCGTATTTTTACATCTACAATTTGTGCATTCACGCTCTTCTCTTCGATTTTTCGTCTGCCAATAATCTGGTTGTAGATGGCCACTTTTCCCACAGTTATAACACTTAGGTCTTTTGTTTTTATCCTTTTGTTCGAAAGATTATTGTGTCGCTTCTGACTTCTTAAACTGTAGTTCTTGAATAGTCTGTTTATTCCGTCCGTTATGACAGTACTGAGATACTGGATCCATTTGACTACAACGTGATGAGATACTTTGATTAATGTAGGTCGCCGACTTGGCAGCTTCAAAACGGATAGCATGAACAAGAGCGTCTGAGCTATTCTGAAGCCATGCTATTCTTAACACTTGTTGTAATTTACTATCTCTGATATCGTAAATAAACACAATGTGAGAAATCCACGTTCGAAAGTCCTCTGATTCTTCGGGATAAGCCAATCTCGTCAGTCGGTCGACATTTGCTTCAAATTCTTGAAGGCTCTCCCCTGAACGCTGTCGCCTCGCTTTAAGTTGAACACGGAACACTTCGCACAATTGCTGGTCACCGAACCGTAATTCTAGAGCTTTTGTTAATTCGGCATATGTGTTCTGGCTGTCAGATGGCACTTTGTGTATTAGCTCTGCGGCAGGTCCTTTTAACGCAAGAATGAGTGAAAGGCCCTTTCTCTTCTTCTGTCCAGTTATTTAAGAGAGCAGCAGCTTCAAATTGGCGATGATAAGTTGGCCAGTGAGTGCTTCCATGAAACGATAGCGGCTTTGCAAAAACTGGTCGTACTTCAGTTAATAGCTTTCTTTGATTTCTCTGATGTTTTGAATCTCTTAAACTTGACATACTTGTTTTCATAGTTGACACAGATTTTTCTATTTCAGATATTCTGTCAACTTGTTTGTTCAACTCACCTCGTAGCAGGACAAATTTTGCAGTGATATCATCTTGTACGAACGCCTTAACGTCGTTTGCTTGACGACTAAATTCTTCTTTTTGTCGTTTCTCTGGTGTTCCATTTTCAAGCTTACGTTTTTCGTCATATCGTCTTACTCTTTCTTCTGCTTCCCGTCGGCGCCTTTTCTCTGTTTCTTCTCTTTCCTGTCTTTGTTCTTCTTTTTGTTGTTCCTGTGTTTTCTGTAACATTGCTCGGAATGCTTCTATCATCTGACTGGTAACTATTTTATTTTTATGAACTACCACTAACACCACTCGTCTACGAAGTGTCCTCTGTTTCCACTGTTAACCGTCCTATCCTATCCCACTTCTGACACCACTGTTACGACGGTCTACTTGGTCGTCGTATGGTACAGTGGAAAACAAAGTACAATACACCAATTAAATCACTAATTACCAGCTTTATTTATCACAATTAAACAGTTTATAATTGACTCGTACAATATTTCCAGTTAGATATGTCCACACCCAATTACAATGTCTATTAATAGAGTTTCACACAATTATTAACACAATACTACTTCACTTCGACAAACACTCAATCCACACTAGCGAAAATCGCGCATGTTACTGAACTGACAACCCGGCTGCTATGGCTTTATATACGCCGCGCTGAGGTCCAGTACAGCTTTCCCTCCTTAACTGCACGCCGGCGGCTTAATGCGTATCTCAAGTGTTCCTAGAACCACCTACATGAATGACGCAACAGCTACCACACTGTACGGGGGGAGCGAGAATGTTCTGAGTTGTTCGGTAGGCTTCTCGTAACACTATGCTACACTGACAGCTACTACTTTGTCGTCACAATAAATGTGAAGTAAGCGTATTTGTTTTGAAGTATAAAATTAGTTTTGTGATTAATGAAAAACTTGCCTTGACACCATGTGGTTCAAACATAAAATGTTTTCATGTTTAGAATAATGACTGGCGCATGCATAGAATGTATGTAAAGCTGTCTGCCGGCGTGAGAATTCTGTGCACCACCATTCTGTACTACAGGTCTCATTCAGTGAATAGGGCGCGAAATTGAATAAGAAGCGTGAAGACATCGCAAATCTCAACCCTGATCTACCTGTCATGTTAAACAGATTTAGATACTCCATGTTGCTGCATTGTTACATTAGTACATGTCAGTCCTGCTAGACAAGGTAAGTTGGTCTTCGTAGATTTCTTTTTTCTTTATTCTAGCCTGGTAGATGTTACTGGAAGCAGGATGTGTCAGTGTGGTGTCGTGTTGTTGTTAATTGTAGACCATGACCAATGTGTTGAGCCTTCAGTATTTTTTGATATAATGACCAAACTGCCCATGACGGTTGGATTTTATATACCCATATACCCATTCCCATTACCAAACTGCCCAACCCAATTTTATAATTTGTATCAACTTTTAATACCAGTTTAAGTAACAAGGATACTCGATATTCGTATACAAGTACAATAATATCTAGTTTACGATACACGCTAGTGTTGAAACAATAAATATCACCGAATTAACACTGTCGCAATAAGAAAGTCAAGTAACCGATTGGAGATTAAAAGGTTGCAGATTTGTCCGCACGCAATAATTCACAATTACTACTTGACACTACTGTCAAACGACAGGAAGCGAATTGCAACTCACAACACCACATTCAAAACATCTCTACTTATCACCGGTAGAATGTATTATAAATAATCGACTATTGCAGAAAGATCGAGAAAGTGAGATTGCATTGCGTTATCCTGCTGCTCATAAAGTATCACATAGCCACGCTTGTTATCGTACGTGTTTCCTCAGCGTAACACTCATAATTTCCGTTACCTGTTCGACATGTACATATTTTTTATAGACCTTACATTTGCCGGTCGCCAAAAATCCATTTCCGTTGCTCTTAGTTCTCTTTTTGTTACTTTCTTCTGGGGCTGTTGTAATTGTCAGATGTGTGCAACATTATTACTAACACTTACAAATAAGGGTATAGAAATTATCAATTGTATTGCTGTCATTTGATAATAGGCACAGATGTTAGACTGTAAACAAGACTAGCAGATGTTTTGTACACAAAAATAGTTTTAGGAATTTTTTCAGGGTAAGGGTTTCTCCCATTCCAATTCCTCAATGTTTCTTAAGAAGTGTAACTGTTAAGGAAACAGAATCATAAGCTGTACGCGTAGTTAATGTGCTACCAAAGGTTACTTAAGTCCTTCATCTAAACAAGCAGCTGTGGAGTAATCAAAAGCTAATCTATTAGGATAACGGAAGACAGATTTAAGAAAAAAGTGGGAAGTCTTACCAGACAATAAGAATTAATGGCGACCAATTCCAGACAGAGTACATAAATGTTTGTATAAAGTCGACATCCTTTTAGGGTAGGCCAATTTACGGGTCACATGCGTGGTTCCTGGAAAGCAGATGGTGTACTTCGTGAGAACATTGATCTTAAGTAGTAAAACCCCACCAATATCGTGACGTAGGGTTACATGATGCAGTCTTTGACGAATAGTAAGAAATAGTAAGATTGTTAGGAAATTACCCTCAACCAACTAGTTTTAGCCTATGAGAATTAAGGTTAACAATTAAGAATTAATTAAGAGAATTAAGAGAAGGGAACAATCCTACCACTGTAGAATAAGGGTTACAACCCACATTTCTGTATGTAAAAGTTAAGTAACTGCCAGCAGAAGGCAGATACGTTTGTGAGTGTTCTTAGAGAGCTCATATCTGTCTTAACTTGTTCTTTGATCTGAGTTAGAAGGTATCCTAAGAGAGCCTTTAGTGATAGTCAGTCATAGTTTTTGTTCTTTGTCAGTTTCTTTAAGTAGTAACTAAAAATATAATATGTTGTTGAGAATAAGTACTAGTCACTCAAGATACTTATAGTTGAGTAAAAGTAATTGATTTAAGTAAATTACAAGAATTATTATAAAACAAGAAGATTGTTAAAAGCGTTGTACTATTTAAAGCTAATCATCAATAAACTGTCTTCAGAGAAGAACGGTACATTTCAATGATTCAAATTCACCTCCGAAGCCACAACAACTAATAGCTGTAGCATAGCAGCCACTCGATAAGTTACAACAGAGCATACACGCTTTTGCAACAGTACTGTAGATAAGCACGTTATTTTACATTGTAAATGTTCTTATTGCAAAATATAACATTTATATATTTTTTTTTTTGAAGTTTAAGTGTAAGTACTTGGGGGATAAAATAAGGGAATAGAGATAATTTTACATCGAAAGGGACCTGATAATGAAATCTAAGAAAAATTGAATTAGAAGGACGCGGTACTGGTTCATAAGAGAGAGGGGGTCAAGTTTAAGAAGGAAACCAAAGCTGTAGAAGGCTTACGAGAACGATCCATAAGACGCAGGATCCAACCTTGGGAGCAAGAGAGTAAGAGGGTCTCAGTTGTCTTAGAGAGAATGGTTGGCGAGGTCAAAAACCTTAAGCCGCTTGTTTGGTTGGGAAGTAAGGAAGCAACCAGTAAGTCAAAAAATAATAAATTTTCGGTTCACAGCATAAGGCGTTAATAATGTGTATCTAAACTTAAGAGACTATTATTAATTGATGCTCTCGCGTGGCACTGTGGTACCCAAGGTATATCAGCATGTTCTAGTTACGCTTTCCAATAAGAGTAAATGATTTAACGTACACAGTATGTCACCGTCGGATGGTTTACGACACAGGACTGTTGTCATTGTATGTAAGGTGATACGTTGTTGAATTATACGTACTATACATCATACATCACAACACAATACTGTTACTCTCACGTTATAACTAATAGTCATTTCAACTCGTAATGGAACACTATAATGCAGCATAGTAATGGCTATAATTTATGCCATTATTGAAGTGCGTCTGCAGTACATTGTTATTCTATGTCTGTAGTAAACTTAATGCATTTATTATATTGTATTTACAGTATACAGTTTATTGAGATCACCATGATCATCTTGCCATGAGTTAGACAAATCCACCTGTTCAAAATTCCATCGCCTTTTGGTTTAACAATTAATTGGTCTACTGTCTTTTGGGTACAGACAGACTGACTGTATTACTTCCTACAGATCTCAGTAATCCTTCAGTCACTCCACATATGCACAAACCTTTTTTTCTTCTTTCACTTATTGCAGATAATAACAGTCTCCTGTAGATAATAACAGTAGTTCATTTGTATCGTTTCTAATGATATCTCTTCTACTGTAGCCTTCAAAGTGAACTTTTAAAACCGGCATTTGCGTATCCTGTATCTTACTTAGTTGTGTTTTTCCAATAACCAATTAACGGCGGCTTCGTGACGATATATCAGAGTTGCACCTACGACTGCTTTGTAATATTTCAATCTAGCATACCGGCATATTTTATTCTTCACGTTTATTTATATGCCACTATTTATCGGTCGAAGTCAATTAATTTTTTTGTTAACATCTCTATTATAATCGTTTGTTGTATCATAGCCAAAAGTTTAAAATATTATACCTGTTCAATAGCACAGTGGTTAGTTTCATTTTTGTTCTTTTTCGACCATTTCAAGCGAATCCCAACGTCTTCGTCTTTATTACTTATTGGTAATCAAAATTATACACAGGGCACAAAATATGTACAAAAAATACGTAGTTGGTATATTGACCGTTAAAGGTTCTTTTCTGTTTCTTGGAGTACGAGGATTAGTTTTTTACCGGAGAGACATCTCGAGCTTAGCGTTAGAACTAAAATTTTTCGTGTGTTGCAAGATTCATATTTTTGTAAACATCTGTTAGTTTGCAAGTCTATCTGTAAATTTATTCATTATTTACAAGTTGTTTGACACTCGCGTGTCACGCGTGTTTTTAGAATTAGACAAAATCATACAGTGTGCTGTGATTCTTTGTTAAAAAGGTCTAGCGCCAACGGAAATTCACAGAGAAGTGGTAAATGTATTGTGCTTTCAAAAACAATGGTTGTAACGCGGCAGGCGGCATTGGAGTTTAAACGTGGTCGTCGTATGAGCACTTAAGGTGACTCCCGCAGTGCAATGGACGCCCCAAAAAAAAGAAACTCTATATGCAGGACCGATCTTGCACAAAGTTTTTCCACAAAAGGGTATTGAGTCAAAATATAACACACGCGCTCATGTGAGATATCTATGATCACAGCAATGTCATCCACTTTCAATCGCCTGTCTTCCAACACCTTGTGTGGACATTTTTAATGAATCTTGAGATGTTGCACTCTTTAGGCGTCCGCTGTAGAGATCAACTTCAATGCTCATACGACCACGTTTAAACTCGAGTGCCCACTGTTTTTGTAGGCGACCATCCCCTGACGCACTTATCAGTTCTTTGTGAAAACTTATTATTTCCATTGGCGCTAGAGATTTCTTTAACAAGGAATTCAGTCACATCACGATGGTTAGATTTGTCCATTTTTCAGATCACGCCTGTCACATAAATATCTAAAACCTGATAAACAGTGAATAATTTGGCAGATAAAGGTGGAAATTAACGGCTGTTTAAACGAGACATTAAAGTTATAACACACGAAAAATTTTGGTTCTACAGCTAACCTGTCTACGTCGCTCCTCAGACTTTTCAACGTATTTCCTTAGGACGTTTATTTACTGAGATTTGAAAAAAATAGTAAACAGTGAAATAAGTTTCTTTTACAACGTTATATTATTAGTTTCTGACGCACAGCTGCTACAAAATGTTAATGTAATCAATCTTATTCATTCGTACATATTTCAATATTTGATTTTTAAGAGATATATAAATGTAAACGTATTAAATAGGTTTATATAGGTTTGTCATCACTATAGTACATTTTAACTTGTGTATTTTAATTGTGCCTCAAACAAGCAGTAGGCTATTCATTCTTATGTTCTCTTTTTTTCTCCATGTGTTAATATAAATAATTTGTATTTTAGTTTTTATATTTTATCTTTTTGAGCATGATAATCCCCAAAATCTCTGTTTAAAATGTATTTAATTTATACAGAAATATACAATATTATAAAAATAAAAATACAAAAAAATTGTTATTATTGTGATGATGATTATTATTATTTTTAGCATAAAAAAGTCGTATAGCATATACCTTAGTGTGACGTTGGTGACTTAATGACGAAAATAAAACGCAGTGGATGGTTTTGATTACGACGACTTTATCATATAATGTAAATTTACGTAATGTAGCTATAATACATAGAAAATTTTACGTCCTTCACATAGATACTCCGGTTTCTGTAAATATTTATACGTTACTCCGTGTACTTGTTTCGCCATTTTATTGTGTGTGTGTGTGTGTGTGTGTGTGTGTGTGTGTGTGTGTGTGTGTGTGTGTGTGTGTGTGTGTGTGTGTGTGTGTGTGTGTGTGTGTGTGTGTGTGTGGAGAGAGCGAGAGAGTGAATGAGAGGGGGTGCTTGAGTGAGATTTACGTAATGCTTACCAGAGATAAGAGACGATTTCTACTCTAAAGAGACCAATTAAAGCTCAAGTAGAGAGTGGCGAGAAATTAAACATAACAAAGAAGGTTTTAATATTCATAAAACGTTTCTTATCTTCGATGAATAAATAATTTATTGCGAATGTAAATGAGCTCTACCGTAAGATCAAATCGTCTTTGCCTTGGTATGGGAGTTTGTTTATAGACGTATCCCGGCAACTGTGTTTTAAGTGCCTGTTTTATTAATTTAACGAAAAATATTGCTTTAAATTATTCCTTCCCCAACCACTGAACTATGACTCCAGGAAGGAATACTTGTTTACATAATTAGGATTCTTACAATTGTCTTCTGTTAATTAATTTTACTTTAATCCTCCCTGTAGCCGTGTTTTACATTATATACGCTGTATATCTGTCCACTGTACGTGCTAGAGCTAGTTTCCAGGTTCTTTTGCAATGTTTAAAGCGGAAATACTTATGAAAGGCAATTAAAGATTTAATTAATTAGAGACTCGAATGCAACGTTTTTCATTGCTTCAGTTTATTATACAACCATACATACATGCACAGCTCAACTAACAGTATGTTAACCGAGATGTACATCAAGTGGCCCGACTTTAATTGTCCGACGTATATTTTGAACAGACTACAAACGTTTTACACCGAGATAAAATAAACTATAAACAAAATAAACACTGATCCTTGATCTAGAGCCCATAAAATTTAAATATTTCGTTGCGTTTAAAGATTATAATGTCTATTAGCTTAAGTATTTAATTCCAACTTTTTAAATCTAAATATTATAACATTTTTTCAACATTTTCTGCTCAAATACGTGGGTTGTTTGCTATTATACTTTTGTATCTTCCAAGCTCCTTGTGTACTTAGAAATAGTAACTATTAGTTGTAAAAATAACTGAATGAGCAATTCAGAGTAATCGCCATTGATACTTTCTTAAAAGTTTTTTTAATCGTTGTACAATATGGTCAAATCCTTCTTCGTGCAATATGCACATATATAATTTGATTTTTTATATTTTTTGTTATATTCATTAGTAATAGCAAGGTGGGTGTGTAGTGGAACACACGCAAAAAGTGAGAACTTTAGTGTCGAGTGGCGAGTACACTGACTCAACGTGTAAACGGTTGATTGTATGTATTTTGGAGTTAAAGAGATTTTGCTATAAGAATTTAGATTCCAATAAGAGTGAACGGGTAATTAAATGAGACGACGGAATAGCAGTGTCTATATGTATTTTATTACAAGAAATCGAAATTTACCATGAACATAAATCGAGTCATAGCACACGTCGTATTATTTGAAGCAATATGTAACAAATAATTGTTTTCACTGTAACAATAAGATTTACAAAAGTGCAAATATACAAAACCTATAAAAATTACAAAGCCTACAAACAGTTGACCCACACGTTAGATTAAAAACCGCATAATTAATTGATCTATGTTTATTAACTGGAATTAATAGTTTAACTCCAGTTTAAATAGTTAATTAGTGGTTTTCTCTAACAATTTTTCTCTTGTAGATAACAGAATACACATAAAGTTATAAGATTACTTAATTTTATTTACTGTTAGTTTTGTATTTTTAAATGTGTAAATGCAGTAGGAATATTGTGTTTACATTAAATACATAGTCTTTCAGTTGTAATACTGATGCCTAGGGGCACAATTAAGATAAATTTTTAATAAGAACTTTGAACTTTATATTTGTTTGTTTATACTTTTGTAGTTGATATATACTGTAAAAATCAACCAAACTATTTACACCAATTTTAGCATGTTGGCAGAGGCCCTACTAGACTAAGCTGATTAATAATATAAAGTACACAGTTGAGTATTCGACTTGTAATGTGTTCATATTTATTATTATTGCTTACTTGCTCGCTTTTAAACAAACAAAACTAAATCATTCATACACATACGCGTTACGCGTCTTAACATAACTAATGTTTCAATGCCAAATAGCAGAATTTCTGAATGTGAATGAACCCGAGACGTGTAAATACATAATTGTCACACTAAAATATATGTACCATTGATTTTACATTGTTTTTATGAATTAAACAATTAGAAAGTTGTGTGAATATATTAGACTAATAATAAACTAAGAACAAGAAAAGGATTTCAAAAGTATTCAGCTCGATCTCTTAGCATTTAAGCACATTTTCTTTTATCATAAATTTGTTTATATTTACGTTATTCTTGAAATATTATTTAAACATTTAGCATATGCTGATGCTCTTTAAGTTATCACGCTTTGCTTAAAACACACATATTTGTGGCAGTGGAGAAATTTTAGGAAGCTATGTGAGAAAACCATGATTGACCTGGCAACACTGCTTTTCCGTTTCGTCTACTTCGTTACATGTTTTTTATCAGTTTACTGTCCTAGGAGCGTGAGGTGTACAGGAGTCAGCCGCACACCATATTGCCTCGGATAAAGTTCTTACTTCAAGTTTTTATATTTTTGTAGTTGATGTAAATTGCTTCTGGAAATTTCCCAGACTCGACCACTTTTTTTCCCAACCCAGACTCAACCCAGAACCAAATTTTTGTTAACTACGTACTAGTTGCCAAGGTCGTTCATTTTATCAACTTCAAAAGTAGTTATTACCGTGACGAAATAGATTAGGCCTAACTGCGATTTACTATCACTGTTTAATTTCAACATAAAACTCTTTAATATTTATAGACGTTCAGTAAACAAGAGTTCATATTTGCAGGGATTAAATATACCGGACTATGAATATTAGGACAAATATATGGCTGACGTTAAAAGGTTATATTTAGTATGGTTGTATAGAAGAAATGAAAAGAGAGAGAGTGTGAGACTAATTATCACTAGCATAAAATTGTAGACGTAACTGAGATTTGTAAATGTCAATGTAAAGTTGTGTAAGGCTGCTATTGAAAATAAAATGTTACATATTAAATAGGACGGTATTAAATTCTGAGTGAACTTTGTTCAAAAAGACGCTTTTTAAAAATTATTTCACACACACGGCGCGGCGCGTTCAATAAGACGCTCATTCATACCCGCACAAAACGTAAGGACCTTTTGTAAGGGTAAGTATGTGTTGATTTATATACAAAGTAAACACGAGAAATGATGGGATCGTCTATCCTGAATGCGCCGTCACCGCGCGCTGAAAGTGAGGACAGGCGGCTTTGTCAAACTAATCTATGTTGATGCAGAGACGAGTTTATTTAAGGCTTCCCAAGAGAGAAAAGCATTCTATGAAGTGGTATTGAATTAATTTGTCATAATTGTAGTGGTGGAAGTGGAAGGGCTGAGACGGAACGCAGTAGTAATATTGACATGAAATATGAGGCTGGGAATTGAGGGCTGCTCGTCTTACATACGTCTGACGCCCGCCAACAGAATGAATAACGACCCCAAATGTGTACCTACCGCCTCACGTGCATATCTCACTACATCCCCTACCCTTCCCACTCGCCCTTTGAGACTAATAGTTTTAATAATAATAATAGGAAATAAGTGTGTAATATTAGTAGTGGTAGCGGTAGTAGTATTAGTAGTAGTAGTAGTAGTAGTAGTAGTAGTAGCAGCAGCAGCAGTAGTAGTAGTAGTAGTATTAGTAGTAGTAGTAGTAGTAGTACATACACGTGATTACACAACCAGTACCAGTAGAGCTAAAGGTGGAAGAGAGAATGAGATTGACAAACAGCGAAGAAGACTAAGTACGATTAGAAAAGACAAAAGTGGCTTAGGTGGAGAAGAGAATGTGTCACAATAGACGAAGCAGCGAACATAGAATTTTGAAAAATAGGCAGCGTGGTAACATATAATAATCTTTATTTCCATATAACCCAAATATTAACAGGGAATGTATCATACGGAAATTACACAAGACGGAGATCAACTGCCGTATTACAAGCAAACGGGCACCAGAACACACAGGCTGTTCGAGTGTTATATTTGGAATAGGCAACAGACTGTATTACTTGTATGGATAATATATTACCTATAATTTAAGTGTGCACTTTACCATAGTGTGCACTTTACCATAGTGTGCAGCCCATTAAAAAGTGCTATATTAACAATGAATAACTTTAAATATTTTAGAGTAATTTCAGCAGGCAAAAATTTTAGAAATGTAAACACACTCACACTCATGCATTAATATTCCTTGTATGTTCTCATCACATATTTGTCATTGTTTTTCTTTTACTGCTCATTTCAAGAAAAACTCATCTCTTCAGCGTTTTGGCATTTTTACCAATGTTTTCTTTCCGATATATTTCGTTCCCTGAAAAGGAAATCTGTATGTACGGAAAGGAAGACAAAAGTAACAAGAAATCGAGAAAGACGTTTGAATTTCGACAATCATCATAATACATATCGGGTACCGAAACCATGGAAAACAATACATAATGAAGCAAACCTGAAGCGTGAGTGACGTATATGGTCCATTCTTTGATTTAATGATGAGGCGTATATGTACACAAAATGATGAAATAACGTTTATAAAATAATTCTGTAAGTTAAAGACAAACAATGAAAACTACGAAACTATGAACAGTGTGAGAGGAGATCAAAACGGAATACCAAAACAATATTTTAATAGAAATTAGTTCATTTAATGTTTTTAATTGCTACATTTACTTTGTAATAATATTACCAATTAAACATGCCTTCTCCGTCATTATTTTATTTTTGCAAGCGTTCGAACCAATGCAAATTTGATGCAAATATTTTAAAATATGTGAATACATTTGTTTAATGACTTTATTATTGTAAACGGACAGAATGCAACTATCCTTCATTAGGACTCTTAATGATTACTCAATATTTTTATTGCAAGCTTTGTAACATCGTGTTTGTTTTAAACAAACAACGAATATCAATCTCGTGAATGTGAATTATTATTTATTCTACACTATCAACATCTGTTGCGCAAAACCCGCACCAGAGAACAGTGTATCTAACAGGCAGTAAACACTTTTATGTCAAAAGAAATACATTTTTTGTTTTACGTGAGACAAGATTCTTCTTAGTTTAGGTAATTAGCATATCAAAGCTATTTAATAAGTTGCTTGATAAAAATATGTTACTTTAATTTACTCTGTGTAGACTGCTAGGCTATTTGAGCAAATTTTACTTTTTTGAAATGAAAAACCGTCATGTATCTTCGTGCCGCAACGCACTAGTAGGTCGCTGTGAATTAGTGATATCACTGAACGATTTTCACTTGATTCTTGTAAACAAAATGTTATTTTTGCCCACATCAGGCATCGGTAGCTACTGGTAATATTCTTCCAGTCTCCGTCCAAACCGTCAGGTAGATTAGAGCTAGCTTTAAGCACTACCATATGTATACTAATAGTAATAAATTCAGTAATAATGGTGAGTGAGACCGCTTTCCGGGATACTATCTAGAATTGTGTTTGGGGGGGGGGTCCGGTCAAGTCGGTTTCGTACAAAAGGAAAACAAGTTAAGACTAATCAACATAAAGTAGTTGAAACAGGTGTGGTAACATTCTGAAATCAATCCCATTAAAGTATATTGTAATAACACAATAAAAATACGCGTTATTGAAACATTGTTTAGAAGACACTTCTTGACTGAATTGATTTTGCCATATTTCATATTTCAGACCTGTTTGTAGGCTATATTCAAAAAAGAGTTACTATATGAACATTAGTAAAATAGCCTAAAAAATTAAGAAATTAACAAAATTCGTTAACTTTTTTGACCCTTTGGGGGGGGGGGGTCCCGTCCCAATCGTCCCTCCGTAAATACGCCCCTGCTAGGTCGTTGTCCAATATTTTCATTTGATAAAACTCCGTATGTGTCGGTCGTACAGGGAGGGGAACTAAATCTTAACGGCTGCTAAAGAATGAATTAAGATTAATTCCAAACAAGAAGTACACTTCTATAAGGCTAACTTCTATTACCGCTTCTACACACACACACACACACACACACACACACACACACACACACACACACACACACACACACACACACACACACACACACACACACACACACACACACACACACACACACACACACACACACACACACACACACACACACACACACACACAGTTACCAACTATTGTACCCATATATTCTGGTGCTGTTGTGCTCTCCTTCCTTATCTTACTTTTTCCACTCAGAGTTATGCATATCTCTGCCTGTTCTTTTGTCTTTTACGATATTCCTTACGTGGACGCTCCTAGTACTCCTTTTTTGCTATTATCACATCTACTACATATTATTAAAATATCATAAAATTATTGGAAAGTATACCATAAAAGCCGTTGCTGTTAAGCCGTGTATAATAAACATTATTCATTATGCACTGTTACATATCTTAAAGTACTCGAATATTGTTCCACTTTAGTACGTGTTTTGTTTCTATAGGTCGTGGGGAACAGTACAGTTGTAACTACGTAGAATAGAAACATATCAGATAACAATGGCGTTGCTCTCGTGCATTTGACAACGCGACAAACGCAGGGAGATAAAAACAACAAAACCGTGTTGTTTATCTGTCATTAGAGACCGTCATTTTGTGCTCTGACATCAGCTGTCACAACGTTTCTTTCCTGCAGCATCACGCTTACAGGTTATAAAACATCGGCATGAACTGGCGCGGATACCAACCGAGCGTGCTCATTGGCTTACGCTCCAAATGTTAATGATCAGCTGTCATCGTCTCCACAGTAAATACAGGAACAATATGCATGTTGAACCCGAAAAGTGAGGTAGTATGACAAACTCACTGTGTTCGCGTTTACTCATAGATTTACTACTGTCCCTTTTAGTATTGTTTGCAAAATAGTAAAACTTTGAATTTCAGCATGAAAGCAACGTCATCATTGATTTCATCTGATCAGCTAATACTTATTTTATTTTTCCTTATAATTTAGGTCTCCACTTATGAGAGTTAGATGTTTTCAATTTTCATAGATCTGGGTTTACCTGTTCTCCAGTTTGCAGTCATGCCTTCACCATGTTGATGTATGTTTCCTATTTTCATTCTGGCGTTTTTTCTATTCTGTCCTAGCATTCTCACTGGTCTCTTCTCTACTAACGTCTTTGTGATGGAAGGCCGTCAACATATTTCCTCTTTTCTCTCAAGAATGTGGTATTTTAATGTAGTAGTTACAGAAAGAGACACATCCTTATATAATCCATTTTACCTTCCCAGTCACTGTTATAAGAAGCTACGTTTTCGCTATATGTAGCCCAAAGTATATTCCGTAACACAATGTGGAATAATCGATTTTCACTTTTGGTTAGACAGTTTTGTTGCGTTGCACCCCACACAGTGCTTTCGTTTCTTCCCATCGTTATTCCGTTTTCAGCATACATATTCGTTACCTACAATAAATTCAAGATGCTATTAATTATGTGTAGGACTATCAATAGGACTATAGCTATTCAAAATCCGTTCTCCTATATTGATGTACATGATTTTCTGAGGAAAAGTATTCAACAAACGTCTTTTTTGCATTCTTCTTTGAATGTTATCATCGTGTACTGTCTCAGTCTGCAGCAATTATAATATGATCGTCGGTAAATTTGAATGTCGTAGGTTATACATAAACCCATAATCGTTTTGAGTGAACAGTCATAAAATTATGTGACACTCATAGTTATGTGATACTTCTAAAATTAATTGAAACAGAATTGTACTTTTCATAATAACAAATTAAATTTAAATTCCAAACAATTAAATCAAAATTAAATTCCGGCATATAAGATTAAACTAAAGACGTTATAAGTGCATAGTTTAAAGTAATAAAATTTAAGATTTTGTAACTATACTGGGTACATTTTTCTTCGATTTACAATCATGATATTTACTGCCCTTTATTAAATGAAAGTTATGTTTTGTTTTAACCAACGTTGTTCATATACCCTTAAAACAAAACACTTTAAAAATTTAATTTTGGCGAGTTTCTTACTGGTTTATTATTAATTTAACATTTTAAACGACAAACAAAAATTATGTTTCCCGACTCCAATTTTTAAGACGATTACTAACGAGATTGTCCTCTGGAACACCTTTTTATATTTCAGATTAGTAACATAAAAAACATTAAGCAGATATTAAAAACCTTAGTATTTTGCATCAAATTTTGTGTTACATTATGTTCCGTGATGTATTATTTTAACTTGGGCAGAGCGATGTTTTTTTACAGTAAACAAAATATATCCAAGCATATTTTGTATGGAGTTTTTGCTTATTTTTAGCTGTAGAATCATCTTTTGAAATATTGTAATTTCCTTCCGGTGTCATTTTAGGTCTTACTAATTAGGAAAAATAAAATAACTTTCAAATACAAATTTAGTCTATACGCGGGTGTGGGGTGTGGAGCAAGGAAGGAAGGGGTGTGGAGTGTTCAGGAGTTATATGAACAATAGCATCTGTACGGTGATACCTCTTCAGGAGTGAACAGTTGAAGAGCCGTTGAACAGAAGACCAAGTTGACTTCAACCAACGAAAAAATTAAGATTTTCAACATATTAGAATATGAGAAGTGAAACAGCAACGGATAGCAAATCCCTGAATTGGCGAGTTTTCTGTTGATGCCCAGAATGCAGTGAAATACGTAGACAAGATATGCTGAGTTGAGTCTCGAACACACTGTTCTTTCAGTTCTGAGTTGTACAGACGTAAGCTTGCCACATATTTTATGTTTTGATAGTAGCAACTGAACCCATGCACTTATAAATGCACATTTATTTATGTATACATGCTAAAGCATTAGATTTTGCAAATACCTGAGTCGGTTACAAACTATTATTTTACTATCAGAGACGATGTAGTTATTAGTTTATTTTAACCTGTCAATGGATAAACTTAACCGTTTTCACTGAAATGACAAATTTTATGGAATACAAAAAAATGTTTTAAATTTATGAACGATATGTTAAAATTGTATAGAACTGCACCTCTTGTTCTTTCTAGTGTCTAGAAGCGCAGGATTCTAAACTCGGACTAATTGTGACTATTTCACTGATTCCGATTAACATCGCATTAGGACAAAGTGGTAAACTCTTTCATAAAAACTCTCATAAAGCCTATTCATTTTTTCGGAACAAATAAATCGAGCGTTTATTAATCTACACATCGTTTACTGAGCCTGATAGATTACACGTTGTAAAGCTATTGTAAATGAAAATTATTTCGGCAGGTGTAATTTGTTTGGTAACTAGTAAAGTCACCTGTCGATTTATAGGCTATGCAGTTAAAACTGTTTTAGGAAATGTAGTTGAAACGTAGACGCTGATTAAGAAAAACAAATATAATATGTAGGGGAAATCGAGAGAGTTAAAGTGTGTGATAATACGATTTGGGAGAATGGGTATGGGGAGAAGGAAAAGACATGGATGTATTGACCATAATCAAATTTATTTTCAAAATGCTAAAACGGTCGCGGTTTGTGCTGTAATATTTTACTAAAAAGTATAATATTAGTTGGTCGTTGTAACAAATTTATAGTCAAAAGTCGCGAGAGAAAATAATGAGTAATTAATTTCCGTGTAAAGTAGAATAAACAATGGTGCACGAGATGGGGTGCGACATTGTGTGCAGTGTGTTTTGTTTGTCATTAGGCGGAGCGGAGAGGAGATCTATGGGTGGGGGAGACAATGAGGCAAGAAGTGCGAGGATTATATTCTGTATACGTAGCCGGGATGTAAGTTAATTCAAGTAGCTGGGATTGTGCGTTAGAAGAAAGCCGGACGGGATTCGATTGAGAGAGGCGGCTGGCACCGGAGATTTAATTACAATCCAATAATTGGATTGCTCAGGGTAGAACACGTGCTGGGTCTAATAAAAAGCACTGGCAGAGGTAGTGGCAGTGGCTCATAAAGAACCAATAACAGGCTTTGTTATTCAGCGGGACTTTGCTGTCCACATCAGCCACACCTACTATATCACATCTCACTCAGTCGTCCGCATAAACAGCTGACATGTTAAACACTGCTTTCAACAGAATAATTTTATATAAGCGAGGTTGAGAAACCGCCAACCACATAATACTTGTATTACAAAATAATACCTCAATTTCATTACGTTAATAAGCCTTTTTAAAGCGAAGTATGTTACGAAATTACTACTACTACTACTACTACTACTACTACTACTACTACTACTACTAATCATAATAATAATAATGGCGCTCAGTGTATAATGTATATTAATATTAATAATAATATGGTGTTCAGTTTTGCGAATTACAAAATTTATAGATATCAAAACTAACAGAAATCCAACAGTAAAATTGTTAACATCCCTGTAAAAATTAGACTGAGACTACAGGGAATTTTAACCGAACCCAAAGATAGTGTTTATTTTAAAATTTCTTATCCTTGGAAGCATCACGGACTAAAATAAAATTAAAGTAAAAGTGTGTGTAGGCCTTTATAAGATTAAGCAGTCTATTACCACACCATGAAATTTTTCTATATAAAATGTACGAGAAAGAAATTTTTATATTAATTTTTAATTTTTTGTATATACACTAAAACTCATAATAACTGACTTTCATACTTAGCATACTATTTGCAAGCTCCCGATTTGTAGGCCTATACGTATACAGAAACACATGAGAAATTATAAACTTAAAACAAACAACAAAGTCTGAGAAACGGTGTAGCCTACAGTCACCTCTTCGTGTTTTTCGGCTGACGCTAAAAGTAATATATACGAAGAACTTTACTTGCAGTTTTGGAATATTAGAATCTTTAATTTTATTTTATATAACAATAATTTCATTTTGCTGGGAATACTAAACGAGCTCTGCAGTTCAGTGAACTTTCTACTTCACTAATTCAGCATTCTTCTTCTTCTTCTTCTTCTTCTTCTTCTTCTTCTTCTTCTTCTTCTTCTTCTTCTTCTTCTTCTTCTTCTTCTTCTTCTTCTTCTTCTTCTTCTTCTTCTTCTTCTTCTTCTTCTTCTTCTTCTTTCCTTCGAGGATATTAGGTCTGACTACTTATTCCTGTTTGAGGCACACACTGTCCCCTTCTTCTTGCAACATTTCTTCTACCTGTCGGCTTAAAATTGTGAACTAGCTGGGGATTGCTACTGCCGAAACCCTATTTAGATGATACTTATATTTACATCTATACTCATAGATTTTGTCGTGGTTAGAAAACATCTCAAACATAAACATGACTTGCCAGCTCTCACTTCTGTTACTTCACTTCTGTTACTTACATACGACTTCTGTGTCTCTATCATGTCACTACCACGCCCTAGCAGAACTAGGACTGCTATAACCTTCTAAAATTTTGATCAAGTCCGCTTTATTGGTTTCCATTTGAGAGCTCTCCGTATCCTAGCTCTCGTCTACTGATACTTTAAATCTTTCTGTCGTAAACATCTCTGACTATGAACAGAGGTAGTGGAAACGTAAAACTTGTTCAACATCTTTAAACACAATATTCTTTAGGTGATAAACAACTCGTACAACTTTCTCTAGGAACGTAATAAAAACACTCTATTGGCCTTATTTCCCTATCCGCATGGAAGTCTACGTACACAGTAAACGTTTTTGTGTGCGTACGTTTGTGTTTGCGGTGCATACATA
Organism: Magicicada septendecula; assembly: GCA_034769895.1. Lineage (NCBI taxonomy): Eukaryota > Metazoa > Arthropoda > Insecta > Hemiptera > Cicadidae > Magicicada > Magicicada septendecula. The sequence continues at coordinate 484,677,806 of CM068367.1, read as the reverse complement.
CCATATACTGTACACATAAATGTATACGATGGAGAAAATACCCTAGAGGTTTAATCATGTTCTACTGACGCTTCATTCAGCGTGATGTGGAGGTAGTTAAGCTTTCCTCAAGGCTTCACATCTGCTTCGTAATTGGTGTCTGTTGCTTACAGTGGAATGAAAACACACACATATGTAGACACACACATGCAGGCGCGTAACTACTGTTAAGTAATTATGTGCGTATTCTACATTATTGCTCTTAATAACGATGCTAGACCAGATTAGAGGAATAGAATCATACGATTATTGTTGGGAAGATGGACAGACCAAGTATGGACGTTTTTATGTTAGTAACTGCTCCGTACGCTGTCAATTGTAGGACTTTCAGTCGAAACGTGTTCTACACCACTGTGAAAGCATTTTTACTGAACATATTTAGGAAGTGAATGAAAGTATACAGGTGCTCTATTATGTCAGCTTGGAAGAGTTACCAATAAAGAATAGAATTCCAGAAACAACATTTTTTATTAAAGCCGTCTCGGTTCAAAAGCTTTCTGTAATTCCTAAAGTTCAAGAATTACTGATCAAGTAAACTTAAGCAGGCACAAATATAATTAAGTATTAAGTTTTCGTTAAGATATTTTCATATTTACGGCATGTTTCGTTAAATATTTATAGACACATTAATTGTCTTTCTAACATAAAATGTCACACATATCCCCACTGGATTATTTTACCTTTTAATGCTTACAAATTTCTGAAATTGTACTTAATATTTTAGTTATTTTAAACTAATTTAGCCACTATATATAGTAATTAATATCGTCTTTATTTGGTAGTAGTTTATACCAAATATTTATTAAACTCGTAAACATATATTTTTAATTATTTGGTTTCAATTAATTATATATTAAGATAAATAATTGTAGAAGAGAAACCTTTATCTCTTCAAATGATAAGTTTAATTTTATAGAACTTCTAAAATTGAGATACTACACACACACACACACACACACACACACACACACACACACACACACACACACATTATATATATTATAACGATTCATATAGTCGACCTATCAGATCGTTATATGAAAGTGTCAAACGGTGCTAGTCTAGCGGCGTAAGCAAGAGAGAGAGGGAATAATCACAGCCATCTCTGTCTAACATCGCCACTGCTACTACTGATGCGGGCACAGACATGAAATTTTATTCAATTAATTTTATTTATTAAAACTGCAATATATTCAATACTAATAAATATACGGCAATTCTAAAACCTGCATAGTGTTCAGCAATTAAAACTCTATAAGTAGCCAAAATATCAACTAATATATTTAACATTTAAAGAAGTTATACAGAAGAAGAACGCCAAGAGATATAACTAGAGAATTAGGCTAGGTACGAATTAGGTGTTTTCACACACATACAGAGAAAGACCAAAGCAATAATATTCTGTGGTCGGATCTTTGAAATCACGTTTGCAAATACCTGTAATCAAACGATTTGCAAACAGAGGAAGTATGAAATTAGCCAGTAATTCTCTACCATCTCAAACGTGTTAAGAAGCGTTTGACCGACTTGTTCGATATTGTTTCAAGTGGAAAACACATGATTTATTTGGAACAACCAACAATCACAATCCTGTATTAAGAGGAGACGCCAACTCAGAATGAGGGAATTGAGCAATCTTCGTTCGGGCATTAAATAAGCAAGACGTGTGTTAAATACGAGCTAAATTGCACCAACAACGCAAAGTATTTATTTAAATAAACAGTTCGCGAAATGGTCCGCAGTAGTAGAGGAACTAGTAAGGTTCAATAAATAATCTCGCTGCGTAATAACTAATTAATTAATTAATTAATAATTAATTAACAGTGAAGTGACCTGTGCACCAGAGTAGCTACAGCATCTGTAATTGTCCAGGATCATCAGTCAACGTTATTGGTCAACATCATTTCTTCTGAGCCGAACCATCAAAAGGAGTATCTCTACTGATTACTATCTACGGTCGACGCATCAATCAGATAAGAAATATATTCATTGATCAATGAACATAAATAACAAAATACATAATTAAATCAATAAACATTTTTTAAAAAGACACTATATAAATTCTAATTTTGTATTTAATTATTAAGATTAGATATAAAGTAATATAGGAGTGTTGAATGGAGAGTGAGGTGTAGTATTGAACGTGCAAATTATTGCAGACCCGTTCTTTAGCATTGGTTTGGGAGATATAAAATCCCTAAATAAACCAGATAAGAGCAATTGGTCGTTTGGACGTTTTAATCTTCACTTTTCAAGCACACTCATTAACCAATAAGATTTAAGTTAGCAATAAGTCATTGACTTAACTTTTAAAGAAATTAATACAATAACAGAATCGTTAATTAAACAAACTTCAACAAATTTTAAGAGTTATTTGTAACGATTCCCCTTAAATTCCACACTCACTGAACAAATCCTGAGATAGTGTGTCTCTGTGCTCTGAGCTAAGCTGAATCCGTGTCATTTGTATCTGGAATTTGTTCTGGCGCGCAGGTAAAGAAAAAAGTCACGGGTAAGTAAGATTTGTTCTATCATTATATATATAAAGTAGATAGATAGATAAAAAGGTCTTTATAATATATATATTGCAATGTGACAGAGATTCACACCATATGCGAATGCATGAAGCATAATTATGACCAGCCGTATTAGGTGTCCGGGACAATTGGAGTGTGATTGACATAAAAAGTATTGTTTATAAATTAACAATAATACTATAAATTAGTTACAAGACAATATAAAGACTATGAAACTGTAGTATGGTGCTTGAGCGAAGTGTTGTGTTGTGCGCGTATCAGAAGGAGGTGTGAAGAGTATTGTAATTAGCCAATTGATAAACACGTAACAAGTTGTGCATGTCGACATGCGTATGAGTTACAATTTATTGCAATTACGAAATATTAAAAGGTCAATTTAATTGATTCATATGTAAGTTGAAACTTATGTGCTAGAAGAATCGGGAAAACGGAGGTCCAGTCATAAGCACGTGGCATTTCCAGAATATTCCTACATTTAACATGTGTTGTATAGGAAATACGTCTATGCGCAGGACGACCGTGATGTCAACTTATAACAATGCGGTTTCAGTTTAGGAAGAGAGGGAAGTCTTCATGTAGCACTCGTCGAGAGCGGTTGCGGATAGTTCCTCGCATAGTCCAACACCCATTCTAGGCAGACCTTGGGGCCCGTAGACGTCGAGGGAGTAGCGAGTTTCGGCAGGAGGAGGTTAAGCCCGGAGTACGAGATCTTCTGCTACCGTTGCTGAACTTCGATTGCTGACCGAGGCGGCTGAGGCGGACACCGAGACACGAAGGGATTCCTGGATGCGGCGGCTGGAGCGTAGGACACAGACGACGGATCGCTGGAGACCGGAAACGAGATATTCGACCGGGACAACCAGGACGACGTCAATTCAGGAAAACAATTCTAAGAACTAAATTTGTTTTAAAATAATAAAAAAACTTTCAAAGAAAAATTTTGAAATTTTCAATACAAGTATCATTGTATTAAATAATAAAAAAAAGCATTTTAATGCAATCAGCATGTTGGAGAAAGGTCAATAAATGTATTAACTCACCGCAACTTGGGGCATTGAATAAGTTAGCCCAGTAAAGTAAATATTTTACCAGTATTTATAGACTGCGAAATTAGTGAATTATAGAATTATTGGAAAATTATGTATTATATTAAGAACTGTATTTAGGTGTGTGTTAATTTAGGACAATTAGTATCATTATTAGTTATAATTATTCACGAAAGACTAGTGCTAATTAATAATAGTGATTGTAATAAACTGCATAAATAAGAACTATTTTACATCGGAAAAGGAAATAATTGGCAGTTATCTATGCTTTGAATAAATTCCGGTACTATCTATACGGCACACACTTCGAGATTCATACAGATAACCAAGCATTATGCTTTCTTCTAAAATGTAGACTGACCAACGCCCGGATGACTCGCTGGATAATGACGATTCAGGAATACGACTTTACCATAAGATATATTAAAGCTAGTAATAACAAAATAGCGGATACACTGAGTAGGTACGCTCCTGAATTTGTTGAAGAGCATGAGTCTGATCCTAATAACGTGAGAATATTAGCTCTGCAATACGAGATAACGCCAGAGTTACGTCAGCGGTTAGCTAATGTCCATTTAGAACAAAACACCGACCCTAACATCAGAAAAATAAAAACAATTATACTTCTGTAAAGAAAAACCGCGGTACTGTTGTAGAAACGATATCTTATATAAATTTATGGATGAAAAATGGAAAATTGTTCTTCCTATTAGTATGTTAGAGCAAATGACATGGGCATGCCATGAAAGCTTGGCACACGCTGGTCCATATCAGTGTTACTTAGCACTCAAGGAGGACTTTGTGTGTAACAATATGGTGCGGAGAATTCGAAATATTTTGAAGATATGCCATCAGTGTCAAACTGCAAAATCTCCAAATATGCACACCTATATTGAGCAGCAGGAAATTGTCACTCAAGGGAAAGGTGAGTTACTGTGTGTCTATTTCTTAGGTCCACTTCCGCGAGGTGTTCGCAGATTGAGGCACCTGATTGTATGCATCAACGCCTTCACAAAAATGTCAGACTATACCCTGTAACCCGACCAACAACCAAAGCGGTGTTAGCGGCTATTCTCAAAAAATATATCCCAGAAACTGGAACCGTTAAGAGGATACTTAGTGACCAAGGAAAGCAGTTTCAGAATGTGCTGTGGTCTACTACCCTTGAAAGGAATGGTATCCAACCTATCCTTACGGCTATTTGGCGACCGCATGTTACCCTTGCTGAAAGAGTAAACAAGGAGCTGGAACGACTGTTTCGGACTTACTGTCATGACTCAAAAACATGTGGCCAAATTATATACGGTCCTTCGAGCAGTCACTTAATGAGAACTATAACACCACGGGCTTTACACCTACAGAGCTGCAGTCAGGTAAGCAACCTACCAGATTTTGGGAGAGGTATATAAACAAACTGGAGACACAGAACCTACCGCTACCTTTGCACATAAAACAGAACATCGCCAAAACACGGATAGAGCAAACAGCTGATCAACGGGCACGTGTGTTCAATGACACTCATAAAACTCAAAAGTTTCAGGAAGGAGAAATGATCCTTCTTAAGGCAAATCCTGTAGACCGATCTGAAGACAACACTTCAGCTAAGTTCTTTAGATTGTTTAAGGGTCCATCTAAATTGAGAGAACGGGTTGGCAGGAATACTTTCATTGTTGTGGATGAAAACCAAAACAAAGTTATGGGAAAATATCATGGAGCATCATTGAGGAAATATTACCCTCGTGAGCTACCGAATCCATAAGTAAGACCCTGAGAATATTAATAATAATAATAATAATAATACTGACAAAATCCACATGCAAAAGTTATGCCTTTGAGATACACAACTCACTTATGGAAACCATAATGTATGAATGCCTGGACATTATATTGGCTGGGTGATAATATGGAAACCACTGTACATATATTTGCCACATTGCGTAGTATGAATATAAGATATGAAGTGAAGGATTAATTGTGCTTCAGTTTATTGTTTATAAATTAAGATTAATACTATAAATTAGTTATAAGACAATATAAAGACTATGAAACTGTAGTATGGTGCGAGCGAAGTGTTGTGTTGTGCGCATATCAGAACGTGGTGTGAAGAGTGTTGTAATTAGCCAATTGGTAATGACGCAACAAGTTGTGCATGTCAACGTGCGTATGAGTTAAAATTTATTGCAATTACGAAATATTAAAAGGTCAATTTAATTGATTCATACTGTTATGACGGTCTACTCGATCGTTGTAGGTACAGTGGAAAACCAATTACAGTAGCCTACAAGACACCAATTAAGTCACTAATTAGCAGCGTTAATTTTCACAGTTAACAGTTCGTAATTAACAACACAGTCTACTACAACAAATCAAATAAAAATTGTTCAAATGCAATAAAATGTCCACTAAAATTAAACACAATTATACCGTCCGATTATGAAACACAACACTTTACTAATAACCACTCGAACGCTCAGAGTTATATCGCCCGATAATAACTCTCGAACCGAACTGTAAATATATCGCTGCTGCTATACTGACTACTAAGGCCGCTGCCACACCAAGTATTTATACAATGCTCACAGACGCCCAGGACGCCCAGGACGTTCCTAATTGCGTCTTAGCGTCCCTATGAACTACGTAATTAACTGGGGTCTTGACACAGTCCGCACGGCTGGCGGCATCGAGAAGACTGTCGCAAATGCGTCTACAGTCACGTATGGCGCACACATTAGAGCGAGATACTTCTGGCACATTCGACAAACACGTAGATTATTCTGTGATGTCGTAACAATATGTAAGTGAAAACTTATATTCTAGAAGAATCGGGAAAACGGAGGTCCAGTCTTAAGCACGTGGCATTTCCAGAATATTCCTATATTTAACATGTGTTGTATAGGAAATACGTCTATGCGCAGGACGACCGTGACGTCAACTTATAACAATGCGGTTTCAGTTTAGGAAGAGAGTTCAGAGCACTTCATGTAGGAAGTCTTCTTCAGAGAGGAAGAGTCTTCATGTAGCACTCGTCGAGAGCGGTTGCGGAGAGTTCCTCGCATAGTCCAACACCCATTCTAGGCAGTCCTTGGGGCCCGTAGACGTCGAGGGAGCAGCGAGTTTCGGCAGGTGGAGGTTAAGCCCGGAGTACGAGATCTTCTGTTACCGTTTCTGAACTTCGATTGCTGACCGAGGCGGCTGAGGACGACACTGAGACACGAAGCGATTCCTGGATGCGGCGGCTGGAGCGTAGGACACAGACGACGGATCGCTGGAGACCGAAAACGAGATATTCGACTGGACAACCAGGACGACGTCAATTCAGGAAAGCAATTCTAAGAACTAAATTTGTTTTAAAATAATAAAAAAACTTTCAAAGAATATTTTGAAATTTTCAATACAAGTATCATTGTATTAAATAATTAAAAAAAAAAATTTTTAATGCAATCATCATGTTGGAAAAAGGTCAATAAATGTATTAACTCACTGCAACTTGGGGCACTGAATAAGTTAGCCCAGTAAAGTAAAAATTTTACCAGTATTTATAGACTGCGAAATTAGTGAATTACAGAATTATTGGAAAATTATGTATTAGATTAAGAACTGTATTTAGGTGTGTGTTAATTTAGGACAATTAGTATCATTATTAGATATAATTATTCACGAAAGACTAGTGCTAATTAATAATAGTGATTGTAATAAACTGCATAAATAAGAACTATTTTAGATCGGAAAAAGAAATATTGGCAGTTATCTATGCTTTGAATAAATTCCGGTACTATCTATACGGCACACACTTCGAGATTCATACAGATAACCAAGCATTATGCTTTCTTCTAAAATGTCGCTAGCGTTGTGTACACGTGTATTTTGTTTGTGTGTGTGTAGCCTGTCCGTTCCTGAACAGTAACCATTCTTTTTCAGAAATTCATAGATTTTTTTATGTTTTATTTTAATTATAAGAAAAATATGTACGATATTGCAAAATGAAACACATCAGAGGATGTAGAAAATAAAGATGAACAAAGGGTTAAAAGACCGTGACAATGTGACAGAAAATGCAATTACTTTAAGTAAAAAGTGAATAGCTCTTTTTGTAATTACAATAAAGAAGTGTAATTTACGTATAGTAAACGTATAAAAATTAGCGATCGATTGAGCATCGAGTAGTGTGAAACAGACTTCGTAATTCGCGAAGATAGGCGAAATTAGTGAATTGAACCAGAGTGGGGTAATGACGCTTCGATAAACTCTGGCAAGATGAAAATTGTTCTGACCTGAGCTTTAAATACCACGTCGCGGTAATAAAGTTCCTTCTATTATTTTCAACCGTTGCCGTAGGAGGCTATGTCAGGCGACGACGCTATTTTAACTCTACAGTGAGAGTCACGGGACGAAGTGGAAGTCCAACCAGAACAGCAGAGCACCTACGAAGAGGTTCGATGGATTCACGTAAGATCCATGAGATGATACGAGACAACCAGTAAACAGCACTAGCAGTGGAATCATGGAAGAGGACCAGAGGAACGAGAAGGACACAGACCGAGGACCCGAGGAGGACACACTGATAGTATCGCATCAAATGAGGTGATGAAAAACCATTTTTTTAATTACAGACAATTGAAAGACTCTAATTCACATAGAATGGAAAACATTCGAACAGTTAATCAATCACAAAGAAAGGTACATAAATGTAAAAGTAGAATGTAGTGTAGAATAATAACTCATGTATAGGAGTTAGTAGTTGAATAAAACATAAATGCTAAGAGAGAAATTTTTAGTTTAAATTAAAATAAATTAAAGTATTGATAAAGTGTTTGTTTGATATGTTTTAAATTAAAATAAATGAGAGTAATTGATAAAGTCTTTGTTTGATAAAGTAAAATGCATATGCGGTAGTAAAGAATGAAAGTAAAATAAGATTAAATAAATTAAAATAACAGTAAATTCAGAATTACAGAAAATAATATGAACTGGCACAGATAACCACACAATGAGTAAGCCTAGAGCAAAATATTTAATTAATTAAGATTAGATGTTGTAACGTCACAGAACGTTCCATAAAAAGAAATCATTTATATAGTAAGTTAGCATAAGAGGAAAGTGAAGTGAACAGTATCGAACCCAAGTAGTCCCAATTCATTGTGTAATTTTGTATAATAATTATTTCTATCAACTTGAAAAAACGACCAAACATTTAAATAGAGAACGAATTCTGCTGTGTTCGCATTGACTGACTAACGTGACAAATAATTCCCCCGAACGTAAACAAACAATACAACTAAGCCTTCCTCAACACTGCATGGGAATCAGCGCTGCGGTGGCAGATTTCTGAATCAACGCTAAACAGATGATTCGTAGTGGCGGCGTTTGAACGAGATTTTACTGCCAAACGTTTTGACAAAAAGTGCGGAAAAAGTAATGATCGCAAAATTTGACTTTAAATAGATTCAGTGTACACACGAAGAGGCGAGATTGAGAAACTACCCGAAGGAAGTGTCCAGTGAGAGAATAAACGACCATTGGAACGTGAGTTACCAAAATTAAAGTCATTTGTTACCTGGTTACATTTATCACACAGTTGTACTTTACACGCCATACATACACCTTCAAATCACTTAGTTTTTTCTTGTAAGGCATCTAATTGATATGTCTTGGTAGTTCAAAGGAGTCACGTCCTGAGAGTAAAGATTTTTCACATATTAAACTCATGCTTGTCAACTGAGTCAAAGTCTGAAATACTAGCCGATACTTGATTGGACATATAAAAAATTGTCAATAATAATAACTTGTAAAATTTTTTCTCTGCAATTTTATAATTTTTTATGAATGATAGTCCTTCAGACGATTTGTTTGTTTTTAAAGAACCATTAAACTTAACTGATTTTTCAAAGCTAAACTGACTTGTTTAAATTTTTTCGTAGATTTTATCAATCACATTTATTTTTTTTCTTGGAACAAACGTTTCCAAGTGGCGCCCACAAAAGCATAGTTTTAAGTTGTGTTACAGGACTACATCACTGCAGAGGATCCAGTCAACAGAGTAAGTAACAAAAGTGCGCGGAGGTAACGCCCGACACAGATTACAACACATTTTACACAACACCCACTACTTGTTTTACTATAAATTGGCTTCCATCGCGGGGCTTGAAGAAGGACGTACTCACTCCTATCCATCAATTTTGTTACTATAAATTGGCAGCCCAACTAGTGAGGCTTGAAAAAGACGTAACAAGCCCGGCAACTACCAACATATTAAAATGCCGCAACCAAAGGGAAAAAAGGTGAAGAAGACTGTGGAACCCGAGTTAAGTATGGAAGACGGAGAGACAGTACAGGTTGAGGAAACGGAATTAGAACCGCCCACACTAGAAAGGGAAGGACCGGTACAAACGGCAGATGAAATAGAGGAGCAAACGGGAGAAGAACCCATACAAATGGTAGAACAGACAGAGAAACCCGAACCAGAAAAAATAACAGGGAGCGTTGACACGAATATAATGATGATGATGGCGATGCTCCAAAGAATGGAAGAAAAAATGAACAAAAATACAGAATCCCTGAAGGAGGATATGAACGAAAATACTAAAAAAAGTAATGAGCAAATGTTCCAAAAAATGGAAGAAATGAACAAAAATATGAATAAAAATAGACAGGAAGATAAGGAGGAGAATAATAAAAATATGGGGAAATTAGACAAAAACATAGAATCTTTAACCGAGAAAATAGATGACAATGGGAAAAAACTAGAGCTATTTCAGAAGGCGAATGAAAAAAGTATAGAGTCCCTGAAAAAAGAGATTAGCATAAAGTACGAAACAGTAAACAAAACGATCAATGATAATAAAATCGATAGTGACAGGAAGATCGAGAATATGGAGAAACAGTTGGAAAGGTTACGGGAGGGAAACAATACACGTTTCGAAAGTATAGAGGAGCAAACAGTAGAGACCAAACAAGATGTTAGAAATCTCGAAAACAAGGTAAGGCAGAACCAAGACGCCATCATGCAGGAAGTCCAGAAAGACGTTAGCGAGAGGATGCAGGAAACATATGACATCGCTAACAGGCTGGATGAACAAATAAAAACTAACAAAAATAGTATACTGGAAATAGACCAGAGAGAGAAAAACCTGCAGGAAAGATTAGAGGCGCTGAGAGACACACCAATACTAAACACTCATACGTGTCATGGTGAAAACAGGGAAGTAATCAACTTCCAGGACTATCGACGAAACCCAATGGAAATTTTGGAAAGAATGGAGGAGGTTATTGGGAGAAGTAGAGAAACAAGGTGGGACAGGATAAGAGAGATGCTTGACGAGACGTTTAAAAATACTAAGGATAACTGGTGGATAGCGGTACGACCCGAAATAACGAATTTAGCAAAGTTTAAACGCCAGTTTAAGGAAAAGTATTGGTCAGAGACCGCACAAAACAGGGTAAGAATGGACATTTTCTATGGCAAATACGACGCGTCCTATGGACAATCCCCGACGTCTTATTTCCTGGGAAAGGTATGTTTAGCACGGAAGTTAATACCGCCGATCCCAGAAGAATGTTTGGTAAGGCAGTTAGCTGGACATTACAGCTATGGGATCAAGGATGCCCAATTATACCAACAGATTAGCAAAATAGCCGATCTGGCCAAATTATTGGAAAATTGCGAATCCACAGGAAGGTTCCAGGATTACCAACCCCCCAATCGTAAGGTAGAGTACAACAACAATAATAACGGACCAAACCGGAATGGAGGTGGGAACGGTAATAATCTAAACACCAATAATCAGAATAATAATATCCCACCAAACGGCCGAAATGATAACACTCAGGGCCCAATTAACCGCAACTATCCGGGACCAAACAGAGGTAATTACACCGGGAATAACTACGGTAGGAACTTCCACCAGGGAAACGGTTATCGCGGGAATAATTATAGAGGAAGTAATTATGGTCAACGTAATGGTTATCGCAACGGGGGAAACCAAGGAGGAGGCGGTAGGAGAAACCAAAATGAATATAGGCCCCAGGTAAATTATATGATGGCCGATAATCGACGACCATATCCACCCAATTTACCAAGTTACGGGTATATGACTCAACAGGCGCCAGGTAGCCAGGGTGATACGGCGAATAACCGGCAGCAGTTTTCAGAGGGTAGGAGTAGCGAACCACCCCGAAACGAAAGTAACAACCAACAAGAGCCAAACGCTAATCAAAATAATAATGAGAATCGGGTAACAGTTCACGAAAATCCGGGTTTTTCATTACAGCATAATCAGGCAAATAATGACGAAAAACCCCGAGTATTTTATGTAAACCATGTATTGGCAGAAACTGGCCGAGAACCAGATAATGATCCCCAAAATGAAAGTGAGAGAGAGGAGGAATTCCGCTATGCAGAAAAATTGTGGCCCAAACATGTGATGAGATGGTAATGCCATGGATTAATCATCCAGAATAAATGTCATAGACCAGGCATTTGAAGGAGTAGAGGTGATAAACATCGAAGGTCGAATATTGAAAAGAGAAGGAATTAAAAAGGAATGGGAATGATAAATAAGGACATAATATAAGGAACACAACCAAAAGGGGTTGAAATAATCAACGTAATTAACCCAAACTGACAAATATAACCCAAATATTATCAAACATGAAAACAATACCTACGAGGTAACTGACACAATTAGGAACAAGGTAAAAGGTACGTATAACCAGACTTCATTAAAAAAGTACCATGATTAAAAAATCGCAAGTCGAATACTCAATCAGTAACCAAGTACCATGACCAAAGACCCAAGTCAAATACAGCATCATAGAGAAGGTACCTTGACTAAACAGGTCAACGTGAATTTTTTAACTTAGCCATAATTAGAAAGGAGATAGAGATTTTTAAATAAATATAAATATTATTGTATAATGATTATTATTAATAAATACTACGAGATGGACACATTCCACCATAGGCAAGATTTATTTCCAATAGCCATGTCAACGTATATTTACCAGCTTACCCGTACTTAGAGAAGGAGAGAGATTGTTATTAATGAATATTACGAGAAGGACACCTTACACCAAAGGCATAAAGATATATTTAAGATATATATTTATTTCCAATAGCCATGTCAACGTATATTTACCAGCTTACCCGTACTTAGAGAAGGAGAGAGATTATTATTAATAAATACTACAAGATGGACACTTAGTAAAGGAGAAAAGAGGGAGAAATACTGTCATATATTTGATACTAAATGGAAATGATAAATGATAAATGAAAAAAAAAAAGGAGAGGAAAACAGTGTGTTACATAAGGAGGTAATGATGAATATGAATATTTTAAACGATAATTTTAACCTGCGGAGAACGATATATTAATATAATTGTGAATTAATCAGAAGAGTTTAAGAAAGGGAATTTATGTGTAGGAGCCTATGATCTTTGAATATTGTATTTTTTTTTATTATTATTATTATTATTTGTTGCAAAGGTGCAATTATTATTTTCTGAACAGGGATGTGTTGCCTCTGATTTCAGTAGTTATAGACAGGAAGGGACAGAGAATGTATGCCATAGCGAGCCACTCTGACTCCCAACCCTCTATGTAAGTTAGGGAATTGATAGGGAATTATATCAAAGATTAATTATAAAACATCAAGGTAAAAAGGAAAGGAATAGGTTATATGACAAAGAACGAACTAGGAATATTGAGTTGGATTAATATATTAAAGGAGTAGTACAGGAATTTAATTATAAGATAAAAGAATGAGATATAAAGAAGCTAATAATAAAGGGTTATTATGGAGATGATAATTTCATCAAAACCAAAGATATGTTTTTCCAAAATTATCAACTTTAACGGTGAGGCATATGTAACGTCACAGAACGTTCCATAAAAAGAAATCATTTATATAGTAAGTTAGCATAAGAGGAAAGTGAAGTGAACAGTATCGAACCCAAGTAGTCCCAATTCATTGTGTAATTTTGTATAATAATTATTTCTATCAACTTGAAAAAACGACCAAACATTTAAATAGAGAACGAATTCTGCTGTGTTCGCATTGACTGACTAACGTGACAAATAATTCCCCCGAACGTAAACAAACAATACAACTAAGCCTTCCTCAACACTGCATGGGAATCAGCGCTGCGGTGGCAGATTTCTGAATCAACGCTAAACAGATGATTCGTAGTGGCGGCGTTTGAACGAGATTTTACTGCCAAACGTTTTGACAAAAAGTGCGGAAAAAGTAATGATCGCAAAATTTGACTTTAAATAGATTCAGTGTACACACGAAGAGGCGAGATTGAGAAACTACCCGAAGGAAGTGTCCAGTGAGAGAATAAACGACCATTGGAACGTGAGTTACCAAAATTAAAGTCATTTGTTACCTGGTTACATTTATCACACAGTTGTACTTTACACGCCATACATACACCTTCAAATCACTTAGTTTTTTCTTGTAAGGCATCTAATTGATATGTCTTGGTAGTTCAAAGGAGTCACGTCCTGAGAGTAAAGATTTTTCACATATTAAACTCATGCTTGTCAACTGAGTCAAAGTCTGAAATACTAGCCGATACTTGATTGGACATATAAAAAATTGTCAATAATAATAACTTGTAAAATTTTTTCTCTGCAATTTTATAATTTTTTATGAATGATAGTCCTTCAGACGATTTGTTTGTTTTTAAAGAACCATTAAACTTAACTGATTTTTCAAAGCTAAACTGACTTGTTTAAATTTTTTCGTAGATTTTATCAATCACATTTATTTTTTTTCTTGGAACAAACGTTTCCAAGTGGCGCCCACAAAAGCATAGTTTTAAGTTGTGTTACAGGACTACATCACTGCAGAGGATCCAGTCAACAGAGTAAGTAACAAAAGTGCGCGGAGGTAACGCCCGACACAGATTACAACACATTTTACACAACACCCACTACTTGTTTTACTATAAATTGGCTTCCATCGCGGGGCTTGAAGAAGGACGTACTCACTCCTATCCATCAATTTTTTTGTTATAATGTTAAGGTTTATGCATACCATGTTATATATAATTTGTTAGCCATAAGTCATGTGGGAATGGTTCATACAGACGAATAACAGTGAGTATTATTTTGTTGTTCGAAATGAAAGAATTTTGTTTAATGGAAAACAAATAATGAAAAAATTTTAAAAAATAACTTATATAACGCATTATTTTCTTATTACGATTACACCCATGAACTCAATTTGTGTTGTTATATAATTTGGCGCTCCAAAAGCGTGGGGCTCCACAAATTAAATTACATTGAATTTGTGTTGTTATAATATATATATAGCCCTAATGTAGCATTAAATGAAGCTGTGACGCTAATTTTTTTCATATTGTAACGAATAATGTTTATGACATTTAATTTTCAAAATAGACACGTATATGAGGGAATACTGAAGTAACTTGTAGGGATTTATTATTTACTCCAACACACAAAAAGTAACACTGTGATCATCCTAAGTCGGACTTTAAGCAGCTCTTTATGTTGCTGCCACTGCTTACCATCGGCAAGCAGCCCAGTATGTACTATTATGTCCTAATGAAAAAAACATTACAGTTGTAAAACATCGCATGAATTTCAACTTTAAAAACGTATTTAATTATGTGGGTTAACATAAACGTGTTATACGCCTTATTATGAAAGATGTAATTGGCACATCTGTGTATTACATCTGTGTGTATGTGTAAATATACGCCTACTTACTTTCTTCCAAATTGCGAGCGTTCAAGACACGCATTTAAATACAAATCAAAACAATTAACGTTTTTAAATATGAATGTCGTCAGTCCCAGCTGACGATGTATTGTTCATAGTTAACAAGGTATTCAGCAGGCGTGATTAAGATGTCACTTGTATCTTTTCTCATGTGAGAGTAAATTTATTTTTATATATTTCTTTCAGTTTTTTTTTTTTGTTCAGAATTAGTAGCGTAATTCTTAAAACACAAGGCGTGAATCATTAGATGAACACAAATCTAGAATATTTGAAGGACATTTTTTTAATAATACAATTTGTTTTCTCAAAGTGGAAACTAATATGATTTAACATATTGTTCGGTTGATAAAATACCATAAAAACAACGGATATTCAAGCACATAAGGATAACTTTACTATACTTAAAAAACGCAATTCAAATGTTGTTATTTATAATTATTCAGACCAAAAGCTGAACACAGAAAGAAGCAGACCTTACTCAGCTACAGAGATGAGTAGGTGTTACACAGGATAATATATGTTTGCGACGGACGCAAACTTTTACGATCCTTTATTATTTCAATTTCGGAAAATTTTGGCGTAGAATAGAGTATTGTAATAATTAAGTATAATATAGTACTAAAGTAATAATATAGTACCAATCTGCCCTTGTTGTGGTTTACCCCATACCCACACTTCAGTGTTGATTAAATGTGAACCTCGATTAAGACAAACATTCAGTCGTTCCGTCAGCCCACGATGTGATACTGTACATCCTCCACTACACGACCAGGCACATCTTAAAATTAAACAGTATTTCTTACTATGTGTTGAAAGGCTTTAGGAATCATACGTTATAGTCCTAATAGAAACTGGCATGAGTGTTAGGTGTTTCTGTTAAATAAACATATTAGTTGTTTATACACACATAATAATAAGATTTATTGATATTTATTAAAGGAAACAGAACACCATCTCATTTCCTTTCCAGATATCTTGAACTTAATTGATTAAAACAATCCCCTATTAGATTAAAATCTATAAAACATAATACTTACAGATACAAATATTTGAAAATTTGAATCATTAAAACATAAAATTCAATTTACTCATCCCATAAAATATGTTTTTTGATGAAAAGTCTAAATAAAAGAACATATAAAAATGTGGACAAGTTCTTTCTGCTCTATGTATAATTTTAATGGAGAATCAGAAAAGGAGAATTATTAAATAATTCAGTTAATACACCTTACATAATTATTATTAGACAATAATTTAATGTTTTTGGCTGTACCTTACGTTACCGTTGTCCCGCAATAAATTTACCGAAATCGGGCCTTGATTTCCGGCAACACGGAATATTGAATTAAGCTGACTACGGTGGACACAGACCATTTGCACTGTACTTCACACCCTTAGCCGCACGGCGTGACTATTTTACATTTAAATGTGTAATGTGTCGCTTCTCTTTATTTACGTATATTAAACTTTACTTGGATGAGCAACTTGGGGCCACCTACATTTACAAACTGGATTTTAACACGTTACTAATAACAGACGCCATCAGTCACAAAACTACTTCCCTGCCGTTTATAACTACTAAGATCACTAATAAAGAGAAGACAATCTAAATAATGGTTATATTAATATTACAATTTAGCATTTTTAATATCATTTTACAAAGCTGAGTACTAACAACAGCTACAGTTTCTCAAACCACCCCACCGCTTTCTACTTGCTGAGTCATATGCCTACTAAGTAATCATCTTGACAGTTTTGTGTTCCTTATAGTTTGAATATAGGTCTATCATTTTGGCCTGTACTCGTTATTTCCATCAGAGAACACTTGTTTTTACTACGTGTTTCCACTTCAGACTGTTTTCCCATTTGGAGCCTTCAACATACTTCCGAGATATGCTTCAATCATGTTTCGACCTCAGTGTGAATTCATTGGAATGATCACAGAAATGTGGAGCTATCATCTTATAAAACTTCCGCCCTTATTGTCAAGGCCTTTTTAAATACAACGACTAGGTCACGTTTACGTTCATAACACAACAATGAAAAGATGAATCACTGTCTAAATATTACGTAGAGTCTTGCCAATAATTTTGATAATATACTACTACTACTACTACTACTACTACTACTACTACTACTACTACTACTACTACTACTACTAATACTACTGCTCCGTTAATATTAATAATAATAATAATAATAATTCTTGATGGTGGCGCCTTATAGCAATATAAATTTAAGACATTATTTTATGAATTTGCTGGAAAAACTGTGGTTAGTCGTAACATTGCTAAATCTCGATGCTAGAAATCCCGTTTCTGATGTTACTGCAAAACATTATATGTAGGCCTAGTTGTAAATAAATGTGTGTTTCTTATAAACATTCACGCTAATGGGTAAAACAATTCAAATAACATGGAGTTTCAAATATATAGATTATGCATGTCGTTTTTTTGCCGTTTTTGTAACGGTAATTTTTTATGGTGACATTTACAGTTGGCACGTAATCATATAAGGACAATTTTTTACCATCGTTGGCATCAGAAAATAATTTAGGATAGTCGTTTCAGATAGACTTTCCCTGTATCACTATTTAAAACTAACTTCATTATAATCCTTCCACATTACTTTATTATCATCCGCTAGTAGTGTAAGGCGGTGTAGTTTTAACAGAAATGTTACATGGAAAATGGTAATTTGGATTACCTGTACACTGATAATTAGATATTTCTCTTATACAAGCCTGACTTTAATAATATTATATACACAGGCGTTTAGAAAAAATCGAAACAAGGTCAATTAGGTGAAAACTCGTCGTAATATTACAATATTCACCAGACGTAGGACTATCCCCATGCGATTTTGTGTTCTTCCCAAGAATAATTAGAAAACATGTAAAGACAACGTTTCACGATTGCTGAAGACAAATAACAATGTTTAAACCCAAAGATATGACAAAAATTGCATTCCAGAAATGTTTGAAGACTACAAAGCAATAATAACGTAATAGTGTTATTCGACAAAGATTTCTTTGAGGAATGCAATCTAAATATAGGTCAAAAAATACATAAATTTTTATATAAACAAAATTTCGTAAGATTTCTATGACAAATTTTAAGTAGTTGTAAATGCAGATTTTACGAAAATCATAGGGGTAATTACATAATACTTTTTGTAATAACATTTTTATTCAACGGGTGTCCTTCAGCCTCTGCTCCATTCCTCAATTTCACCGCCAATCTGTTTTCTCTCCTCAGTCCTCTTTTCAGGTAGTTCTGACTTTCATTACCTCTCGTATTCCTTTTGTCTATGCTGAAATAGGACTTTCTCCTAGTCATAATTTTTATATTGAGTTTGTATTTACAATTTATAGACATACGATTATTAAAAGATGTTCGCAATACACAATGCATTTACATTTACAATGCTTCGTGCACATAATTATCATTTTAAAAAAATATTAAAGTGCACAATAATAAATCACTGATTTCTTAATTTACTTATTATATTAACACCTTCTAAGATGATCGTTACTTTTAAATAACAAAGCAGTATATAGAGGAAGGTGGGTTTTTAAGTATAATTAAATATTAATGTAAATAACGGGGAACTCATACGAAAATAACCTAATTTTCATATTTGAAAAATGATATGGCATACAATGCTTATGTACCTCATAGAATATTACTTAAATATCTGTTACTTACGTCATCTATGTAAACATTACTGAAGCTGGGCAACAGATAAATGAAACCGATGCAAGCATTTTGTGTACACTATAATGTAAATATCAACAAAAATTTTTTGCTTTTGTCAATATTGCAGTTGCATTTTCAATGGCTGTCACTAATTGATGCCCGCATAATTAATGTGTTACATGAATAATGGATTGTTGAGTTTATTTTATAAATTATTTACGTTACAAATTTGATTTAGACGACACGCGCTATGAATATTAGTTAACAATCACCGTCCACCGGTTACTACTACTACTACTACTACTACTACTACTACTACTACTACTACTACTACTACTACTACTACTACTACTACTACTACTAATACTACTACTACTACTGCTACTACTACTACTACTACTACTACTACTGCTGCTGCTATCTCTACTACTAATTATTATTTTTTGTACTTCTTCTATCTTTACGTCTATCACCGGCAATCTTGAAATTATAATCGTTTATTGTATTTAAAGAAACACAAATGATAAAGGTGAGAGGTGTAGTAGACTAGTGTATTTAGGAAGACGTGTGCAAGACAAGACACGCCACGTTAAAGTTCAACGGTCCGCAATGCACAGTAGCAGAAGGGTGGCGCGGTGGCAGCAGCACTTGCGGTGTATGGACAAGACCGATAGCGTCCGCTGTTATTCCGGCCGGATGCACTCAACCAGCCACAGCCTGTCGATAAAGAAACCATTTATAGTTTATTGCCGTGACGAAGCTGCTATAGCGTTCTGGTCAATATTGCCGTCGCTTCCCTGTACTGCTCCTCGCCGTTCCACTTTGAATTTTCCTTGCATTTGAAATGTGTTCAAGTGAAGTGTCTTTGTTATGCACAGGATGTTTGGGGAGAAAAGGACACTGTTTCAGGAGCGATTCCATAACTAAAAGTAAAACAAAATATCATACAAACATGAGTCTAGAAATGCTTTGTTCATGGCCAGGTAATATTTTTTCCTTTTGAATCATAACGATTCTGTCAGGTTTTGTTTTTTCACACTTGTCTTATTTTACTGACATTAGCTCCAATTTTCTTACAATTTTAATTTCTAGAAATTTATTCGATAGTTTTTTTTTGTTAAGAATCGACGAACTTTTTGTACGCGGAACTTGAAAATTTTTTTTAGACTACAAATTGATTGCACTTTAAAGTAGTTTTCTTAAAAGCTACTAACGACACAGCTTAATGACCCTGTGTTTTGTTTATTTTAGGTCGTTCGACATATGGAAATACTAATTTGGAAAGATAACTTGTACGTTATGAATTTTATTATTGCATTATTTTGCTATCGGAACAAAAATATTGGCAATAATTTTACATGGCCGTAACTCGTGAACAAAATATGTCAAGGTTTATATTTATTTATATGACTTTTTTCCATATTTTTAGCTTCAGAAGTAACCTTTCGAAATAGGAACACTCTGTATGTATGTGATTTGGAATACTAACAGATGTCATATGGATCTGAGACGAGTTACATGGACTGAATCGATTACAGTAGAACCGTTAGGCCTATAGATTATTTTTAACTTACTAAGAGTATGTTAGTGAGACGCCGTTGTTAGTGAGACATCCTGCTGCATCTAAGCCGAATATATGAGTTATTCACAATCAAAGAGTAAGTGATTTTCCGAAATCCATCTTTCACGGTCCTATGAAAAAAAACAACAGACTTTGACTGCAACGATTATTTCACTTCTACCACTAAACACGTAGTCTGAACAGTAATTCATAATTTCATGCAACAAAACATTTTGTGGTTGCCGTATTAATTTTAGATCTGTCTATATTGCGACTTACATATAACACCAGTATTTGTGTCATCTTTAAGAAGATATGTCAGGACTCAAGACTATTTAAATTTTACGTCAGCAACGACTTTCTGTAATCTTTCTGGTGGAAAACAGAAAGTGCTTATTCTAATTTTTAAAATGTGTATTATTAAAAATAGATGGTAAATTGGCATCTTTTTGAAAACGGTATCAATTAAACTTTTATTTTCGAACCAACCTCAAAAAAAGTGCTTGGCATACACTGAAAAGAAAAGAACGACAAAATTCTTATTTTTGTGCTCAATTTAATACTGTTTTAATTTAAAATATTTTCAAAGTAATAATATTTAAATAATGTCAATGCTAATAAGGTATATAACGATTGAAGCATGGTAGGAGGAATAGCTGAGTAGTAAATTTTTACTTCCAAAGGTTCGACTATCGACTTTTCGAGCCAATACTTACAAGCTACGTTCGGAATATAGATGTGCATTTATATTCATCACGTCAGTACAGGCCTATAGGAAATAAAATATTTATAAAAACATTCAATGATAAAAGTGAATTCCCGTTGTGCAAGGCATATGTTGCAGCGCTGCAGAGGCCTGGTACACGATGAAAAATAATATAGCACAGTCACAAGTTTCATAATGAAATGGCCGCGTCGTCTATACCGGAGAGATTTTACTGTATCTGTTCTGTTCGTTAGATGAAAATCTGCATCGGAACAAATAAATAATATTTCCGTCTGCACCAACGTGTGTCGGCGTGTTGTGCAATAGTTAAACACATTCGTAAACATATTTAACAAAAATTAAAGGAAAATGCGTTGTAAATAAACTGTTTTACAAGAATGAAAATATTGTTTTTTTTATGTAAACTATTATATGGTTTCCATAAAGAATTTTTGTGTTGAAACTTACAATCAAAAATAGAAACACTACGTTGCATAAATATTGTTATCCTACAGTAGCGTATACTCTTTATAATCCCACAAAAATAATAAAGAATTATATACAATCATATATGTCATTATTTCCAAAGTATCCGCTAGCTATTTTAATATGTCCTGTATATTAATGGTAATAAAACATATAATAATATTACATAATTCGTATTATTACAAAAGAAATTGTTACTTATTTACTTGATGCTAATCTCCTGTCTATGCTGACGGATGTAAGGCAAAATATATTCTTTAAATTAAATTTAAATAATGTAAACAAATTGTAAATTCTACATTAATAACTAAAAGATTCACTTCAATATTCATTATATAATAAAGAAGTCACAATATCAAAATTATATAGGCTT
Organism: Magicicada septendecula; assembly: GCA_034769895.1. Taxonomy (NCBI): domain Eukaryota; kingdom Metazoa; phylum Arthropoda; class Insecta; order Hemiptera; family Cicadidae; genus Magicicada; species Magicicada septendecula. Next base: position 484,655,617 of record CM068367.1, on the reverse strand, counting down.
GCAAAACAACCATCTAAGTTCAAATAGTTTCTATACTGAGCAGGAATGCATGCATAGGAAACATATTATTTAAAATTATAACTCGTTTTGTTTCTTACCGTGGGAGGAATTTTATATCAAATTAAATTAATTTGTTTTAAATTAATAAGGTAAATATTAAAATAATAATTTTTATTTCTTGTTCATGAACAATGCATAATAAGATACTTTACAGTTACTATGATTTAGGTTAGAAAACATGTCGAACGATTATTAAAACCTGGCTCAACATGTTTACTGTTCACGACACAAATCGTAAAAGCTGATTTAGTTTTTTAAAACTTTCAATCATTTTCATGGTAAAGCGATAACAAAATTTTCTTAGGTGAGTCCGCTGTATTAATCGCAAAAATTGTTGGTGTAAAGTTTGATACAAGCTGGTAAATAAGAGCAAATACGATTTTCTGAATGAATAATTTTGTTATTAGATAAGTTTGTGCAGTGAAAGGAAAAGACAGGCAGCGTGTTTATTACAGTAATCTCTCCATGGTAGGGAGGGGTCACAGTGGGCGGTGGTTTGGTTTGCACAGGCAAAGGGGGCTCCCCTGAGGCGGCTCCAAGGGAGTTACTACACCCTACCAGCGACTAAATCGAAATACAAACTCTGAGATCGGACCAAACATACAGTTGCCATTACCTTGACAACTGTACCATTGCGATTAATATTTATGTGTTACAGAAACTTTACGACGTTTTTACAAAATTATAATATAATTCAGAAATTGTTTAGAACAATTTCCGAAATCATAAAGCCATAAAGTAACGTACAACATCCGCATAATGGATAATGACATAACCAAAATTATGCGTGTAAAACAATGGAATTATGGCACTTAGAATGAATAAGTTATACAAATTCAGGTGTAAAGTTTTTTATCTATTAATTACCTTCTGACTATAATAAACTTAAAAGTTAAGATTTTTTAATCTTTGTTTTCTATAAGTTACCGTCTGATTATAATAAGTTTAATAATTTAATATTTCTTTATTTATTTTTCACTTTTTATAGTGTTTTATTCTGTACTTTGTGATAAAGTTTTTAACGTATAGCTTTATATCACATGTAACTGCTAATGTCGTTTTCATCCTGTATTTATTGATTGTTATGACAAAAGTTTTACATAAAAGTAAATAAATGATAAACAATTATCAAATTTCAAGAATATCTTTTACAAGAACGAGTACTTTATGTACATAATATAAAATCTTAACAACCTTACAGAATTAATAGTAGATTCAGTGCTTAAAAACAAGTGCGGAAGACCAAGACGCATGGAGGCCTGTAGAACCATAGGCTAAGATCCAACAACAGAATTAATATTACTGTTAGTAGACTTAATAGATACTTTATACTTTAAAAATCAAATTTAATCGGATTTAAATACTTTATAAATTTAATCGGAGTATAGGTAACGAAAATTTATTCATTCGCTCTAAAATTCAAATTTGGGTTTTATTAATAATTGAAACTGGAGATTGAGGGAACCCCAATTTGCATATACATTTTAATAAAAGTGATTTGTGTGTATATGTGTATGTGCGCAAAGGTCTGTTCGAGAGAGATAAAATATGCAATGAAAAAGAATTACTGTAGTTTTTTTTTTTGCTTATCGTACATAATTTTTATTCTTATTTAACTTTGACATTCGTACCTTATTTACCTTTGACATTTTTACCTTATTATTATTATTTTTTGTTATCGTACATTTTATTCTTATATAATATTTACCTTTGACATTCACTGTGTATTTCTTTTATTGGAGGAAGTAAAATAAAACTTAACAATAGAATTCTAATAATTTTAGGCGGCTCTCTGTGAAGTTACATTATTTTCTTGAAAAATCAGTGACTCTCCTGCGAATAATATTGCTATTACTGTATTTACTTTAATTCCAAAGTTAAGTTTCTGTTTCCCACTTTCCCACCAAGTACAATACAATAGACAAATACAATCGACAATAACTACGTACTAGTAAACAAGAGGCAACACACTCGATAAACATCCCATTTTGATATAATTTATTATGACATATGTGATCATAATCCTATAACTTCTAAACTTAAGTACAATATTTTACTTATATTTTAATTTTAAGCGTCTCGGATTCGTCCACCTTCCAAAATTCAGTATAATAAGTGGTTTTGTTTCTTTCAACAACTTTTCCAAAATCTATTGGATTTAGTAAAGTCTATAAATGTATTAACTCTAATAAGTCGTAAACATTTGGAGTTCAAAACTATTTTTTGAAGAATACTCGATAGTTACATAATATAATAGTAATTTTCGGTAATCCGCAAGCATTTCAGTTACATTTATGTTTATGTTTTTTCTACAGAAGATATTCCTTAAGTTAAATAATCTTATTGTATGTATGTAAGTATGTTAAGTATTTCATTAATATTGATATAAAATGTCTTGTATTACCATCTCTTTCATTTACATTTTTAAATATTAACAGGCAAATCCGTATATTTGGTATCTTAACCTTTTTCGTGAATCTGTATATCTTTGACCCATGCCATCTTTGTATCTGAAGGCTGGCGCAATTGTGATCCTCTCATTTACATGGGAATAATATTCAGCTGTTGTTCCTCCTACGTATGTTGTTATACCTACGTATAAGTTCTACGCTCCCACATACTTGCTGAGTTTACTATACTACTCTGCAAAAGAGAGTTGTATACTGATTTGCGTCATCCTTACCGTTGAATTTTTAATTGTTTCCAATAGTAGAACTAAGTTAATTTTGCATTGTTTCAAATGCTAGTTACATTTATTTTATAATTTACCCTTCTTGATATTCCAAGTTTCCATAGGTAATAATGACTTGTCGTTAATCTTTATCATAGCGTGGTTGTCTATTTTGGATTCACCTGGCCAGTACTTTTGAGACGAAAAAAATGTTTAATAAAGTTGAAAATAAAATAATAGTTTAATATGGACTTTCTAGGAGCTCAGAACGCACACGCCTAGATATACGTAAAGCCTAGGTTTCTATTGTTAGCTTTTGATTGTCCAGCAACTAAAAGCAACTTAGCGGTTGATGAGTCGTCGGTAAATCTACTATAGTAAACGGCAGGTTCTTATATTATGCCTTAACAACGTAGATCCCGTATAAAGGAATTCGATACGTTAAATTTTATTTTAGTATACTCTAGTAACACTATACTTCATTCACTGCATTACAGTATTTTGACAATCATAACGAAACATACTTATAGTGTAAATTATCGAAATTGCCTTTGCAAATGTGCAAAGATAGGTAAAGTCTATACTCTGACAGACACGACAAGTCTCATTTCGTTTTCTTAAATACAAAGACAGGTCACACTTCCTGTCTTTATAAATAAAAATACCGTGGCACACTTCCCGTAAGCAAAGTAAAGAGAATAATTCAAACACACTTTACAAACAAAACAGCAGTAACCAAGAATGTATTCTTGTATTAATATTTAAATGAATTAAATTGCATGATTTACGGTTATTATTATATGTCAAATTTTTGAGAATCAATTTCCATAGTCACTTAAAATAATGTTAAATGTTTTAACTTGTAAAATATAAAAAAGTGAAACAAAGAAGCCAATAATGTAAAATAAAGTTATTACAGTTGACTAAATTTTCATTAAATCCATTAAAAAAATAAAAAATTTTACTGACTGTTAAATTATTTTGTTATATTGTACAATAAATCAAAAGTTATTTTTAATGAAATTGTAACTTGTCATTTATTTTCTGTCATTTATTTTCATGAGTGTGTCGCGATCGATCGTGGAGTGCGCACACTAAGACTCGCGTGTGCGGTTAAAATTTCGTTTTATGTGTGTTTTTATGCAATTTTATTTTTATGTTTAATGGCTAACGACGTCTTTTAGACTGATTAAAATTTTACACTCTGATGATGGAATCTTAGATTCCGAAACGCGTTAGTGATAAGAAGATCACCAGGCAGCCACAAGACGGAGGTAAATTATATTAATTTATTATGTAATATGTGGCTTGGATACCGTGAACATGGTTTTAATATTTATTTTCTGTTTACTATTTTTACGAGTTAAGTTATAACTATTATTATTTGTCATTAATCTACTTAAGTTTTTAAGTTTTCGTGACAATTGAATTAAAACTTTGGAGCAACTGTGAAGATGCTGAAAATGTAAAATGGGTTGTGTTGGAGTATGTGTCCGATGAACAAAGTCTTCTAGCTAAAAATCCCCAGACCCGTTCCTTGATATTCATTGCTACCTGTATTTACAGTACTTTAAACACTACTACTGTGCAAGTATTAAACTTTGCTCTAATGTTAGGAATTTGCTCTAACTTCTCTTTCTGAGATAGGATTTGGTGGCTTTGTATCAGTTATTCTGATACTGAAAGTTTCTTAGTATTTCCAGTGCTCACCTATCGGCATCAGAGAGCATTATAAGATCCAAAGCCACCAAAAATTCAGAAATTAGAATTGAAAAAGGAAGACACTAGCCCTCGATTACTCTAACAGCATCGGGGTCAGAAAATAACAATAGTCAGTCAAGAGAGACTAGATAGAAAAGACTGAAGGAAGGAATCTCACCCAAGACAAGTTGAAGCAAAGTAAAAATCCAGCTAGGCCACATCGGGATTGCTAAACCCGTATCCTTAAGATGTGGACCCCTTTTTCTCAGGACAAGGATTAAATTTTATAAAACAATTGCAATACCCACGTTGATTTATGCGAGGAGTGAGGCGTGGGTCATGACAAGAAAAGGAAAGCGGCAAGATTCAGAGTGCTGAAATGCAGTTTCTTCGAAATACTCTATATTATACTTTGCAAGATAGAATAAGTAATTAAGATATCAGAGCAGAACTCGAAGTAAATGACACAAATGAAATTATTTCAATTTACAGAAGACAATGGTGGGATCATCTGCAAAGGATGTCAGAGGATCTATTGCCGAAAGCGGCACTGGACTATAGCAATTGGTAAAAGAGATGTGGCTCGTACGACCATGAGATGGGTGCCGAAACAGGTTTGTATAACCTAATCCTTGAGGAGGAGAAAAAGAAGAAGAAATATTTTTAAAATAAAACTGAAATTAGTATTATGAGGAATGTATTGCTGCATTGAAATTTAAGTTAGAAAATTTGCTTGGTGCACTGTTGTATTACACTTTAATTTTCATAAAAGAATTAAATCTTCATTAAAAATTAAAAAAAGATTTTTATCAGAAATGTTCTATGCAAAAGAAAGTCTTACACATTACATTAGGCCTAAGTATTTAAGATATAAGGCCTAAGTACTATGAGTAATCTGAGCTCTAATATTTGTTCATTCTTTTTATTATTTCGAATACTCTTCCCTTTCATTTTGTGTAGATATTTTAACTTACAGTATAATAAATTTTAAGTTATATTTACATTAATTGTAATTGAAACTAGTGTCTCTACATATTGTAATCATAAAGGACTTCTGAAGTCAAACAGTCGCATTCCTCTTCTTCAATTTCCAGTCCGACTGTTCGGTCTTCAGTAAATACGGATACACCGTATTTATCGTAAAATTATCCTGTACCTTCCGACACAGACTTTTGAGTAAAATGTATTAAATACAAGAACGTTATAGAAAAACAATCATACGAAATTAATATCCAGGTAAAAACTATAATTGCAATAATTGTACTTTAAATGTTAATTTTAAAACTCAATAATACTCTTTATTGTAGAAATTAAACTTTTGAAAGAGAAACATTCATTAAATAATTAAAGTTTGCATATGTTATTTATTAGAATACAATTTTTAAACTATACATTTACAAAATAATATTTCAAAGATTTTAAGCGAAAGTACGGTTAACTCGGTTAACTATAAACAGCACAACACATTCTTTATGTACAGTAATAAATACATGGTAATTTCTTCAATCCGGAAGTTATTCCGGATATTTCTTGCAGTTAGAAAAATTAAATTATTCAACGCCATAGTGAACTTTCAGGTACCTTAATTTTCAGTTTAAATATAAAAAGGAACTGACGTTTCTCATCACTGCTTTAATTTCTGTAAAATAATAAAAAATAATTGATGAAAAGTTATCGTTTTTCAAATTTCAACACATCACTGTTAACGTTTAAAAACACGACTACCACTACGTTTTCCACGACTGCGTAATTTTAATGCAAAGCGTAATTTTTATAAAATGTTATTTACGCAACTGAAAATATAGATTTACGAATTTCAGCTCACGAGAAGCGCGCTTCTTTTCAAATGAGAAACCGTTTACGTAACTCATCAATATGTGTCAATTGCAGGTCCGTAAAAGACGTCACATGAACAGTAACCACAATAAAATTTAATTTTTTCCCGCAAACAGAATCTACTCTAGTACAGACATAATACTTAATTGATTTTATACTACAAAAGACGATTTTTTATTTAACTGCATGTGTATCACGAAAAAGTTGTGTATTTTCGTTATTTTAAGAACTGAATATAAGGAAAGTATTTTCCACAAAAAAACTTTTCTTGATTTTTCGTATGTTGAAGTTAAGGAATCTTTTGTTTTCATAAAAGAGCGTCTGACAATAGCAGACAACAAACCTTTCCCCTTTTATGTTTCTGCCACAACGCCCGCGCTCACATCACAAATCATTCACATTTGGACAAACGGATACGTAATGTCTTCTGCTACTGTTCTGTTGCTCCTTTTTGAACCCACTTTTACACATTAATGATACATTTATTCAATAATATTATTGTCACCGGTACACACATAATAAGCTCAATTTATACTAAAAAAGTACAAATTTTTATTTCCTAAACATTTTATTTAAACGTATTTGTCACATAGCCTACTTGTTTGTCCAGACAGGTTTGTGAAATTACTAAATTTTGAACCCAATTTTACACATTAAGGATACATTTATCCAATAACATTATTTTTCACCGGTACACACATAATACGTTCAATTTACACTAAAAAAATAAAAAATTTTATTAGCTAAATATTTTATCTAAACGTATTTGCCACATATTTGTTTGTCCAGGCAGTTCTGTGCAAATTACTAAATAAAAACAAATTTATTATGCTCATTACATGTACACTTATCAAATATAATCACAGCTGAGCATTTTGCTACCAGTTAGTAAAAAGTTTCCAAAAAATATTCTAGTTTTTCCTTCTATATTGCCGCATGTTTTATAGGGTACTGTTACAATGTTTTAATAATTACATTGCACATAAACCCTCAATTTTATGCTTGATGTTTTGTTGAAAAGTAATTATTATCTTTGTCAACCCATCTTAATACTGCTGTCAGCTCGAATTCACCGTGGTTGTCATTTATTTTGATAAGCCTTCACTATGTAGGGGAGACCGGGGATGGTTGGCGCACGGGTTGGTTGGCGCAATAGCGGTAATTTTTGTTCTACGGGGTTGGTAGCACTGCCGGTCATATGACCTCATTGTCTTGCCCTCATTGTCTATATATTCGTACTCTGTGGTCTTGCCATCCAGGCATAGTGAGTGTGTTTTGGTTGAGTTTGGCAGAGTTATACCCGTGCTGTGCTACATTATTTGATTTTTACCAATGCAAGTAAATTTTTGCATTCTCACTAAATATTTTTCCTAGAGTTAAATGGCAACTGAACAACAGAATCATATAAATATTCGGATTCCTCTTGTTTTAAGCTATAAAATGACATGTTGTTTGAGTTAATTTGGCCACCGTTGTCCGTTACAGGACGGCTTAACCAACAAAATGGCGTGATGGGACAGGTTGGCGAATGGCACGCGGGGCAGGTTGGCGCGTGTATCGTGCGCCAACCTACCCCATCAAACACTTTTGAATGCAATTTTTTTTAGTTTACCTGTATATAGGGGTATATGTTAATAGAATTATTAGTGCTCTATTGGCAATTTACGATATCCCTTCATTTTGCGGGACTCTCTGCCCCTTGCTATTAATCCGAAGAACATCATCAGTGGTTTTAAGAGCACTGGTGTTTACCCATGTAACCCCGAGGTTTTTCAAGAGAGTGATTTTTTTATCCTCCTACGCAACTGATCGTCCAAATCCTAAAAACGCTGTCATGGACAATTTTACGGTGAAACAAGGAATTGTAGAGGGTCCGCATGATCCTGATCCATTGGTCTTTAAAGAGCTAACATTTTCAACGACAATAAAAACTCACAAGACTTCGAATCCTGCAAATCCAGGACCTCCAACAGCACCTGATGCACCAACGTTCGATCCTGCGACTCCAGGTTCTTCAACTACGCCTAACAGACTTTCAGAAAACATCACACCTGACCATATGCTGCCCTATCCAAAAGCAGGAGATAAAAAATAAGCAATAAAGGAAAAAAGAAATGCATCTAAAATGAAAGAGAATAAGAAGACTCCACCGACTAAACATCAAATGACCGTAACTCAGAAGACGAAGAAAATGGAGAAAACGGAAAGTGATGAAGAGAAAGTTTGTTTACTTTATTGCATGTCTTCTTTTAAGAGCAGCAAACCCCGTGAGCCGTGGATACAGTACACTGAATCTCATATGTGGGCTCATGATGAATGTGCTGGAGGGCCAGATATATTTTTGAAGTGTGCAAATTGTGATCCAATAGATGACATAGAATAAAAAATTGATTAACATTTTGACATTACAACATTGTAGGTTTTTCTAAGTTTTATAAGAATGTTAAGTTACAGATATTGTTAACTTTTTCTGAGTTCATAAAGTAAGACTTATGAGTTCTTTGTTCTAGATTCGAACTTACACAGAACCATTTCAAATTGTTTATGTTACACCATCTAATATTAAGCGTTAGATTGTGATTGTTTAGTTTAACTACTACTTTACATCAACTACAATGTGGTTATCTTAGATCCATCAACAGAAATTAAAATTACAGGTTCTGAAAATAATAAGTTGCCTACATGTTATTTTTAATAATATTTTTCTATTTTTACTATACTGTAGGCTATTTTAGTTCCTTAATCTATTTCAAAGATTTATAGTTCATTAATTTTAGTGATAAACTTAATTTAGACTGTAACATACTGTCGTAGGTTTCTACGAACTCGAATTTACAGACTGAAAACCGTATAGACTAACGTCAAACGCAGATAATAAATTTAAAAACATAATTTTGTTTTATATAACGTATTGTATAAGTTAAAATTAAACAGATTGTTCAAAAATCATTGTCAATTATTTATATTCCTAAATAAATAGTGTGCGCCAACCTACCCCATGTAGTGCGCCAACCTGCCCCGATATTGGGACAGGTTGGCGCAATTGCAGGGGCAGTTAATTTATTTTTTATCAAGAAAACTATAAAAATATAACGTAAAATAAAAATATACAGATGTACATAAGGTATCAGTAGATGTTATTACGATTTTTGTTGTCCGTATCTCGTTTTATTTTCTTCATAAAAAATTCAAATGTAAAAATTGCGCCAACCATCCCCGGTCTCCCCTACCACTTACTTACCTCTCAATCAGTATAAATTGTGTACAGAGCTTTTTATATTATGTTAAATTCATATAAAGTCAATACAATCTACACTGTCTTAATATTATGTTTTACTAACATACCTACCAAACTGAGCTAATATGATAAGTTTAATCTTCTAACCTGCACACCCACAAAAAACCAGCAGGTGAGGGTTAAGGACACCTTTAAGTGTATTTGCTACAGACACTTTTATCAAACACGAAATTGTTAACTCGGCTTTTTCTACATCGAAAAATAACTAGGTTAACCTAATTATTGTTGTAAATACGTATCGTATACATCATCATCATCACCACTCCAAGGACTAAGCCTTAGACCTCTTCGGGAACCCATCTCCTCCTTGGTGTACCGACATCTCTCTTCCTCGTAGGGTGATAACCCAGGCAGCCACAGGAAGACGGGTATCAGGCATAAGATTCAAGTTCTCACACCATCTCCTTCTGTGATCTTCAAATACGTACACTTCGGAGCTAATTCTCAGGCCGATGCGTAAAGACAGGTGAGTCTGTGTATAACACACTTATTATACTTTAACTGTAAAGACATATATATATTTGGCAGCATATGAAATAAATATCTGAGGGCGAGCCTCAGCTACTGGGCGGGTCGCAGTTGGTGGATAGCGAAAGTTCCATCAGATATGATGGACAGCTGCGAATAAGGTTACGCCAAATAAGCAGTCCCGAACCGAGTCGGCAGCATTAGCAGGGTGTGGTGGGGTGACCGGTGGCGTGGTCATACCAACTAAACTCAACATAATCCCTATGACAATGCTGTGACATGTCGAGTAAGTGCCATCATAAAATAAGCACTGCCCCGTACTGCCTTGCATGATATAGGAGACGGACACTCCGAAATCAAACCAAGGGGTAGATCAGGCTGTAGAGGAAGCAACTGGGATAGAAAAGTAAATTCCGATAGAAAATCGGGCATAGCAAGATGCCTTGAGATGGCATTCCCATCACCTACCTACCTAACTACAGGCTGGTAACCTGTATTAAGGAAATTTTTTTGAATACTCAGAATCTTCAGAAGCAGCCGGATGGATTTCTTGGAGTTATTACTAAAACGGAGCTTTATAAATGAATGGCGATACCTGTTCTTACATATGCTAGTGGCACATGGGCAACAAAGCAGCATATAAAAACCGCTGAAATGATTTTTTTAAGGCACGTGAGTGGTATCGTCTAAGGTATCATATAAGGGCCAAACTGAGTATATTCTCCATAAATAAAAAGATAGAAGAACGAAAGCAGCAGTGGATGGAGCACGTCTACAGAATAGGCCACCAGATGCTAGTCAAGCACGCTGTAGACTACAATCCTGTTGGCAGACGATCTGTGGGAAGAGATGGCTGCAGCGAAGTCGGAACAGGCTATAAGCCTACACCGTGAAGTGACGACGATGACGACGAAGAAGTAACTGCACATGTATATATTGTAATGTACATGTATTTTAAATACATGTATAGGCCTATATTTGTAATTTGTTAAAACAAAAAACTTCATTTATTAAAAGCGTAGTCTTAAAAATATGCAAAAGCATTATCTGCTTTTATGCTTGTATTTAATGCATCAGTTCACGTTAATACTCCAAGAGTGTTCCCCAATTTATGATATTAGATTACATGTACAATTCCGTTTCTTGTCGGTTGCTACAGTCTACAGTAACAGTGTAAACTTTGGGTGGAAAATGCCAGTAAAAGCGGATATATTAAAATTATTTCTGTCTTTCATATTAACACGCCGGTAAAGCGTGTTGCAGGAACCTATGGGTCCACGAGTATTTGTTCCAAATTATTATTTTTTTGCACAAAAAATATAAATAAATACGTTTTCTGCTCAATTTTTAAATTTGCTTTGTGAAATATAACAAAAACTGTATCGTACAAAAACCATACAACAAGAAATGGAATTCGAACTCGTTTTCTCATCGACTCACGGTCGTCGTCTCAACAACATTGTCACGGAAATGGAGAAATTGTGAATGAAATGAAAGCACTAATAGATTCGAGCGTTATGTTACATGTTGACTCGTCAATTAAAAATGTGATGGTACTTACAGGTTCCAGAATATAACCGCTTCTGTATGGATCGAGTACAGAATCACTTCACGTGTCTTGCTGAATATGCCGACGACGACAACGGACAATCAGTGTCGACGATTATTTTGTGTATTGTGATTTGTGCGACGTGACGACAAGAGTTTCTTTCATGGGACTTAATATACTGAGTGTAACGTAGTAGATGTCCTCGCTACACATATTCGCATTCGATGCATCAGTATAAGTTTTGATAAACATAGGTTCAGACGTCTCGTTTCCGTCTAGCCGCCATTTTATGTTTTTAAGGAAAACAGTTTGTTACGAGACCTTACCTGACCTATGTTTATAGGAGCTGTTTTGTTATATTGATTCATTAGAGTTTGAATCTGTACACTGAGGACATCTTTTACGTTACATCATGTAGTAAGGAGCTATATTGGTTGTTAATATGAATACCTCTGATTGTATTCTTTGAATTGTGAAAAAGATTTCTCAAATTTAGCTTATTAATTTTTTATTAACACTGTTACAATTTGATGAAAGTATTAAAATGCCTTGTGTTTATTTTGCCATCGGTGATAAACTTAATCTCATTACACTAAATATGATTACATTATAATTGTGATAAAGTGTGTGTGTGTGTTCGACAGCATCAATTGACGATGAACTGATTTATTTAAAATAAAAATACACTTTATAAAAAAAGCAGTAATTGTAGAGTAAAGAATATTAAAACTATAAATCTGTAAATATTTCATGCAACTTGTAAATAGGCTATAGGCCTATACAGTGTATAGTACTTCAATTCATTGCGGTAGCTCAGCATGGAGGATAGTCATTGACTTTTTTGTTTTCTATCACTGTGTAAACATTTCAGTTATACCTGTGCATACTACATTTTGTGGAATAATAACAGTGCCCATATCTTCGCTAAGCCTACTGAACGAGGATAACTTTTTTTTGCGACAATCTTTCCTTTGTACACTTAGTATTTTTAGAAAAGACGGTAATGGTAAAATTTGAGCGTTGAAATATCAAGTACCAAAAATTTATTAATTTTATATACATACTGACAGCATTCAGTAAAAATAATGTCGTTAATATGTATAGGAACAGAAGGTTTCACCTACATATGTAACGCAGACACCTCGTGTGCGAGACGTGCACTAACATAAAGGAACATTGCACAAAGGTGAATACATTACTGATGCATGAGGTGTGAGCGGGTGTAAATCCAAATTCAAATCAACCTCCCTTGTACTGTGTGGGGGTTGAAATGACGCTACATTTAGCAGCAATAAGACTGAGCTCACGAGGTCTGTATGTGTCACCGTCCTGAAGATGATATATGACACTACCAGTGTGATTACGACGACCCAAAATAAATAGAATACAGAATAAGTTTGATAAGTTTGTCACCGTATAATCTGACAAGTGTTTACAAACATAAATAGCATTTTATTAATATTTTAGAACTAAGCTTTCGTTATGTATATTGTGTGCGGCTTGTGCTTAATTTTTATCCGGCAGAGCCTGCTTGCGAGTGTGTGTGTGTGTGTGTGTGTGTGTGTGTGTGTGTGTGTGTGTGTGTGTGTGTGTGTGTGTGTGTGTGTGTTATCGAGCAGCGCGCGTGAGACAGAGACGGCGGGTATTATTGAACCCGCTATAGAACACAGCCTTCTCAGCCTTGTCTGAAGTTCTTCACAGTCCAGTGCAATCTCCTAGACTACTTCTCTCGTTCCCTGCTAGTAGTACCGCCATCTTTAATAACAACCCTTAGCCGCTGTATTGTCATCTGTTTACACTTGATTCCCTCCAATTCCAACAATCTGCTGAACGAAAACTTGCGGGTTCACATCGCATTATTTACAAGCCGTTACCTGAACACTAACTGAACTTTGTTAAACTGTATGACTATATCAGGTAAAATATGGAATTTTTAAATTAATTTTTAGTTTTTGAAACTAATTGCTGCCAGTTGAGTGAAAGAAGCAACACGGCTAAACTCTCTAATACCACTGCTCACGGTCGATGTAACTCTTACGTGGAGACCAATCGTTCTTATACATTATTTACATATTGTTGTGCTAATAATTATCCAGAATTAGATGGATTAAAGGCCGGGAGAATTTAAACAGATGTAACAACTTAGCAAGGAAACAAAGTACCTAATCCTGCTATTACAGTTAGTATATGGTACTATTGAAATGTTTTATTAAAATAATGTACGTTCATTATTAAAATAATGCAGAAAGATAGTTTTTTATATATGATAAACGTAATTTGATTATCTAAATATGACATTATTTGGTAATATATAAAATACTCTATAGAGTAATAACTTATTTGCTATAAAAGCAATTACCATTTGCGAGAGGATATGAAAGCTTCATAAGTAATTTACCTGTGTGTGTATGTGTTTGCCCGCGCGCATGTAAATGGCAAGTTTATTTATTAATATTTAGTAATATATTTACTTATATTAGCGATACGCCCCGATTTCGTGGTGATGCAGTTTTTAATTAGTGGTAATAGTCATTTTTTACCGACGTCTTACAGATTTTAAAAGATTTAATTCTCTACGATGTTACTGACTCTTCCTCTCCCGTTTTTCCGTGTATTTGAATTACTGCTCGGCTCGCTTCTGTCGTAGATTAATGTTCACAAACCCCTAAACCTTTGAAGACAAATGCTTTTATAGATGGCTGAAAACCGCATCAAATTGCGCCATGCGGTACTCGAGACTAACCCGAACAGAGGCGCCTTCAGGAACTTTATTGTATACCATGTAAATGATATTTTTATCGTAATTTTCAACATACGCATAACTGCAGGGACAATATATTAGTCTGTACTGTAGTAAATGTGGCTTATACTAAATGTTAGTCTGCGAATGTGGTTACGACAGTAAAACTATCATTGTTCCCGTTATATGTTTTGAAACACATAAGTTGTTTCCCCAAAGATCAGTAGTTGGTACGTTTACGAATTTAAGTAATTTCAAACAGTAATGTTTGTCGTTATACAACATATCTAATTGATTCACAACTATAAAGTGTAAAGATTATATTGTAATCGCTACGGCTTCAAATGGTAAAACACTTTTCCGTGTGCAAGGGTTTATTTGAACGGCTGAACAGTATTTCCCAGGACGTCCCACTGTGTGAGGCTTATTTACGACTCACGCTTTTCAGACGCGATCCGACTTGGATAAGCAAACTGTTTAAATGTATTCTCGTGTTGATATATTATTTCGGTCCTTTCGCCCGGTTAACAGAACCAGCTACAACTTTTTTTTCGTGTAAGAAGTAACACTCTTTACTGTTTTGACAAGGGATTATGCAAGAGATTGTATTCGTTTTGAACAAAACAGACAACGTATAACTAAAGTGACGTAATTGTAGAACTTTCATTTCACATGCTCTTAGCCTGCCAGGAATAAGAAGCAACATAGCGTTAATTTACGAACTATTCTATTATTAATGGCCTCTTTTTGTTCCACAGGCGTAGCTTGGAAGAGGAAGACGTGGCAAACCGTTTATGTGTGCTGTTCGACGTACAGTAAGTGTACCGTGGCCTGTACTACCCTCTTTCAGCTCGTTGTTACCCGAGAGGTACCTGAGTCGACCTATGGGCTAATAAATCCGCTCTGATATTTCCCGCACTGTCCGGAACACTTCCACAATTGCTACCCGTTGCAATGTTACGTTCTTAAGAAAGTGTTATTTGAGCAAAAAAAGTTATCGTTTTGAAACGTTAACATTATTGTAATACAAATTCGATTAAGTTTTGTATAAGACTTAAAATTGATTTCACACAAAACATTTAAATTTTGCTCAACTTCTTTCATTCAGAGTGAATGACAATAACCATTAGTGGCCTGATATGAATACCTTATAAAATTTAGTGTATGAAAATTCAGATGTAAGCCAGACTTAAAAAGGCTCGTGCGCGTGTGTGTGTGTGTGTGTGTGTGTGTGTGTGGAGAATATTCCTTGATTAGAGGTAGCATAAGTAGACACTGTGAATCGAGGACTCGCGTACACATGTCGTTAAAATGAAGATGTGTTAAAATGTCGTCGTTAAAATGTGTTAAAATGAAGACTCGCGTACTGACAGTCTGAATCTAAAATCTCTTGGACTCTTGGCATCTCTTGGTAACGATTCCAGTTATTGTTCCTTTCATAATTTTGACACCTGATTTATTGTTGAAAATCTATCGCAAATGAAGAAACTATTTTTTTTTTGTCTAGTAGAAAGATTTTCCTTTTAGTTAAAAACAGGAATCTCAATTAAGACGTACGAAAACCGTAGTTGCAGCTTATATCTAAGAATTTCGTAGCTACTAGCTGAGAACGGAATTAAAGTGAGAGAACAGTCTTACGCAGATTAATGTAAATCGCATTCATTCCATTTACTATACGTTGTGATAACGTAATCATAACGTAATTCGTACATAATTTGAAGTCTACAAAAAGCACTGTCGTCACTTTTCCTAACTGACTGAGCTTACTACCAGATTTACTACCCGCAGAAAAATATGTTGTCCTGCGATCACAGCTAAGATTTTGTCGGGTAAGGTATGAAGGTATTATCGGTGAGCCTACAGACGTATGGTATCGTGTTTCTTGCTATTATTACATTAAAGTGATTAATAGTAATTATGGGAACGAAAATTCACCATACAGACAATTAGAGAAAATTGCAACTAAAATAAATAATTAAGTCTGCACTTAATTAGGAACGTTAAATAAACATTGTTAAGATTTGTGTTCAAGCCTTATAACGTTAGTATAATATAATTTAAAATTTTATAAAGCATAAAAATAATAAAGAAAAAGTTAAGAGAATAAGTGAAAATGAAGGACAAAATCTTTTCTGCTTTTTTTTCTGTAAAGTATGTTTTGTTTATTAGAATACCATTTTTCTTATGCCTTTGTGTAAAATCTAAATTACCATTTAAATCTCTCGTTCGTTCGTCACATTATGGAACTACTTATTAGATATTTATTATTAAATGACTCGTATTCCACACAGTAGGCGACTGTGTTTATCTCCAAACCACAGAATTTACAGATAACCAATTACGATTAAAATTTTACTATTTTAAATTTTTAGCAATTTTTAGGATTACTAAGTTTAATTATACTATTTTAAGGATTTTAGTAAGAAAAATAGTTTAGTGCTAT
This sequence comes from Magicicada septendecula, assembly GCA_034769895.1. Taxonomy (NCBI): domain Eukaryota; kingdom Metazoa; phylum Arthropoda; class Insecta; order Hemiptera; family Cicadidae; genus Magicicada; species Magicicada septendecula. The sequence goes on along the minus strand of CM068367.1, from coordinate 484,638,851 downwards.
TAAACATAGGTATGCTTCATAATAAAGGCATTCAAAAATATAAACATAACATTTAAGAAATATACGATAAACGCTGAAAAACATAAAGACTTTTTTAAGGTAATTTGCCAGTTTGAAACCCGCGTTAGTTATACAAACGAACACATCAATATGTAGAGCTGATCGAATTATTGTTTCAACTTACTTTTAATGAATATTAGTAGCTGTATCTATGAATGAATTATGCAGTAAATATAGGAAGTCCTAAGGTTAAAGATGTGATACACAAATATTAAGTAGACCCTTAAATATATTAAATACTACAATAACGAATATTGTATTAAATACAACTATAAAACAATTATTATATTAAGGAATATGGACTGTCAAATTTAAAGAATAATATATGATACAAACTACTTACTTTCTTAATAAATGAAGAATACTATTCTATTAGTAATGTATTAAAGCTTCATCCTGTCACTAGACTTAAGATTTTTGAGCTGACTCCCACTAAATATTTTATATGAAAAAGTTCAGAGTGATATGTAATTCAATTACCAGTTACATCTAGACTATTATTAACAAATTAGTGTCATACTAACTTTCATTAAAATGGGACGTAAAATTATTTAATAATGTAATTTTAGATATAAATTGAAGTTTAATTTTGTAACTGAAACTCCTTAAATTTTCTATGAATGTAAACAGTTTTTAAAGCAACGTAAATTTACTGCATTTTACTTTTAGTTATTTGCCCATATCGTTACATGTCTTCTGGAAAAGAATGTGGAAGGAGTAAATGACTTTAGTGAAGAGAATAGACAGTAGAAATCTGTGATATAAAGCGCGCGTGTAAAAGCCGGCTTTAGCCTATTGAATTTTCTGTATTTTTGCAAAGGTAAATAATCCCCTGCACAGATGCTGTGAAGGAAGTTCTGAAAAAGGAAAACAAACAAGATTGTAAAGCCCGCAGCAGCATTAGATTTCCGTTGTCTGGTGTTCGACAAATAAGGAGGCTACCTTTCTCAGTGTTACCGTTACGATATAAGCTTTTATCCGATATCGTGAAAGAATAAGCTGACACCACGTCGGTTTCATTCAATTGCTATTTAAGTTTGTGCAAATGTGTATTTACTTGCATGATTTATAAAAATACATAAACTGTTTTTGCGTTTTCATATGTCTTTGTGTGTAAGTGCATGAGTGAGAGATTTTATGTGTCTGAGAGATATACGTTAGAAGCCTGAGAATGTAGGTGTATGCCTACATTCTGTCTGAGTATAGTGCAGAGTTTAGGCATAGAGAGGGCGTGATGCGATAAGGAACACACCGTATACAAGAAGATAAAGAGATGCTTTACAAAGACACTCTTACGAAAATGTGCAAAATACGTCTAACTTTGCACCTATCTCATTACAAAAGGAAAATAAAATTTTTCCTAGAATCACTAATATAGAAAATAAACATAAATTTAAATATGTTTAACTTTAGCAGGATGGAATAATTACAGAAATCAATTTACGTTTATACAACGCAGTTTTTCTACGCACTCTGCCATGTGGGACAAAAAACTTCACACTGTTTCAGAAACGTAAATGCAGATTGCAAGATAGTGAAATAAGATTTCTGGTGCATGCGGCTGGAAGAACAAAGGAACGACTATGACTATCAGAAGTCTGTTCTGGAAGGAATCCGTTGTACAGATCATCAAGACAAAATTGTTACAGAAGCTTGGTCGTGTAATAAAGATGAACGATAGAAAGCCGAAGGTTATAATAGAAGCGCGCCCAAACGGACGGGGAAGAGGAGAAAGATCAAGAGACCAAGACTTGAATTGGTTGACTATATTGTGTAGCTGGCTAACAGAAGAATGAAGGAACCCTCGCTACTAGAAGTCGAATGCCTTGCCAATAGAAAGAGACTGCAGGAACCCGACGCTCAACGGCAGAAGGGGATGGAAAAAGAAGAAGAAAAAGAAGAAGAAGAAGAAGAAGGATAACAACAACGGGTATAAAGAAGAAGGACGGATAATAGCTTATAGTTGAATTTTAATATAGGATGACACTAAATAAGTTGAGCCTACATTAATTTTATGCGTACAGTGTATATATAGGCTAATTAGTCCCGAAGAAATTTCATATCATTACTGCCTCTCTTTACTACTGTTAAGCGCCTCGCTAACGGACCGTGAAGCTCAGGCCTTAACGTGAAGCGATAATTTATCCAGTTTGTATTAACGCATGTGACGCTTGGTATGGTACACTTTGAACCACGATGATGTTAGATATATAACGTTTGAAGATTTTTCTCGCAAATGTAAGGTTCATTGAACCGTTGTATAAATGCTACATGTATTATTTACAATAAACTCCTAACAAAAATAGTACAAACAAATTTATACTAATCATAAAAGTTACAAAAGAAATTAGTTAGTTTGTATTACAAAAGGTAATATTTTATTACTTAAAATATATCGAGGCCAGTGAAATTTAAAATAACTCCCAGGAGTCTGAAATTCAGTGATTTTAGACAGTTAAAGTACGGTATTTAATTTGTATTGTTTGGTCGTGGGTTCTATATAAAGTCATGCTATTTGTTTGAGTCTGGAGTAAGAGTAAAAAATGTTTCGTAACACAGATACCAGTTATCATGGCCGAAGAAATTACTAGATAGGCCCCTCTTGAAAGAAGAAAAAGAGGGATACAGCAACAGACTTAGATATAAGATATGAGGAATACAGTGGCACAGAGTAATATGAGTTACGATGACTGAAAGGTCGTAAAGTTTGAAAGGTAGGATGCGAAAAACGACTTTATATGTTGTTGTAATACAAACGTCCCAACTATATATACATATTATAACAACAAGCTTCCTTCGTGTGTGTGTTTTAATCTAATCACACGATGGTTGCGTCAATTTATAACAAGCTGCTTGAGTCGTACTCTATTTTATTCGACTCCGATCGTGTTATTTTTTACAATGTCTGAAACCTCGTAGCCTTTCCGATACTCGTCGTTCTTTTGACCTCGCCAATACCTGTTTACCTGATTCCACGTAGTTGTTATTTTCCCGATTATAGGCGCCAAATTGTTTGATTCAAAACAATTAAAAAATTTTACTTCTTTCTCTTGATGCAACCGTATCTCTCGTCGCTTGGTGTCTGCTAAATTCCAAATCCGCTCTCTCGCGGCAGTCGTACCAACCTGTAGTTCTGGTAGAAAATTTTCACGGTGCTATATTAATGAAATAAACACATAAATATTATTAATTGAAATAATGAACAGGTATTACTTTTGAGTATTGGTTTATTAATTATCGGTTCTGGTTTTGATAGTTACTAAGTCATGAGATTATAAAAATATATAACTTTTTTGCTCCGGCTTTAAAGAAATTACAACTCAGCGGTTGGCAATTGATCGTTGGGTCATTGACTGACCACGCTCTAATGTCGAGTTTATATTATACAAACGTGTAATCAGTCAAAGAGTTCTTTTGTTTACGGCAAAAAGATGACAAAATGATTTTCGAAAGTACAATCCTTCACATCAAGTTAATTAAATATTATGATCCTTCTTTACAACAGTTTTCTTAGTATTTAAAAAAATAGTGAGTTCAATTTACAAATATAGGTTAAGTTAGATATCGTGTATAAATATTTTCTTATTTCCCAAAGTGTTAATAATTAATTTGAGTAATCTTTTAATAATGATTATTACATGTTTTAATAGTCATTCAGTGTTTTTAGTGTTTGAACCAAGTTTTGGATATTGTGCATTCATTTTGAAGTGTAGTGATCAGTCTCGTGGGTGTAGTAAATTAATTAAATATTATACATTACAACTTCATCGATGCTTGATAGATTATTTTCATAAATTCTGGTGTTCAGGTCTTCCTTCTCTCATTTCATTAGTTTATATTACTTTTATTTTCTGTAATTCTCAATTAAATTGGATGGATCTTGCTAATAGGTTCTGTTAATGTTGTTTTTCACTTCCATTTAGTAATTATTTGTTTTAATTCATCTGATTGGCTTATTTTCTAATTTTTATGGAGCGGCTATTTTATCATCTGTTTTTTAAACTCTTCTGATGCTAAAAATGGACTTTTAATGAGTTTGTAACGGTTTTTTAGTTCTAACTGCCAAAACCTACCTTCTCTTTGGTTGAAAGAATTTTGTACTCATTGTTAGATATGGCTTGGGTTTTTGCCCAAAATGAATAAATATTTTCTAATTAGGATAATTTCCTTGCATTATTGTCAATATGGTTTTTATTATTATCATTGAATAGCTTTTCTGATGTAGATTAATTTGGCGTCAAACATGACTAGGTTCTATTATCTCTGGGCTGTTTTAACATTCGGCTATTTTTGTTCTTTGTACTTATTTTGTTTATTATGTTTTTTTTTTGCAATTATTTTGGGTTTGTAATGCTCCTTGGTGTAGTATTTTATGTTTACTTATCTTTTTCCCTCACTGTGTACTGTTATTTGTTTATATTTTACAATTTGTTTTTTCACATTGCTTTAGGCCTACCTTTGCCTATCCTTTTGACATTGTTTAAACTTTAATTTTGCTCTTATTACTAGTTTCTTATTGCTTTGTTTCCGCTAGTTTACAATGATTACGGATTTACATCCCTTAGTATATGAATATTACCGCTTCTCCGACATATTAATACCTTGCAGATCATTGCTTACAACACAATCACTTCATAGACACAAAAACATAACACTACTCCACAACATACAAAAAGGTAAAAAAATGGATTTGTTAGAAATTTTAGAAATTAAAAAAGCAATAAAAAATAACAAAAATTTAACCAATGAACAGACTGAATTTTGTGTATCCCATTTATTAAAATCTGTTATTTAGTTTAGTTTATTTTATATTATTTTGAATGTTCATCATTATTTTAAATTTTGCATTCAGTTTATATTTAGTTCAGTTAATTTTATATTTTGCATTCATGATTGTATTTAGTTTTTAAAGACACCTGACCTTCCCTTGTCTCTTGCAACCCCCTCCCTCACCATCACAACCCATATGTTTCAGATACGCCTTAAACAGATGTTCACCACCTACACTCCACTAACATCCTGTGTTCAGTAATTTTCATTCACTCGCCTCTTTGACAATGGCTTAGTTAGTCGAAACAGCTGTCAGAGTTAATTAAAAAATTTTTGAAACTTACCAAGTTTTTTTTTTTATATATTTTACAAAACCTTTGTATTAATGCCTTTTATATCTAAATTTATAACTTTAACATGAACTGTTTCTTAGGCTTTCATCACCACTCAACATAATACAACTTACTCTTAAGACTATTTCAACAATTATAACATTTCTATAATATTACTATTATCTTCTCTGCTTTTCTTTATGACATAATAACAATACTTTCAAACATGTATTATATAATTTTAGTGTTGTAACATTCATTTCTTTTTTAGGCCTACTTTTCTTTTATACCATATTATTGGTTTAAAGTTTGATCTGACCCTTTAACTATTAACTCTAACTGTTAACAATAATACCTTGAATAATATTAATGGATTCTTGTCCTGAATAATAATATAATATAATGCTATCTTATCTACTACTGTTTTTGGTCCTTTTCCAAAACTAAACTAAGTATTGTTCACTTATTTTTGTGTCTTTATACAGATTGTGTTTGTGTTTTATTTTTAGTTAATCACTTTCCTTCCGCACTCTCACTTTTATATGAGTTCTTGCTTATATTTGATGTTTTTTATTTATATTTTGTGTCACATCTGCACTTGTACTGCTTCACTGTACTTAGTGTCAATAGTGTTATACAATTTTATTTTGTTCCTTTATACACTGTACTGGTTATTATTAATCACATTGGTGTTATCACCATTATCACAGAGTGTTTATTACTTAGTGTTTATTTGTAATTCACTCCCTATTCATATCATGCACTCTTGGTTCACTTTGGTCTATGACTATTTTGAGTATTAGTCTATCTCTATTATATTTCATTTTTGTTATTATACTTTTCTGTATCATTGTTTGTGTATTTTATTATTTATTTATTTCATCATTATTCTATACTTATTTAGCTAATATTACAACATTTTCTTTTGGTTTGTACTTTCTATATTCAATGGTATATTTCATTATATTTACTTTTCTTAGTTTTTTATTTCATGGGTTTATTTCAATCACTTGGGTTGGGTCATAGTCATTTGTCTCGTATACGTTACAGTCACTCTAGTGCTATTTATTTAAAATTGTTAAATCTTCTTTTTTTATCTACCTTTAGCCGCATGCTTTTTACTTTATATTCTATGGTATATCTTCCCTTGTATTGGGCTGCTTTTGGTATCGTAACAATATTTATGTAAGTACGAACGTTTTTAATAAAAAATTTAATACATACGTCTCATTAGCTAACAGAATAAATATATCTCAATCATAAATCTTTTCTGATTTGCGGCAAAACTCACAAAACTGTTCAATTATTTTCGCTTAAGTAGGGAAATGTTTTTTTCACCTACAATTTTCTTCTAACTACATATTCGGTTTTGTTAGTAATAAGTTAGAATATTTATTTTAATAGAATAAGTGCAATAATTATTATTTATTGTTGTTACCTTTAAAACAGAAAGCTCGTATTTACTTCCTTTCTAATTATCAGAACTATAAGTAAAGGATTTATAGTCTTTCACGTGAAACCAATTACTGTGCCTCAATTAACAGTGGTATATACTGAATTAGGAATTGATCCGAATGGAACCTGTCAGTTGCGCGTAAGGTGACAGGATATTTCGGTTGATGACAAAGTTTACGAAAGTGTTTAAAACTACTTTCATATAACTTATAACTCCTTGCAGTGTCAAATTAATGAGTATGAGTGTTGTCCACTGGAAGCACGCATGTAAAATAACATAATTCTCCGCAGATTCAAAGCGCTACTGTATCAGCTGTCTGATCAGCGCGCAGATCCGATCAGCTGTCGCCACGCCGCGATCTAGTTGTCTTCCGGGCGGTCGGTTATGAGTACGTTAAAAAATAAAGAATTTCGACGACACCGGAACATCGAAGCATGATAATGTTTTTAATATTTACTATATAATACAAATATTTACTATATAGCAAATATAATTACTATATAACAAACATTATCATGTTAAAACGACAGAGACCGAAGATTTCTAGACTGTGGGGAATCGAAAGTGAGGAAGCGTTACATTTTTCGATGACGTTTCATTTTTGTGGAATGACCCACAGCCTAAAAACATTATCATGTTAAAAATGTTTGGTAAAACGACATATCGACAAATAGCATTGTTCCAGACAACTGGTTGCTACCATTGTGCCGCGACTAGTAAAATAACATCGCGGCGAGTTTTATTTATTTGTTATATTACGTCTATATTTCGCCAGGACATAGTTTCGGCAGCGAGCCAGTCAGTCGCATTGTCGCGCGATCTGTTGCTTAATGGCTGTAACCACGGTTTAGCCGGAACGGCTCTCACGTGAGGGATGCTGCTCAGTTGCTGTCCATTTCTCGACCCGTTAATATCTGAACGCCGGCGACGAAATTAGAATTCTGTCTGTTCTATTACTTTCTGCCATGGGCGAGTAATTTTATTAAGGACTTCTGGTGACTTTTTTTTTATTATACCTTGTTATTTAATGAAATGAAAATGTGCGTATATATATTTATAATTTGGATGGAATTGGATCAAAGTGTGTGTGCGTGATTCTGGTCTGGTACAAACATGGTAAGCCATATGGCAAAATTTTTAGAACTTCTTTAAAATTGATGAAACAGCTTAAGTATGATTCATTATATTTGATAATTATTGATTGTAGCGTAAAGGTGCCACTGATTTTCACAATCTGGCAATCTATCGTATGACTTAGTGTAATTGACGCCACGTGGCGAATTATTTTATAACTGCCTGATACTGATTAAAAATGTATTTTGTAAACTAATTACATTTCTTGGTTACTGAATTGTGAAGTATTAGTGTCAATGGAATATTAAAATAACCACGCTCTGCTACCATTTGAGCCGCCTCATTACCCCTTCTCAAAGTTTTGAGAAAATATTTTATTTAAAATAAAACTAAGCTTTTTTTTTTTTTGAAAAGGGGAAGGCGACCCGTAATTTTTAGGACTAGGCAGATGGCCTAGATGAAGCATAAAATGTACCGAGCCCATTGTGACAGGACTTGCAAACAAAAGTCAGGATTAACATAACAACATTTATTTTGGCTCAGATCTTATAGCACAGTATCCAATAGTTCTACATGCATTTGTTATAGGACAGTAATCTTCCATATTTCAGCTTAAACATTCATGAGGCCCTCAGCAATTCATCATCATAAATCAAATTACAATATCATAACATCCAACCAAATTATTCACTCTTAATTGACAGAACGAGAGCCCAGCAGTGATTAATCATTACCTGGAGTGGTTGCTTAAGTTAAAAGCTATCCTAATTATTGAAGGTTTAATGTCACCTAAAAGGGGTTTTCCAATGCCATGCATTAGCTTGGTATGTGTGCTGGTTATGTGCCACATTAATTGAACTTGTTTGTAAACAAACAGAATGATTAATCACTGCTGGGCTCTCGTTCTGTCAATTAAGAGTGAATAATTTGGTTGGATGTTATGATATTGTAATTTGATTTATAATGATGAATTGCTGAGGGCCTCATGAATGTTTAAGCTGAAATATGGAAGATTACTCTCCTATAACAAATGTATGTAGAACTATTGGATACTGTGCTATAAGATCTGAGCCAAAATAAATGTTATGTTAATCCTGACTTTTATTTGCAAGTCCTGTCACAATGGGCTCAGTGCATTTTAAGCTTCATCTAGGCCATCTGCCTAGTCCTAAAAATTACGGGCCGCCTTCCCCTTAAAAAAAAAATTTTCTCAAAACTTTGAGAAGGGGTAATGAGGGGGCTCACTCTGACATGTAGTGGGACTCTCGCTTCCATTGAGTGTATGGGTAGCGTAGAACGTCACCAAAATTAAACTGATTCGGTATGTTGTGCATGGAGTTTAAATTATAACATTTGGGATTCCAGTATTAGGCTACATGACTTACAAGCACGTTCCAATTTTAACACATTTTCTGTTTTCATACTCTCCTAGGAATTTTAAATGGCTACAAGAAATAAATTCAGAAGCAAATAAATATAATAGTTAGTATGAATGTGAATTGAAGAACGGAATATAGGCCTACAGAGAGCCATAAATGAACAAGAATTAATTTTATTAAGTAGACAACGAGGGTAGTAATCAACAAAGAAGGTGAGAATAAAATATAAAAATGTAAATGAGTATTTTGCTGTTTTGATGCTGGTAGTGTAGGCCTACAGGCCTGTAGTCATGTCTTTCATCCCTCGTGGGATTTCATTTTCCCTTGAGTTCTTTTTTCCTTTCTGATTCTTAATCGAAGCTGACGATTAAGACCTTGCGAGAATATATAAAAAAAAATTCCGTTTAATGATTGAGTAAAGAGTTGAGAAATGAAACGTGACGTTTATGGCAAAGAACTGAATAAAAAATATACCGAAATCTAAAGCGATTAAGATTTGTTGATTCTAACATAAGTAATATACAAGGAATAATATCAAATATTAAATTCATCATTTAAAAATATTTTAAAACCAACTGGTATTATTCGTAAGAATTTAGTTACACAAGGTATGTAGAGGTAGGCACTTTCTATTCTTAAATAAATTATTAAGAAACGATAATCCTTTTTTGTAATTGGTAAAGTGACAATTTATGAAGCACGCACAAACGTAACTCTCCGAAAAGAATGTGTCATTGCAGAGCTAAGAAAGGACGAACGTATTTTGAAATGGAGTGTTTGTATTTGTGCAGATTGCCACAAACGTGTTTTTTTTGCGAGTCATTATCAAGTAGAAAATGGCGGTGACAATGTCATTAGGCACATCTGTCAGCTGCAGGGTGCTTGGAGCTTCACCCCAGCGTGTCATAGTGGCAAGCGGCTCCCTTGTATATTCCCACCTCTTTTATTTACCTTTAAATAAACGGCTTTCTTGATTAATATTTTTTGTTGAATAATTACGGAATTTTACGGTTTGCGTGATGAAAAATGAATAATTAATTTTCAAACAGATCTGCTGAAAGTATTCCGCGCGGAGTATTTTCCCCTGTCATTTACCCGGGGAGTACAATATATGTAATCTCGAGAGTGCGAGCGCGGGTTTCTGTTTACGTAGACCAAGACAAATACACGAGCGAAACGTTTTCATATTACAAGCTAGTAGGCCTATCCTTTCCACTGAGGAATTGTTTGATAAAAACATAATAAATTATTAGGGCTCGTCATAGGGAAATAAAAGTCAGTATTTCCTTCCATAATTTTAACAAAATAAGAGTTTAGATGGAAACCATGAAATAAACATAGCATTATTTCTTTGCAAAGGTACTCAGTATTGTTATACTCACTTACAAAACAAAATATCTCAAAATACGTACGGTATTCATTGCGACTGTATTTTGTCACTCCAATCGGGGTCCACCCCTAACAGTTTTAATTGAAACTTTATGACGGAATAAATATTTATAGAAGTTTAATCCATTTCAAAAACACGTCGTCTATTCTTCTGCTTCTTCTTCTTCTTCTTCTTCTTCCGGAAAACTACAGGCTGGGATGACCCTTGGCTTCCGTCACCACTCGCCTCCGCCACTATCACTCTTTCTCTGTTGCAACGTTCCTCAAGTTTTGTACGCCCATTCTTCTTAAGTCTTCCTCCACCTCATGTATCCATCGCCTTATGTGTCGATCCTTCTTCTTGTTCCTTCCATATTTCCATTTAGCACTTACTTGGGCAAACTTTCCTGTGGCATTCTCTACACATGTCGCAGCCAGCTTATCCGCCTTGCCTTTATGAAGCACACTATATCTTCCCGCTGCAATATTTCATCAATTTGACAGTTTCGAAGGCATCTCCACTCTCCTCCTTCCATTATTGTGCCGTATACCTTTCTCACAATTTTCGTTTCAAACAGTCACAAGAAATTTATTGATACAGCCGTGAGTGGCCATGCTTCAGCTCAGTTAGTCACGACTGGTCTGATCAGTCTCTCCACCTCTTACATATTGCCTTTTCATTAAGTCCTACCTAAACGACCGTTTCTTTCAAGTTAAGTTGAGCCTTGCCTCTCTCCCTACCACCAAATACACTCAAGAATATCACAAAGCAGTGTTCTTGCTTCCTCCTTATTCACAATCGTTACAGCTGACATCTCTCAAACAGAACATACGATAAACTCAACTTTTGGTGGCCACATGATACCCCACTTTTAGCTATAAACCTCGTACTACAAGACTGCGTGGAACGTTTTCAGCACCAACTAAACCTACAAGAAACATGGCGCTACAGATGGCGGACAAACATTAATCAAACCAAGTTAGAACAAGTCATCTTCACGAATCAATATACCGAGTGCCCATCAATAAACGTCAAAGATATTCTGCTTCCGGTAAAACATGAGATCAAGTGTCTAGTCCTAATAGGCTTACTAGATAAAAAACGTACCTGAAAGGCGCAAATTAAAGCCACAAAGTCTCAGTTCGAACTTAAACTCCAACAATTTTTTGTCTTCTTGGAAGAAAATCAAAATTGTCTGTTGAGAACAATATCTACTTTTATGTAAGACCGTCGTCAAACGTATTTGGTCATGAGGAGTGGGAAATATGTGGTTGTGCTCGTCTATCTAACACCAACAATATCCAGAACGTCAATCGAATATCTTACAAACTGTTCTGGACGCCACGTTGAACGTGAATGCAAGACCATACGTGATGAAACGAACATCACAACAGGTGGTGAGGAAATCAAAGGAATAACATACAGCTACTTTGCCAAGCTTCGCTTACACCGAAATAATACAGTCATAGTTTACATGATCCATCTGAAGCTATAAGAAGACTGAAAAAGCATGTCCTTCAGGCCTAATTACCTAATGTCATTTTTTTCTATAACACATATTATCAACTAAGTCATCATTGGATGGTTTCTTCATTCATATTTGTTGTACTCCTCTCACATTTACTTAATGCTTCTTGCAAGCAGATCGTAAATATCTAATAAAATTTTGAAAAATTTCACAACATTTATGTACGTACAGTTGGCAACATTCTCACGTTTCTGTTCCTATTATATACATCAATAATAAGATTTTTTTCTCTTAGACAAAGAATCAGGAAACGATGTTAAATTTCCATTTTCTGCCAACGAATCGTGATCAGGATTCTTGATTACAATTATGGAAATTACTCACATTATGGTATGAAGAGTAACAGCTCAATACGGCAGATTCTGCCACAATATGGCAAAGAGCATAACAAGGGGAGTGGATTTTATGAATCTTAACGTATTAAAACTAGTTTACAAAAGACCGTTAAACATCTACACTTTCATACGTTGTTTTAAATACAGCCTAATTTAATATTTAGTGTTTAATTTTTTTTAATTTCAATCATCATATTACAGCCATACGTAGGTAACGGTATAGCGTTTATGTAGTATACTTTGAAAACATAGTCTGGGTCGAGAAATCTAACATATCCCCATTTAAAAACGCATTTTCCCTTTAAGACATTAGTGTAAGACATCTGAATCACGTTGAGTTTAGAAATACTATGTTGATTCTAATTTATGAAATCAACAGAAAGCATATTGTTACGCAATTACGAAACGCTCTCGAAAAGGCGAGAGTGTTCTTCTACACGCTTCTCGACTAGCTCAGCGTGCCTCGTCTGTGTCAAGGCCGTCCACTCACGTAGCATCAAGTACCCTTTCCAAATTTTTCCAGAGCACTCGCAAATTAATCTGCCACGCCAAAAGAATGGAATTTTATTCTGGAACACCTGCTCTACCTATACAAGCGATAGCGGCTGGCTTTGTCAGTCAGTTACGTTGGGCGATTTTTCAAGTCCGGTCGAAGTGGTTGTTACGGGAAGTGATTATTGTGTTATAATTAGTGCGGAATTCTTAATAGTGGACATTATTATCACGTGTGGACAAATTTAACTTGAATCACTTTCAGAGAGTACCTTGTTGCTTACAAATTGTTATTTGTAACTCATTAAAGCTGGTAATTAGTGATTTCATTGGGTCTTTATTTTGTTTTCCATGTACCATACGACAATCAGTGAGACCGTCGTAATAATGTTTACATATTTACTTACACCTAGTTATTAATTTGAGACATTTTAAAAGCGGTAACTGGAAATAATTACTACGATTTTCCACAGAGATATGTATAAGTATATATGGACAAAAAAGGGAATGAATTGGAAGTTATTGCCTATATAGTATAGCCTATTTTGTGTATTTATTAGATCTAATGTCCGTAAAGGTGGAACTTTATTTGGCATTAAAAGATGGAAAATGTGCTCAATCGCTATCTGATCATATAGCCTATAGGCTACATATTAATTCATGTTTTGTATTCCGCACTATTTTTTTAAAGCTTTTATGTAAGCCGTTATCGAGATACATAAAATAAAATTATATATTCTGCATATATTTCCTCATAATTGCGCATACGTACAAAGGGTTTTGCTTTAAATTTTTCTAGTTAAAGTTATAAATATTTATACAGGTAATTGAAATGTCTTGTGCAACGGTGCATGTGACACCCTTCGCTTGTGTAGTACAATAAGTATTTTATAAATAAACCTTTCTTCTCTTATACAATCTCGTAATCCATATATATTTTCATGTGTTGTAAATTGAAGATTTAATGGTAGACTTGGTATAGTTTTCTAATTACTCGCTCACATATCCATTACCGTTTACTGTAAACATGCAAAGTAGTTAACGACTTCTTTTTCATGATTCTGTTTCTTCTTTGTTCATAATCTACAACTTTGACTTCTGTACTAGGTCTTATCACAAATAATGATGTCAACTTTTAAGAAGTTATAAAATTATTCAGTGAAAATTAAAAAAAAATTTGTTATAGCCGAAAACAATCAGTTAGGTATACAGGAAAATATTAGTCACGAAAGTAATTAAGAGGTGTGAAATGTTAAGGGTCGTAGTTTAAAGCCATCTAAAGACCAAATTAGAATCTCAATTGTGTTAAAAATTTGTTTAGTTGGCAATTAAACCGATTTCAAATTGTTTTGTAAAACGTTCTTTCAAAGAATAGAAACCACCTTCGATCCGGTTAAACGGTATTTTACTAAAACGGCTCATCAACGAGTATAAAACGAGGAAAGCAAGTGGGATAGACAAGATAACATGCATGGTAACAGTAAATAGGATTACCGCGTTGAATCTTAAGAATAGACAAACCAAGACGCAAAGCGCAGAGCAGGAATATTCACGAATCTCTTCAGAGAGGGTACTCGTGAAAAGGAGAGACTGAAATGGCTGTTTACAAATTCGTTTGTGCTCGCACGCGCGGGAGAGGCGCGAAGAGCCTTATATGCTAACAGCTTACTGCGAGGATCGCTTTATTTTAATAGAATTGTTTACTTGGAATCATTTAAAGAGGAACGGTTGTAACTGGGATTATACAGGTCCTACTTACGGCGAACGTTTCCGCTTTATGCAGGTCGTTTTGATTCACAAAGCTCCCGCCCGAAACTTTATCTCCTCCACGAACTCCATTATACCCCTCTCACCCCGAACCGTGCTAACGTTCCTCCCTCACTCTTACGCCTTAACTCGCACTGCTTAAATGATGGTTTCCTTCTAACGTCGTCTTAAATAATTTTTATTCTATATTTTCCTTCATCTTCTTCACATGACCAAATCATTTACCCTTTTTTTGTCTGTACTGAAGACCTTCGACTCGTCTCTTAAACTGTTTAAGTACTTAGTCTCCCTCAATTCCAGCTTATTTATACTCTTCAGTAGATTCCCTGTCGTCTTCAATGCTTACATTTGAAAAGCTTCAGCAGTTCTGTCTTGAAGTTCTACGTACACCACCAGCCTCTTATATAATTTTTAAAGCTATTTGGAAATTAGGGCCATTGCCCTCTCGTCCAATTTCTAATCTCACATCCCGCGCTGCCGTCACGCGGTTCCCTTTCTTTTTCACTTTCCCTTTCTTCCACTGTGTTCAGCTATTATTCAAATTCTGCTAAAGAATATTTAGTTGATACACAAATAGATATGAGAAGTGAAATATGTTAAGGTAGAGTTGGCATGGAACTTCAAGTGTCTGTGATCTCATACTGTGCGTGCATTCTTTGTATTCAAAAGTACTTTGATTTTATTAACTCGCGAGATTGTCTACATTGTGTCTCCTGTTAATGTTCAAACTTTTACATCTTTTGATTACAGAACAGCAGTTATTAAAAATCAAATCTAAAACATAAGAAGTATGCATTGAATACTTGAAACTGTTAAACTAGGATCTATATAATCAGTACAAATAATAACAAACTAAAAGTTATGTACAAAATTTAAAATACCTTAACAGCTTTAACTTGGATCCAATAGTAAAAAAGTGTGTAATCCATGGGCATACAAGGCGTCCCACAAAATAAAGAAAAATAAAGTAAACATTCCATACATTTTCAGCTGAGTTTTGTCAAAACTTTTATTTCTGTCACTTTGTATGTAATTTGATAGAATTTGGAATGTAGCGGTTATCACCACCCCCTCATGGTTTAGATGAATATGTCATACGTAAATAAATGTCAATAGACTGTAGACTCAAACTTTCGACCAATAAAAACGAAAACGTCTACCTCACAATTTTTTTAATTGCGCCGTAAAATTTTAGTACATATATACGTATAACTACCTCCACAGAACAAAATTCAAACTTCTCAATATTACGTATCCTTTCTTTTATAATGAAACATCATTCCGTTTTGATTTCCGCTTGACTGAGCAATTTGGTATGGTAGAGATCCAGTTTACCCAATCAACAAGTTTAGTTTGTTTTATCCGACAGGCATAGCAACAAAATATGAAGGTTTTATTGCAGTTCTTTCATACAAATGTTATTTTTTTCAAATTTTCTATTATGGATAATGATCCAGAATATCTATTCTGGATATTAAATTTTCTGTGATAGATAAATTACTTCATGTGTAAAATTAAATTTTGTAATCTAATAATAATTTTTAGCTTGAGTTTTAAGCGGCTCTTACGATTCTTGTACGGTTTTTGTATTGGCTGTGTTCTTTACTTACTTATATAAAACATGGAGTAAGTAAGTTAACTTATTTTAAACAAAATTATTAGGTTTATCATGTACAAAACATCACATTTATTACATTTTTACTTTTGTTTATTTTTATTTGAGGGGAATAGTAAGCATAGTTTAATAAGTTATAGGCCTAATTTTACAGTATAACTATAAAGCATTTAATCCATTAAATATATTAAAAAGACCTATTACTTTTACTAATAAATACTTTTCACCAATACATTTTTCAGCCGGATATTTAGATCCGTTATTCAGAAATCGCACTGGATTTTCAAAAGCCACTCCATGGAAAAAATATTAATTATCGTAATTTTAAATAACTTTATTGTTAATTCATCATGTACGTGTAATATTTATGTACAAATGAAATTGCTGATCTTTGGTATCTATTGATTATAAAAATGTTGATAATAAACCATTAAAAAAGAGTTCACTTACATAAAGAAGGGTGTTCCGCACTGGATTTTCAAAAGCCACTCCATGGAAAAAATATTAATTATCGTAATTTTAAATAACTTTATTTTTAATTCATCATGTACGTGTAATATTTATGTACAAATTAAATTGCTGATCTTTGGTATCTATTGATTATAAAAATGTTGATAATAAACCATTAAAAAAGAGATCACTTACATAAAGAAGGGTGTTCCTAAGCGGCGTCATACACTTGATTTACCTGAAACACAAACACCTTTATTTCATAACAGAAAACAACAATCGTAATTTGATTGTAGACAAACGATTTAACAAAACGTTGTCGTTTAAACAAATACACTACGACTTAGTGAAAAATAAACACTGATAACTACGAAAATTGGTAAGTGGAAAAGAAAACTCATATCAAGCGATGCTTGGCTATTCGAAGACCAAGTCTATCTTTGCAGGTAGCTGAGTGCACTCATGATAACAAAGAAAACTGAAGCGCGTTGTTGGAGAGTAACCATTTGTTTGTAGAATAAACTTATAAAACTGGAATAAACGATGACTGTATAAGTGCTCAAGGAAATGACTTCCTTCTATGTGTTTACATAACATTTAAACTTCTACTATTCCTAGAATCTCTCTGTTTCAATACACGTAGAACATTTACGGGACTACTGGCTGACGCTGTAGAGAAGAAACTGGCCATGATTACTGTTTTATTGTTTCTACGTGAACCATGTTAACGTATTTGTTTTACGAGTGGGTTCAAAGTTGTTGAGAATTATGTTTTTTTTTCTTGCTGCCAAATTGAGGCAGAGGAAATTAACGCCCCAAATTTATACAACGTTGTTACACAAGATCCTGTTTTAAAAAGTTTTTATAACACTTGTGCAGCTAAGAAGCTTTTGAAAACTTCTTATAAACTTGAAATACTCCGCTAATGTGATGTATGGCTGTATGAAACTTTTTATACTGTCGCCACTTTCATTTCATCCCGCCTTTAACGCGCTCCCAACATTCAGTTAATTACAGGGTATTAATTTCTTAACCTTCTCTGATTAACAATCGCTTCATTCTTTCCTTATTTCAATATTATGTGATTATTTTCTTGTTTAGAGGGTAAAATTATGTAACCCTACTCTAACTTTACCTTATAAAGAACATGGCACTAGTTTTCCATAGATGCACAGACTTCGTAATGATCCTGACTTTTCTATGAATACGGCTCACACCAACGTGAGACTGATGGTACAAATTGTAACGAAAAAGTGAAGTTCATTGGTATTCGACGCTAAGGAGACGATATCATGGCATAGATTTACTCTCACATGGCATAAATGAATCTTACATGCTAAACTAGTTTATTTTTATGAATGTAAAGTACTTAAAATATATGTCAACAGAAGTGGACTTTATGGGAAAATGAAGTTTGACAATTAAGGTGTGGAAATAAAACTCTTCTGATACCTTTAGCTTAAAAAGAAATATATATATATATATATAACAAACTTACTTATATAACAAACTTACTAGATTCTATAATCATTTTCCTATTGACATAAAAAATATAAAAAACAAAACATTTGAAAAAATTTTCTTAAACATTTGAAATCTTGGTTAACGAATAAAAATTCAATTGACTACGTCTATCGTCCTGGATACCGTTAGAAATATTTAACGACACAAGATGCTATGAATAACAGATGAAATTTATTTTGTGTTCTTATTTTATTTTTAAAAAGTATATTGAGATTTAATAAAATTTATTATTGTAATGTGAAAGTATTTGTAATTTGTTTATTACTAAAAATTGTTAACAATTTTCATAATAATTTCGTTATATTTCCAAAGAATGTATCTGGATGTGGTTGTGAAGTGAGTGTACAATGATATGAAAGTGTTGAATTGTTTATTACTACAAAGTATTATGTCTGCCAAATATAAAGTTAAATATTTTATATTATTAATTATGATTGTTAACACTGTAGCTTAGTTGTTATCGTTAGTGTGAATGAAGGTTAAGAAACGTTTGTTTCCGTTGAGGTTAATTTTGAAATATTAAGGATTTATTTGTAGTGTACGTTAGTACTCCTAATTAGTGTAGTCTGTATAAGGTTTCAGTGACTGCACAATAAATATGTGACAAAAATTGTTGGCGATAAGAGCTAATCGCGCCGATGAAAGACTCTTTTTGTTAACTTAAAAATGTGTCAAGACCTTAATATACCTTAATTTGTCACTGCTCACAGTTTGTGTAGTTAATAATTCCCAGATGTTGTGAATGTAATGAACATTGTAAACTTTAATAATGGGGGTAAAGATATTATTATTATTATACCCAAACTGAGGTCCGCGAATGCTTTTAAGAAAAAATATACTATTCATATTGTTTTTAAGAAAAATTTACTGTTATTATTATTATTAGGGGCTTATATTATTATTTTATATTTTGAGGGCTTGGCGACTAAGGTCTTTAGCCCAACGACGTCTACTAGGAGCGTTAGCCGACGGGATGTTTCGTTTTCACCTACACTTTAGATGATTCAACGAGAGTGGAAACTCGTACACACTAAGACGCAAAACGACATTTTCAAAGCCAATAGAGTAATCTGGCTGCTTTTAGAGCTCTGTCTATTGCTAACTGTTTGTTTCCCAGGTCTTCTTTACGAGGTTTGTTATTGTTACTGTCAACTTACAACAAAGTACGCTATTAATTCTGTTAGCTAGTATTTGATTTCATCGCTAATGTCAAATCACGTTCTCTTTCTTTCTGTAAATATTTTAATTAATTATCTTAAAAATGTAATTTAAATGGTAATTATTTTTAAAAAGTATGAAAAAAGTGCAAGTTTTGGTTTTCCAAAGCAGGTTGAAGATGATTGTAGAAACCATAAATAAATATGTACTGAACCAAACAGGAAACAATGTGGTGTAGATTACACGGATTTTTTAGTAAAAGCAGAAAAGCTATAAATTTTGTGTCACTGTCAAAGCTGTATAATTCAACCAAAACCCTTACGTAACTGTACACTTCATCCACGTACCTGTTGCAACTATATTCTTTATGTTATTACTGTTTTATCAACTTATGATATATACACTTATCAGGTACGAATAGTAGTTTTAAAGATTTCACGCAAGAATTAATCAAACAAATACTGAAGTTACCCAGTAAAATATTACAATATTAAAACAAACAATAGTTAACTTTCATTAACAATTTAATACGTTTTAAATATACTTTAACATTTAGTGGCTATTTTGTGCTACTTGAAAACATAGTTAACTGACCTGAAAAGATGGTCAGAATGTTATTGTAAAATAACGAATAAATATTATGGAACGCTGGGTTGTATTTGTATTATTATTTTAAAATCGATTAAGTATAAAAACCATATTATAGTGTTTTTAACAACAGAATTACAGTTTTAGAAATTTCTTTCTTCGAATAGATGGGTTGTCAAACGTATGCTAGACGAATTCTTCTTATTTGATTATTTGTTTCATTCCACATACACAATTGATAGATAGTACAGTTTTTTACAGAAATCTCTGGAATTTTATAAATGGATAAACAATTGTTGAACCATTGTTTGACAACAGAAAACTTACGATAAATTTGTTTCATCGCTTGCAAAGTTGCTTTAATATTTTATATCACCACTTCAGTCACACACAGAAGGATTAGGATCACGCTTATAACAGAGTTATGAAGCAGCTCCATAACGGTACACCACGTTATGTATAGGAAGGGTTGAAGGCCGAAAGGAATACAGCATTCCTGGTAAACTCAAACAAGTGATAGCGCGACATCATTGACGCTTACGACAGCGGTAGACGAACGCAGATACACATCAACCGCCGCCGCCGGATTTCATTGAAGAAGAAGGTGCAGCCACTAATCCCACTGAAAGTGTAAACACAAATATTCGAAACAAATAATGTCCACCATAAATTATAAATGCAACTGAAGCATGCGCTACGTGGTCGTGTTAGGCTGCACGCAACACAACACCACCATGTGAAACATCAGGTTACTGACAACACTCGCTAATTGTCTTTACTCATTTCGCACCGTTTCAACTAAAACTAGTCTATCGGCTTTCACAGAGTGTAACGTACATTAATTTCTCCCGTTACAAAGAGTGAAATCTGGACAACGTGCTGTATCAAGTTGCTAAGAGTGACAATTACTATCGCGTTACACACTGTGTGCGTTGCGTTCCATCCAGAGCCAAATCGATGGCATTTTAATACTACCTTTGATAACTTTCACTTTATATTTTTGTAATCATAATAACATCAAGTGCCTGTAATTTACAAAAAAAACTTCTGTTATAGGATTCACTCCTGTTCACAAAATGCACGATATAGGATTGGTTGGTGTTAATTCCGACTTAATGAAACGTAAGATACTGTCCTTAGGCTAAGAATTATTAATTTTATTAATGTTTCGTGGCTGAAATTCCCAAGGAAGTGGAATATAGCCAAAATTGTCACGCTCTTTATAAAAAGTTAACAGAAATAATGAAAACAATTATCAAGTAACATATTAAACAACACAGAATATCTCTGGCATGATGTTGTCAGATGATCAATCAGAATTAGATGAAGCCGATCTTTCACAGATGATACATTCATGAAAGGATAAACAATGGAAAAAAGATAGAACTTAATCTACAAACTCACATAGCTTTCATCGATTACTTGAAGGCGTTTGGCACTGAACGAAGACTTTATTGTGGCATAATATTATGAACACCAAAGGAATTCCTATATGGATTGTATACAAAGCCTATGTAAGCATATCACAGGTTACTGTTAATACTGGAACCTCTAAGGAACAGGTGACCAAATAAAGCGCCCGTCAAGCGTGTACTTTCCCCGCAACATTATGTAATTTATGTACTGACGATCCATTAGGACCTGGAAAAAGAAGAAGACACGTGGCATAGAAATGCCTGACAGTCATGTTATTATCGAGTAGAACGAATGTAATCTTTAAGGGTCCGGCTACTTCAACTACTATTCCCAGCTGGGTACTTTCAGGGTGAGCCTTTATGTCAATATAAATTGAAATTTCAACTATGGAAAGCAATTCGATGGTTTCAATTTTTAGAGTAAACGGACAATTTAGGTTAAAAATAATAAAGAACTGTAAACTAAATGAATAAATAATCTATTTAAAAAATCTGGGATAGGGTACCAGAATATGTGGGTGTGACATTACGGGAATAAAAGTGATATAGAAGCTAAAATTGTAGATGCTAAAATTGTAGATGCTAAAATTAACGTCGGCCGTGAAAGCGTAAGAAACTGATTAAATTTGTCAGTTTTAGCTCTGTCTACGGCAGAACGCAGAAAACAAAAAAGGAAACCTAGACACAGTTTTATTGAGTCACAGCAGTTTCCACTGTGTTATACAGATGTAGAAATTCGGAAACATTCGGAGAAATATCATTAACATTCAAATTTCTAAAGCCGGAGATCGTGTGTCATTCGAAGATCCGTTCACGAGACGAGACAATACGTAATGAGAATATACGCATGGAACTGAAGATTTCATCAATGAATTAGAAGAATAGTTGTTACAAAAATAATGTTTATATGAAAAATATTGCGGTTGACTGGAAGCACAGGAAAGCACTCGTTTTTGAGCCTAAGGAAAAGCGACTTCCATGAAGACCAAGGAAGAGATCGTTGACAGAATTAGCGGATATCACATAATATTTGAAAGGAGAAGAAGTTTAAATTTACAAACATTACGAAAATTTGTGTCCACCTTCTTAACATTTAAAAATAAAATTTCTGACAAATATACGAAATATTTCATAATGATTTTCTACCAGTGCTTGTGATAACCACTACGACTCAAGCAAGTCAGTAAAGTAATAATGCACAAATTTTGTTTTTGGAAAAAGACAAACCAAAAAATATCAAACAGGAGCAAAAGTGTCCATCATAAAACTTAAAAACCACCTAATTACAGCTTGTGGAACTGGCTATATTAAAATAATTTGATTCTTATACTAATAAAGAATTTAACCACAACTAAAAAAACACACACACAAAATCTTATAATCCATGCAGATAACCCTATACGAAGTATTGTGAAAAGGCGTAGCGATGTTGAATTATTTCTTCGACGATTACCTTTTTAGCAATCTGCTTGGAAATCTCGGTTGAGAAAATATTTATTTGGCAAATGTTTAAAAAGTATGTTGTGTTTTATTATTTTAGTCAGTATCAATAAATTTATCGACTCTCTGTAATTAATTTCTTTGTATTATATATTTTATGAAGACACTTTATTATGAGAAAAGTAATTTGTGTTCACAGTGAAAACAGGAAGACGGGAAGAGAAAGAAGAAAGTTTAGCGCTGCTCTCAAAACTTGTTAATAAGTAGAGTACACCAGGCGTTTTGTGTGTGTGTGTGTGTGTGTGTGTGTGTGTGTGTTTTATTGGATTACCGTGAAGAGGGCAATCCCGACCGTTCGCTAAATTAACTCGGCCTATTCATGAAACACCAATTAAATATTTTATATCCCGTGCAAAGCCCATCATGTTTTCGTCGCCTAAGTAAGAAGGCGTTATTAAAAAATCAGTATCTGCTGATTGCACACTTGCCAAGATGTACGCATCGTGCAGTGACGTGTTTATATAAATATTTTGGGTAGAAATTGTATGTATTTATTTATTAGGAATCAGAAATATACTAATCAGGTTAAGCTAACCTGCTGATTAGTATACAGACATAATAAATGTACAACTAGATGGCGTGAAGGGGTGTTCTATCCAGCGATGTCACCTCGTGATCCTTAAAGGTCGGACGGTCTAAGTCTTCTTAACCTTCTACTGATTTCAGGCTGTAGAAGTGACATGATCAGCGGGATAGTATGGTTGTAAGTCTTGTACTGTGTCTGACAAAGTACTTCACGAACGTATGGAATGTAGAAGTCTGTGTAAAGTGTGGTAGCATTCAGCATCCGCGATAACTTGTAGGATTTTTGATTGGCATCACTGTATGTGTGTGTATATATTGTAACGTTTACTTTTTAATTTTGAATATTTACTATTTATTTGAATTTATTTTTTATAACGTTGACTTGTAAAGTTTATGACGTTGAATTATTGTTAACCCTCACGTTGGAATCGCCATTCTATAACGTTTTGTTTTTCAATACATATTTTTTGATTATCTTTTTGATTTTGATTTCTTAATTGTTTAATGTTTCTTCAACGCCTCTGTGAATGACGTTGTATCTGTAACGTTATGTGAATTGGATTTGATATTAGGTTTCTTCTTTATTTGAGTATATTTAGTTGTTCAATTATTTAATTCCCTGTATGATTTGATTTTGTTCTATTTTTATTTACTTTGTTGTGTAATGATTTAGTTATATTGATAACCTTCTTGAAGAGTTGGTGAGTTAGGCCTCACGTTGATGTGCTGATTTTAATAAAACCTTAGTAGTACAGTACCGTAATACCCTTTAATTCCGCTTTCTTTATTTTTTTTATTTATAAAAGAAAATAATTATCATTTGTTTAATGGTTTATGTAAAATTCATTAAACTCATTTGCGTAGCGGAACTAGGCTTGTTGGTAATTGCATTCGGTTGTGGTATCAAGTTGTCTATTTGGAGGTTATCTGGCTTCGTAATCTATTCTGTGTGATGAAGTTATATAAGTCGTCGAGAATGGTTCACTTTTCTTTTATTTGAACAAAATCCTTTAATTCTATTTTATTCTCTAATAAAACACAATTTACATCAATTGGGAATAATTATTACCATTATTTTGAATGTTCATCACTACTTTTTTCACAGCACTTAATAATTATTATTTAATGGTACTTTCACTTGTGAAACTTACTTGTTGATATTCCCTCAAACGCCGTTTCGGAGTTGTATTCTCCTTCTTCAGTGAGGTTTGAATACGGAATGTATCAAGTAGTCGGTAATTTGTAACGGTTTTTTTAGGTTACTGGTTGTGTGTGTGGGTGTGCAGATGGAAGGGGGTTGGCGCGGGATTCTGAATTGTTGTATGCGTTGTGTATTATTGTGTCGAATAGTGTGTTTGATTTAAATTGTAAATGGTCATTGAGTATGTTGTTTGGTTGTTTTTTGTTGTGTTTGCATATTTCGTATTGCATTGTTCTGCGGTGTTGAGTTTGCGACTTTTGTGTAGGTAGTGTAAAATTTCAAGATTGTTCTTTATATTGGTGTAACTGTGGTTTTCTGTCTGGATGTGTGTGGCAAATGTGGATTGTATATTGTTATTGGATAATGCTTTTGTGTGTTCAGAAAATCTGGAGGAAAAAGATCTTCCTGTCTGGCCTTTATAGAATTTATTGCATTCGTTACAGTTTAATTTATATACGCCTGTTTTGTTGTATATGTCTATGTCTTTGTTTGTGCCGTTAATGTGTCTTTTGATGGTATTGTTGGTTCTGTATGCTATTTTTAATTGTGTTTTCTGAATGTGTTGGCAATTCTGTGTGTGTTAGAGTTGTATTATGTTAGTGTGATGTATTTGTTTTGTTGTGTGTTGTTTGTATTTTGTTTTGTTTTGTTGTTTTTGTATAGGATTTGTCTATGTAATTTGTTTATTAAATCATGGTTGTACCCGATTTTCAGTGCTATGTATTTTATTGTGTTAAGTTCTTTATTTGGTCTTGCTTATTTAGCGGTATTTTTTTGAGTCTTTGTAGCATATGGTTGAAGGCTGCATGTTTAAGTTGTGTTGGATGATTTGATGTGTTGTGGATGACCATGTCAGTTGTGGTTGGTTTTCTGTAGATTTTATATGTGTGCGTATTGTTTGTTTTGTTGATTGTTAGGTCTAGAAGTTTATATTGTTGTTTTTTTTTCTATTTCTGTGGTCAATTTGGGTTTGGGGTGTATCGTGTTTATGTATTTGTCGATATTTTCTACTTGTCTTGTATTGCCATTGTATAATAATAATATGTCGTCTACGTATCTGTGCCAATATATGATTTTGTTGGTATATTTGTTGTTATGTGTTATATGTTCTTGTTCTATGTGGTGTATAAATATTTCAGCTAGTATACCGGATATGGGGGATCCCATGGGGAGTCCGTCTGTTTGTGTGTATATCTTGTTATTGTACGTGAAGTAATTTTGATCTGTGATTATTTTAGTGAGTGTGATGATTTCTTGTACGTGTGTTTCAGGTGTGTTGTTTTGTCTGAGTAAATGTTCAAGTGTTTGTATGGTGCTTTGACGGGTACGTTGGTGTATAAATTCGTTATGTCAGATGATGCTAATGTTGAGTTGTGTGGTATTGGGTGTGTTCTAACTTTTTGACAAGTTCTATGTTGTTTTAACAGAAGTATTGTTGGTTAGATTTATGTGTTTTCTGATTAGTCCGATTCCAAACTTACCTTCAGTTATTATATTAATCTTTTGGTTCTTTGGGTTGCTATTAAAAAGTTCGAAAATGTCCACAAAGAAGTACAGTACATTACAAATTAGATAATTCTTATTTACTAATAAAGACAAAACTTAAAATTAATAAAATATAACAAAAATAATTGTTCAATTTGATTTACCAACACAAGGAATAATGGCTATACCGGCATGCACTAGCAGCAGTGGCAGGATGGCGGCTTGTTGTCAAACAAAATTAGTGGAATTAATTCTCAATTACGTTAAAACAAGTTTTTACAAATAAAATAAATCACATAAAATGTTCACTGTGGTTAAATTAGTTTTTTCCACTAGTGTTCTGGTGAAAAAGTATTATTTGAACTAATCCTGGTGTCGTGTAGTTTTAAGAGTGATAGTATAATAGGTTTACTCTCACCAGTTTCTTTTGGTAGAAAGAATATTCACTTTTAAAATATTTTTTACTTGTTCTTCGTTTTATTATTATTTTATATTATCATTACTATTTCTTTCTTCTCATTTGACTCTATGTATAATAAAAATCACTTTTTTTCAAGTTGGATCTGATTCTTCCTTCCAGTTTTTGGACCAGAGCTGCATGGAGAAGTTCTGAAGACTTTCGTGTCTAACAATAGAGTGTAGAAATTTTCTTTTTCATTCGACTGGCTTGAAATGAAAAAGGCAAACACCACACTCAATAATTCCTTTTCAGTAACGTTGTAGTTACGCTCAATGTTGTTTAACACTCGACTGGCAAAGCTTATCACTAAGTGGTTTCCATCATTGTCTTCTTGGTAAAGTTCTGCCCCAAGGCTCACGTCGCTTGCATCACAGTTGATACAAAATCTTTTACTGAAGTCGGAATGAAGAAGGATAACGTTGTCCAGGAATTTATTTTTAATTAATTTAAACATCTCATCATCCTCCTTACTCCATTTCCACTTGTATTTAGACGATAGTAGAAGTTTGAACCTTGCTGTTAACCTTGAATAGTCTTCCTGAAATTTTCTATAGTAATTGCACACTCCCAAGAATGATTGGAGTTGTCTGATATTTTTTGGTGTGGGAAATTTTTGTATAGCATCTACTTTCTCTGAGGATGTAGTGATTCCATTCTCTGTCAATATAAATCCAAGGAATTGTAGTTTATTTGTTATTAATTTTGATTTATCCAACTTAGTTTTATTATTCTCGGCTAGTCTGTTTAATACCATCTCTACTCGCTGACAGTGTTCCTCCCATGTTGTAGAAGTTATTAGCAGGTCATCTACATAGACTGTCGTAAATTCTAATACTTCTCTACCCAGAATTTGGTCCATGCATTTGACAAAAATGGCAACAGAGTAGCCTAAAAGGAAGTCGCTTAAATTGATAATTCCTGCCTTCGAAAATAAATGCTACATACTTTCTGCTATTGGGGTGTGGTTCTACCTGCCAATAGCCACATACACAGTCCCATATTCTCATAAATTTGCAACCTTTAAATTTTTTCATTATTTTAACTATTTCTCCTGGTGAAGTTCTATCATTTACAATATTTTTATTTATTTCCCGGGCATCGAGACACAGACATACCGCTCCAATTTTTTTTTGTATTGCAACAATTGGACTGGTGTAGGGAGATGAACTATGCTCAATAATGTCTTGTTCCACCATACGCTGGATTTCCTTCTTCACGGCTGGTTTCAGAGACTGCGCTATGGGGTATGATTTCTTGTTAAAGTTAATAGGGGTGTGAAACGATAATTCATAAATGAAATTCTTTGCTTTGCCTGGCAAATTCGAAAATACTCTTCTATACCTTTGGTATATGTCAATCAACTCCCTTTTTTGTTCAGTGGTTATTTCGCTCATACTGGTGGTCCAAAATTAATACATTTCTTCTATTTTCTGGTTCCATTCGTCATCTTCTGTGTAGGCTGATTCTCCGACTGGTGCTATAAACTCCTCCCTATCATCACGTAACAAGGTGAATGAATGTCGATTTGAGTGGCACACTTGCTGCCTATTATCTCACTCGACCATTCCCCCTGTGCATGGTACAGTGTTATTTTGTCACTGCCCATATCAGTGACTGCTTAGTGTCGCCGTAGCATATCACACCCTATCATTACTTTAAATGGTAAGCCTTGCGCTACCAAGAACACCATCGGAATCATATTGCCCTGACTGGACACCTGTAACATTGCTTGCTGCCTAACTGTTTTATTTGGCCTACCAGTAGCTCCCACTATCACCATATTACTTACTGGCAGTGTTAGTATACTTTCTTTGCATAATTCTTTTAATCTGTTGAATTCTACCTTGTCGATCAACGACACATTAGCCCTGTATCGATCATTATTTCTGCTGATACCCCTTGTAAATCAGCAGATGTAAGTATGATTTCGTTGTTTTGATTATTCTCTGATGTTGATTCTACTTCCAGCAGTTCATCACATATGTTCTTTAAATAATTACTTTTTGCTTATGATTGTATTTCCTGGTTACGATGATTATTTGTTATCTGCCCGTCCAATTCCTGCAGTGATGGGCTACCTGGTATTTTCACTGCTGACTCGTTTCCCACTATCTCCTGTGGTTGGGTATTTCGCGCAGTTTCTTCGTGATTCCTAGTATCCGGTCTAGACTCTCTTCTTACTTCTGGACTTCTTGATGAACGGTCTTCGTTACTTCTACTTCTTGGTGGGTATCTTCTCTCTTCATTATTTCTGTTGCTATTTCTGTAATCCCTTCCGTTATCAAAACTCTGTCTCCTGGATCTGTACCGGTTATTATTATTATTATGAGTATTATTATTGTTATAATAATAATTATTATTATTGTCACTGCCGCGGACATAGCTTACTCTTTGGCGTTGGTCCCTGTTTTGGTCCCCTCTGTTTGTATTCGGCCTATCGTACTGTCTTCGGGAACTACGGTAATAGCCCTCTTGCTCGTAGCTTTCCAATAATGCTTCCATGGCTCCTATGGTCTTTACTTGTCCACAGAGTCTGGCTTGGACTATCCCCTCCTCAAAGTGATACGACAGTTTTGTCACTAGGCACTCCTCTGGAATCCGTGGCTCTAAATTTCGGGCCAAGCATACTTTTCCAAGAAAATATGCCGTTGGTGTCTGACCTCGGGTGGCGTCGAATTTTCCATTACTCAAATTGTCTCTAATAATATTCTGAATTGACTCTGACCAGTACTTCTCTCTAAACATCTGTCTTCGTAGTTGTGGATTTCATTGCGGATAGCTGACCACCAATTATCATTAATGCCTTTAAAACCCTCGTCTAGAAACTTTTTTATTAGGCTCCACCGATTTTCTCTTGTTCTGTTGAGCCATTCGCTCACTCGTTCCAGGAATTCCATAGGGATTCTTTTGTAGTCCCTGAAATTCATAGTTTCCCTATGGTCCTGTATGGTATTTTGAGTATAATACATTGGTCAATTGTCTGCCTCGTGTTCCTGCATATCCTCTTCTGTCTCTAGGTTTCGTATTCTCTTCTGTGAAGTTGCTCGTCGTGGCATTTCGAATGACTTATAGCAGTCGCCGCTAAAGTTAGGTTACTCAGATTATTTTTTATTGCGATAGTTTAATAATTTTTCTAACTTCAGCCTCACTGGTTGGGCGCCATTCTGTAACGTTTACTTTTCAATTTTGAATATTTATTATTTATTTGAATTTATTTTTTATAACGTTTACTTGTAAAGTTTATGACGTTGAATTATTGTTAAGCCTCACGTTGGAATCGCCATTCTATAACGTTTTGTTTTTCAATACATAATTTTTGATTATCTTTTTGATTTTTATTGTTTAACTGTTTAATTTTTCTTCAACGCCTCTGTGGATGACATTGTATCTGTAACGTTATGTGAATTGGATTTGATATTAGGTTTCTTCTTTATTTGAGTATATTTAGTTGTTCAATTATTTAATTCCCTGTATGATTTGATTTTGTTCTATTTTTATTTTATTTACTTTGTTGTGTAATTATTTAGTTATATTGATAACCTTCTTGAAGAGTTGGTGAGTTAGGCCTCAAACCGATGTGCTGATTTTAATAAAACCTTAGTAGTACAGTACCGTAATACCCTTTAATTCCGCTTTCTTTATTTTTTTTATTTATAAAAGAAAATAATTATCATTTGTTTAATGGTTTATGTAAAATTCATTAAACTCATTTGCGTAGCTGAACTAGGCTTCTTGGTAATTGCATTCGGTTGTGGTATCGAATTGTCTAAATGGAGGTTATCTGGCTTCGTAATCTATTTTGTGTGATGAAGTTATTTAAGTCATCGAGAATGGTTCACTCTTCTTTTATTTGAACAAAATCCTTTGATTCTATTTTATTCTCTAAATAAAACACAATTTACAAGAATTGGGAATAATTATTATAATTTATTTCCATGAAATTCAGCCTTACCGATTCTGAGGTCGAAGTTGTGAAATGCCCTTATCGACTCTTATTCTCAGTTCGATTCAAAACTTGCCTTCAGTTATTATATTAATCTTTTGGTTCTTTGGGCTGCTATTAAAAAGTTCGAAAATGTCCACAAAGAAGTACAGTACATTACAAATTAGATAATTCTTATTTACTAATAAAGACAAAACTTAAAATTAATAAAATATAACAAAAATAATTGTTCAATTTGATTTACCAACACAAGGAATAATGGCTATACCGGCATACACTAGTAGCAGTGGCAAGATGGCGGCTTGTTGTCAAACAAAATTAGTGGAATTAATTCTCAATTACGTTAAAACAAGTTTTTACAAATAAAATAAATCACATAAAATGTTCACTGTGGTTAAATTAGTTTTTTTTCTTTCCACTAGTGTTCTGGTGAAAAAGTATTATTTGAGGTAATCCTGGTGTCGTGTAGTTTTAAGAGTGATAGTATAATAGGTTAACTCTCACAGTTTCTTTTGGTTGAAAAGAATTATTCACTTTTAAAATACTTTTTACTTGTTCTTCGTTTTATTATTATTTTATATTATCATTACTATTTCTTTCTTCTCATTTGACTCTACGTATAATAAAAATCACTTTTCTTCAAGTTGGATCTGATTCTTCCTTCCACTTTTTGGACCAGAGCTGCATGGAGATGTTCCGATGGCTTTCGTGTCTAACAACAGAGTGTAGAAATTTTCTTTTTCATGCGACTGGCTTGACCAAAATTGCAAAAATTCCCATTGGTCAAGACCCTCGGGTTAAGAGGTCATGTGACCCTGATTATTTAAAATACATAGTTTTTACATTTTGTAATTGAAATTACTCCCTATTTAATACTTAATTAGTCTTAATTTAGTTTTCATTGTGATTTTTCTGATAAAAGGACAAACATTTTGATACCTTACATGACATATGTGAGTGTCCTAATAGATATTTTAGCATTTTATAAAATTCTATTTTATAGACCATTATTTGTGGTTTGTCATTTCAAAAATCATATTACAATTTCGTTAATTTATTAAAATGTTGTTGCTACCATTTAAATAAGGCCTAATTTAGTTATTTTACCATATCTTACTACTTTATTATGATTTGATGGTTTACTAGTTAGGTTTACAAGAATTTTTATGTTAACATTGGCCTACTCTTTGACATTTCTTTAGTACGTTTTCTATTTACATTTGCTATATGCCCTGTTGGTTTAGTACATTCTTATTATGATTATATAAGATTTAATTGTCCATTACTTACTGATTATTATAATTATTTTAATAAAAAATATAAAAACATTAACTCGAAAAAACCATATTAACATAAAGAGATGTCCTCATGGTCAAAACTCTAATCAACAATAAATAAAAAAACTAGCTTTTTTCAACAACTGCTTAACATCTAACTCTTATTACTACAAACTAGTTTTCACATTATTTGTATCAATACAAATGATAGTTTTTCCCTTTCGTCCACCTTCACAATAAAATAGAGAAAAGTTAGTCATTAATATTAAAATCTAAAGGTATTCTATTAACACAAGAACATGATTAGTTTTAACAATTGTTATTACTCTGATATTTTTTAGGTATTAAAATCTTTTAACCAATGGTTAGTCCTTTTGTATCGAATATCAGTCATTTTACATCTTATAAATTTTATTCTGGGTGCTTACATTTAGTTGTATCGTAGTTATCGGAGTTGTTATTATTGTGACTTACGGTCAAGTGTAAATTAATTAGTGTGTATTACTTAGTGAGACACTGTAATATTGGTGACATTTATTGTTTGTTACATTACTGTGTGTTTGACAATCTTCAACTTCTTGTGTAGAACTGGCTTCGTTTATTTTTAACTGGAATTAAACTTATAATTAGCGATTTTATCTGGTGTCAGTTATTCTCTTTCCTCTGTACAACACAACAATCGGTGAGAACTTCGTAACAGTACCTTCATATGTAAACAAAATTTGCTGTATTCTTCTAAAAATAATAAGAATTGTTACATTATAATTAGAAATTAACTAAGAGTTTGCCCAAAAGTCTCAAATAAAATATTAAGAAAAGATTAAATTTAAGGTTAAACATTACCGACACAATTAACTTACTAAACAACAACAAATAAAAAACATACCAAAACTATTTAATAAAAATTTTTAACTTAACATCTAATGACTATTATCCTTAAAAATCATAATTTTAAAACATTTTAATATTAACCATATAAGTGTACACGCTTTCTTATATAAGCTACTTACTTGGCAGGGCTTACTAATTACATTACAGTAAACCAAAAACATAAATAAAAATCAAATTAAAATTCTAAAACCGTTTACTAAAAGACTTTAATTTAAAAAAAATTAATGTTACTTTAATGTTAAGTATAAATGTATTAGATCACATCCTAAAAGATGAAACTAAACTCACACGAAAATTAATATTAAAAACTAAGGGTGAAGTAAATAAATGGCCCACATACATGTTTAGTGTACATATGTGAGTATGTATATCTAAGTGGGAACTGAAATGGTGCACAATGCCAACGGTAATTTACAAGTAAAATTTAATTACATAATGGCGCACGCACGATGCAGAAAGGGCACAAGTACAAGCACATACTTGCACACACATTTACTCACGCTCAAGAGTTGAAGCTTTCGCTGCCATAAAGCGGGTTTACATTTTGTTTAATAGCAGTATAGTTTCGCACTTTTGTCAACTGAAAAACAATATACACTTGTTGTTTGTGCCTTTTTTTTAAAAATGAGATCCACCTGTGTTCACTGCACTAAATTAATCCGCACACAAAGTACAAAGAGCAAACACTGTTTAAAGTGATTTAGATTTAAATTGTGACATTATGTGCGAGAATAAAATAAAGACTGTAATGAAATAGGGGTGTGTGTCTGTGTAGACCCTTCATAAATATGCAATACGCATTGTCGACGGCCCGGAGCGAGAGAGAGAGGCGAACAATTACGGGCTCATAGCGGCTACAAAGTACAGTGTACGAGTGCGTGCACATACAACGATAAATAAAACAATTCGCATACAGCCCGCCTCCTCCCCCTCGCATTGTAACACCTTGCATTAATAAATACGGTTGAACTGAAAGTTGCTGAAAGTTATCACGTCGTAAGCTGTACTCGTGAACACTAAGGTTGCATGTGCAATTTTGGAAAAATTTATTCGCAAAAATAAAACAATATTTTGTCCCCTTCATCGTGGCCGGATCGATGCCAAGATATAACTTAATTGAAAACTTTTATGTATGAAGTACACATATCACTAGTTACGTGTGATACAATCCGCAGGTTCCATGCGTTTTTGTGAAAAAGGGCAGTTAAAAAACAAAAAAGGAAAGCGATAAAATATTGTAGTAAGTAATTTAATTTACCAAACGTTACCCAAGGATAACACAAAACGAGAAGAAAATATCAATAATTGGCACGAAAATGTAATAAATAACTATTAATGAATATGAAGGTACATTCATATGAAGTCGTTAGACAAGTGTCATGTAAGCTACGAATTTTGCCTGTTGTATCGGCGGAAACATACATATTCAAGCAAACGATATTTGAGAATAGAATAGAGAGAGAATATTTTTAACATAACCTTCAACATAACTGATTACATAAACAAATTATTACAACAAACGAAATAAAAGTGGAATATTAGTTATCTTATATAAAAACCAATAGTATCTGAATCTCTAAAACCTGTGTGAATGTAAATGTAATGGTAGTAAATAAGAAAAATACACTTGCTATACTAACAGAAGTAGTGTTATTTGATAATACAATATATAACATACAAATGTTGCAAGAAACATCAAGAGTTATAAAGAAAATTTTAAATATATTAGCCTATATAACAAAGTAGATCCGAAGAAACTTTTCATTATTAATTGTTGTTGCATGCATAGTATATCCGTACGTTGTTGCATATGTATTAGGCTCAATTGTTATTATATATAGTGCAATGATTATTAATGAATATGTAAAGAGTAATTTAATAATTCGTTGCCCGATTATTATAAACGAATCGAGAAAGTCGATCTGTCATACGTGTGAAACCAATTATCGTTACCACGCTGTTATCGTATTAAAACATAAGGACGTGTCGCTCATTTCGTGTAGATTTCTTACGGAATCGAGCTTTGGGTCTGCCACACAAAATTTAACTCATACCTCAGCGACGGAGTACCGTTCTATTATCCAGCGCCTAGGGACTCGTAGGTGATAAGAACGTGTTTGTATATTGCAACAGATCAAATTTTATGATACTTATAAGGATATAGTGAGTGTGTAAAAATCACAAACAAGTCTATTATGGAGGAGATGAAAAATTATTTATTATACACACAAATATAGTTTTTAAAGATGTATATTTTATTTTAAATTGTCATGTATTGATAATAGACATAATTGTTTGTATTGTTCGATAATATAAATCGATTTTACTTGGTTGCTCCAACGTCCTCCTCTCCTCTAGTCGCTCCCGTCCTGGCGTCCTCTTCTTCAGCGTCACTCCTTCCTGGTGTCCTCTTCGTCTTGTGATCCTCTTCTACAGCGTCACTCTAGCGGCGATATTTCAATGAGTCTCGTTGTTACGTTTGACTGCTAATATTAAATAGTTTCTTCATAAATTGTTCACTCACAATGCTTATAAATTTCACTCGTACAGTTTATTATTAATTTATATTTTATATTTTCTTAATCTCAGGATTAATATGGGTATTAATTAATGCGGTGCGTTTAATGTACACCTTCCACGATATCTTGAAGTGTCTTTAAGTTCCCTAAGCGGATATCTTAACTTACACGAAAACACCACTATATTATACTTTAAATTTTATCTAAATATTTTACCCACTCGGTTCTTAACGCAAAACTTCGTTAAGAATTACCAAGGTTTATTTTATATATGATATATCTACGTTCGTAAGAGAACAACTCTCTTCACCGGGCACAACTTCCCCTTGCAACTTCTACAGACCGACTGTGTCCATCCTAACTGTACAACGTATGAATCTCACTGAATTTAGTGTACTCTGATAGGTTAAGCCCAAGTCACATGATTGATGGAACAACAGATATACAAATTTCATGAAAAACTTTGTATAATTTAGCAAAGTCCTGCATCGAAATTATCTACGAATGTTATTGCCCTATCATTGATAAGAGTTTTCTTCACTTCAAAAAACCATATTTCTAAAATAGTTATGAACCTCAGAGTATACACAAATTGAAGCTATTTACCTAAATAATTCCTTGTCAAAGTTTCACGTCAATCGGTTAACTACCACTGAAGCTATAGCGATCACAGATTATCACACCCGCACACGCGCACAAATTCACACAAAAAATACATGACAATATAGAACACCTTTTTATGGAGTGTTTGGTATACCCTACATACTTATCCATTTCTAAATACAAAACTTACGACTAAAAGACAAAATATTACATAAAACCAATTTAAACAAGAAAATGCTCGTCATCCATGTGCTCTGATATAAACAACATAGCTTATCATCCTGTGTTCTGTTGCAGGATTAACCCCATCACGTGTAAAAAAATTTTCTTTTTTTCTTCCTAACCTAAATTGACATAACTTCCTCCCAATAATCATAATCATCCAAATAATAACATAATAAGTTCAAAAATCAAAATAACTGAGTGGCTTCTATCAAACAACATTTCCCCAACTGTCACTTTGACAGCCCCTGACGTCATTTAAATGTTGGCCACAGGGAAGATAATACGCTTATCTGTGTGCGGGAAGGTTGTTGATATCTACACATGTGCGTGTTTGGTTACGATAGGGCTGTCAAAGTGACAGTTGGGGAAATGTTGTTTGATAGAAGCTACTCAGTTATTTTGATTTTTGAACTAATTATGTTATTATTTGGATGATTATGATTATTGGGAGGAAGTTATGTCAATTTAGGTTAGGAAGAAAAAAAGAAAATTTGTTTACACGTGATGGGGTTAATCCTGCAACAGAACACAGGATGATAAGCTATGTTGTTTATATCAGAGCACATGGATGACGAGCATTTTCTTGTTTAAATTGGTTTTATGTAATATTTTGTCTTTTAGTCGTAAGTTTTGTATTTAGAAATGGATAAGTATGTAGGGTATACCAAACTCTTCATAAAAAGGTGTTCTATATTGTCATGTATTTTTTGTGTGAATTTGTGCGCGTGTGCGGGTGTGATAATCTGTGATCGCTATAGCTTTAGTGGTAGTTAACCGATTGACGTGAAACTCTGACAAGGAATTATTTAGGTAAATAGCTTCAATTTGTGTATACTCTGAGGTTCATAACTATTTTAGAAATATGGTTTTTTGAAGTGAAGAAAACTCTTATCAATGATAGGGTAATAACATTCGTAGATAATTTCGATGCAGGACTTTGCTAAATTATACAAAGTTTTTCATGAAATTTGTATATCTGTTGTTCCATCAATCATGTGACTTGGGCTTAACCTATCAGAGTACACTAAATTCAGTGAGATTCATACGTTGTACAGTTAGGATGGACACAGTCGGTCTGTAGAAGTTGCAAGGGGAAGTTGTGCCCGGTGAAGAGAGTTGTTCTCTTACGAACGTAGATATATCATATATAAAATAAACCTTGGTAATTCTTAACGAAGTTTTGCGTTAAGAACCGAGTGGGTAAAATATTTAGATAAAATTTAAAGTATAATATAGTGGTGTTTTCGTGTAAGTTAAGATATCCGCTTAGGGAACTTAAAGACACTTCAAGATATCGTGGAAGGTGTACATTAAACGCACCGCATTAATTAATACCCATATTAATCCTGAGATTAAGAAAATATAAAATATAAATTAGTAATAAACTGTACGAGTGAAATTTATAAGCATTGTGAGTGAACAATTTATGAAGAAACTATTTAATATTAGCAGTCAAACGTAACAACGAGACTCATTGAAATATCGCCGCTAGAGTGACGCTGTAGAAGAGGATCACAAGACGAAGAGGACGCCAGGACGAAGAGGACACCAGGAAGGAGTGACGCTGGTGAAGAGGACGCCAGGACGGGAGCGACTAGAGGAG
Source organism: Magicicada septendecula (assembly GCA_034769895.1). Taxonomy (NCBI): domain Eukaryota; kingdom Metazoa; phylum Arthropoda; class Insecta; order Hemiptera; family Cicadidae; genus Magicicada; species Magicicada septendecula. The sequence continues at coordinate 484,601,307 of CM068367.1, read as the reverse complement.
AGGAGGACGTTGGAGCAACCAAGTAAAATCGATTTATATTATCGAACAATACAAACAATTATTTCTATTATCAATACATGACAATTTAAAATAAAATATACATCTTTAAAAACTATATTTGTGTGTATAATAAATAATTTTTCATCTCCTCCATAATAGACTTGTTTGTGTTTTTTACACACTCACTGTATCCTTATAAGTATCATAAAATTTGATCTGTTGCAATATACAAACACGTTCTTATCACCTACGAGTCCCTAGGCGCTGGATAATAGAACGGTACTCCGTCGCTGAGGTATGAGTTAAATTTTGTGTGGCAGACCCAAAGCTCGATTCCGTAAGAAATCTACACGAAATGAGCGACACGTCCTTATGTTTTAATACGATAACAGCGTGGTAACGATAATTGGTTTCACACGTATGACAGATCGACTTTCTCGATTCGTTTATAATAATCGGGCAACGAATTATTAAATTACTCTTTACATATTCATTAATAATCATTGCACTATATATAATAACAATTGAGCCTAATACATATGCAACAACGTACGGATATACTATGCATGCAACAACAATTAATAATGAAAAGTTTCTTCGGATCTACTTTGTTATATAGGCTAATATATTCAAAATTTTCTTTATAACTCTTGATGTTTCTTGCAACATTTGTATGTTATATATTGTATTATCAAATAACACTACTTCTGTTAGTATAGCAAGTGTATTTTTCTTATTTACTACCATTACATTTACATTCACACAGGTTTTAGAGATTCAGATACTATTGGTTTTTATATAAGATAACTAATATTCCACTTTTATTTCGTTTGTTGTAATAATTTGTTTATGTAATCAGTTATGTTGAAGGTTATGTTAAAAATATTCTCTCTCTATTCTATTCTCAAATATCGTTTGCTTGAATATGTATGTTTCCGCCGATACAACAGGCAAAATTCGTAGCTTACATGACACTTGTCTAACGACTTCATATGAATGTACCTTCATATTCATTAATAGTTATTTATTACATTTTCGTGCCAATTATTGATATTTTCTTCTCGTTTTGTGTTATCCTTGGGTAACGTTTGGTAAATTAAATTACTTACTACAATATTTTATCGCTTTCCTTTTTTGTTTTTTAACTGCCCTTTTTCACAAAAACGCATGGAACCTGCGGATTGTATCACACGTAACTAGTGATATGTGTACTTCATACATAAAAGTTTTCAATTAAGTTATATCTTGGCATCGATCCGGCCACGATGAAGGGGACAAAATATTGTTTTATTTTTGCGAATAAATTTTTCCAAAATTGCACATGCAACCTTAGTGTTCACGAGTACAGCTTACGACGTGATAACTTTCAGCAACTTTCAGTTCAACCGTATTTATTAATGCAAGGTGTTACAATGCGAGGGGGAGGAGGCGGGCTGTATGCGAATTGTTTTATTTATCGTTGTATGTGCACGCACTCGTACACTGTACTTTGTAGCCGCTATGAGCCCGTAATTGTTCGCCTCTCTCTCTCTCTCTCTCGCTCCGGGCCGTCGACAATGCGTATTGCATATTTATGAAGGGTCTCACAGACACACACCCCTATTTCATTACAGTCTTTATTTTATTCTCGCACATAATGTCACAATTTAAATCTAAATCACTTTAAACAGTGTTTGCTCTTTGTACTTTGTGTGCGGATTAATTTAGTGCAGTGAACACAGGTGGATCTCATTTTTAAAAAAAAGGCACAAACAACAAGTGTATATTGTTTTTCAGTTGACAAAAGTGCGAAACTATACTGCTATTAAACAAAATGTAAACCCGATTTATGGCAGCGAAAGCTTCAACTCTTGAGCGTGAGTAAATGTGTGTGCAAGTATGTGCTTGTACTTGTGCCCTTTCTGCATCGTGCGTGCGCCATTATGTAATTAAATTTTACTTGTAAATTACCGTTGGCATCCATACGTTGACCGTACAAAACAACTGTGCACCATTTCAGTTCCCACTTAGAAATACATACTCACATATGTATACTAAACATTTATGTGGGCCATTTATTTACTTCACCCTTAGTTTTTAATATTAATTTTCGTGTGAGTTTAGTTTCATCTTTTAGGATGTGATCTAATACATTTATACTTAACATTAAAGTAACATTAATTTTTTTAAATTAAAGTCTTTTAGTAAACGGTTTTAGAATTTTAATTTGATTTTTATTTATGTTTTTGGTTTACTGTAGTGTAATTAGTAAGCCCTCCCAAGTAAGTAGCTTATATAAGAAAGCGTGTACACTTATATGGTTAATATTAAAATGTTTTAAAATTATGATTTTTAAGGATAATAGTCATTAGATGTTAAGTTAAAAATTTTTATTAAATAGTTTTGGTATGTTTTTTATTTGTTGTTGTTTAGTAAGTTAATTGTGTCGGTAATGTTTAACCTTAAATTTAATCTTTTCTTAATATTTTATTTGAGACTTTTGGGCAAACTCTTAGTTAATTTCTAATTATAATGTAACAATTCTTATTATTTTTAGAAGAATACAGCAAATTTTGTTTACATATGAAGGTACTGTTACGAAGTTCTCACCGATTGTTGTGTTGTACAGAGGAAAGAGAATAACTGACACCAGATAAAATCGCTAATTATAAGTTTAATTCCAGTTAAAAATAAACGAAGCCAGTTCTACACAAGAAGTTGAAGATTGTCAAACACACAGTAATGTAACAAACAATAAATGTCACCAATATTACAGTGTCTCACTAAGTAATACACACTAATTAATTTACACTTGACCGTAAGTCACAATAGTAACAACTCCGATAACGTACTCTAATATCGCAGATACAAACTGAACTTGGCCGACCGCTGACCGCTTATAGTTATACCCTGCCGAGGTTTCAGATGAATCTACCGCTTTCCGGGTGATGCGTGGGAATATTTCCATAGTTTCAGACACGCTGGAGCGCATGCCAATGCTGATTTTGTACACATCCCGCAGTCACGCAGGTTGCCTATCTCATGGTTGTAAAAATATACAAAATCGTGAGAGTCAAAATATTTATTCGGTAGATTTCTTAAACACAGAAATGTTTGTAGAGCTTCAAAAATTGTGAGAATAATTGAAATGCTGTGGACACCAGGAACTATTTCTTTAAAGACCTCGAAAATGGTAGGCCTAATAATAATATATCGGATAACGTACTTATGTTGTCGAACGGCACTGGGCTAGCAGTACATTTACACGCCATTATTACCAAAGTTAATAGAAATTATTTAATAATAAACAATTTAAACTTTTATATAAACATGTTTATTTCAAGTACTACAGACCGGACATAATCGGCGAAGAATGACACAAGTCGTCGAACTGTACAACAAAAATATAATATCCTCTGGTGTATGAGTATCATATGTCTTCTTCCAATAACAGGAAATGAAATATTCCGTGATACGAGATATAGCATATATCCACTGATTAAAGGTAATAAACTATTCTGTAACACGTGAGTTATATATTCTGCTGTAACACGAAGAAATATTCTGTAATGCATAAGATATCATATGTTCTTCAATAACAAGAAATAAAATGTTCCCAGATACGTACTCATACGTCCTCAGATATGAAAACATAAATATACTTCCAGCGTCAGATATCATACATTCTTTGATAACAGGAAACAAAGAGTCCAGTGGTAAGTCCAAATCATATTGCCTCCTATTGGGAGAAAAGTAAAATTTCCAGCTTCCTCATTCACATATTTGTAAAGTTGTTCACTTCTTTTGGTTCTTTCGACGAATTGGTTATTGGTTATAATTATAAATTGAAGCTTTCATAACATACTTTGAAATAAGCAGAAAAGTATTAGAGAGTGAACTATTTAATTATTCCACTATTCACATATTTGTGTAAACAAAATTTATTTGTTTTAAATATGATTTACATCTTACAATGATAATGATTATTATGATATGTTATACGCTGAACGCGCGGGTGTGTGTCTGTACACACTATGTACGTTTACTTAAAAGGATTTTAGGGGGCGTCGGTAAGTTGGTGAAAAACAAGATCAACAAAAAATGTAATATATAAAGACAATTTCTTTATATAATATCTCATTTCTTCAAATTCAGGGCCTATAATGTTTTAGCTTACACAATGTATTTGAAAAATACACAAAATAATAAAATATTTAATTTGCTTAAGACATTTATCAATATTTAATTTTGTTTATTTTAAAATTTGTTTAAATATATTTAATTTAACTTGAAATTAAAATAAATTAAAAATTATATTTAATCAAAGTTTGTAAAAATAACAACATTACAGATAAAAGATAAAGCTTAATTTATTATGTTTGGCCACTACCTAATTCCAGTTTGCACATGCGTGCATGCGAAACACGCACGTCGCTCTCTCTCTCTCTCTCTCCCCCTCTGTTTCACACACACACACACACACACACACACACACACACACACACACACACACACACACACACACACACACACACACACACACACACACACACACACACACACACACACACACACACACACACACACACACACACACACACACACACACACACACACACACACACACACACACACACACACACGCACGCACGCACGCACACACACACACACACACACACACGCACGCACGCACACACACGCACACACACACACACACACACACACATTCTTTGGGCGGCCTATCTGAATAAAATAAAAGGAGGGGCTTGAAAAATATAAGGCAAGAGCCCGTTTTATAAGTACAATCTCAATGTGAACAGCGTTCTTGTTTTAACAGGATTTGACATATCATAAAAAGTACTGACATTTTGAAGACTTAAGGAGAAAATGGAAGCGACACGGGGATTACCAATGGATAAGGTTAAATGTAATTTAATTGCAACTGATTAGAGAAAACCTTCAATGCTAGTAACGTTTTATGTTACCTCAACAGCTGCGTATTCGTAGAGCTACCCTTCCGAAACGTTCAAGCGTATCTGTAATTGCTTGTTGTGAAAAATAATAAACGCTTCATGTTTAATTCAGTACTTCTCACACATTACCTATTTGTTTCTTTGAATTACGCGATTGAGTTTTATAGGTATAATTTTGCTACCGTTACCATTAGCGAAGAGTAGACCTACTATGCAGGTAAAATATGTGTTCAAATGTTTATATTTATGTTCGGTCGGCGAGGGGTGCGCAGTTATTTGGGAATTCGCAGCCTGGTCCGCTGGTGGTCAGGATTGTCCTTTGGCCGCGCCACCGCCACGCTCCGTTACACAACTTTATTTTATCTCCCTTCGCTTTATTTTTTGTAATTTCGAAAATGACGCTTTGTCGTTGCGGAAAGTCGACTCACCCTCTTTTGTCATTCGTGCATCTTTCTTTTACTCCTTCAAACGTAACATAACGTCTGGTCTTGCACGCACGTGTGGAGTGGGGACTGGGCGGTGCAGCTGGTTGTGTGTACACTCATGTAAAACGGCGCTTTCCTCTCTAACGGTATCAGTAGTATAAACCTTACACAATTTTCTCACGCGATAACAAAAGGAAACACACATTCTCGAGAATAACCAGGGTTTCCTATCTTTGCCCGGCTGATATCATCGAGTCGTTTACGCTCGGCGCTGGAATAAATGGCAACAACATTTTGTAAGGAACAAGAATCCGAAACTATTTTCATCTTGTTTGAATTGTTTCGTACGTGTCTGGATTGTGTTTCCGCTTTGGAATTTCAAATAACACGTAAACAGTTCACGGGATAACAGTTTTTAAGTTCCCTGTATATTACGAAAACTAGAGACTGTTTATTTTGTTGATGAAACTAAAAAGTTATTTTTTGTATTTTTAATTAACTGAAAATCGTATAAATGGATAGGCTAACCAACAATCCGTTGTTAATTTATATCTTTAACAAGGACAGTCTGCAAAAGAAATAATAAGTTTATGAAAACACGAAATGCAAGAATAAGGTTCAGAACAAATATCTTACATAATATCTTAATAATAAAACAATTATTTATTGCCAAGTAAAAACAAAAACCGATATAAGAAAGTGAGATTAGAAAATAAACTATAGAAAATGAGATAAAACTATGGAGTACGCATTATTTGCGTAGTCTTAAACAAATAATTTTAGTCGTGTTAACATACACACGCGCGCTTGCGCGCGCACACACAAACGAGCTTTGGAAGACGTATTGCTTAATGAGGCTTTTACGTGATAATTTATTTACAGGTACACGGCATCTGAATTGAATAAATTAAGATAAGAAGATAACTAAGATTACGGCGCTAGGGAAGTGTAAGTGCGTAAACCCCGAAAACGTGGATAAGCTTTAATGAATTCATACTGCCACAATCTGTTACTGATAAGTAAAACATCAGTGAGAGTATTGTTTGTCCTCGCAAAACAACTGTAATTTGAAGTAATATTTGTACTTCCATGTTCCATAAGGAAATGGACGTGGTCATGGCGAAAAAAATCGTGTTCAAGGTAATGGCTGATTCTGATTGTTCTACCCTCAAAACATCAAGAAAAGTCATTTTTCGAAATGTGTGTGTGTGTGTGCGTGTGTGCGTGTGTGTGTGTGTGTGTCTGTCTGTGTGTAGAATGTTTATTTTCAAACGATAACAGCCACAAATTCAAACAGAATCAAATAATATTTTGCATACAGTCCTGAATTGTAGAGTACTCAAGGCCTATTGATTTTGGTGAAGATCGGTTAAGTGAAAGGGGTAGTTTACTAGCAACGTTTTATGTTTTAAAAAGGGTAATTTTTTCTACGATAACTGCCGTAAATTCAAACAGAATCAAATAATGTTTTGCAACCTCCCTAAATTGTAAAGAACGTAAGGCGTTTTGATTTTGGTGAAGATTGGTTAAGAGAAAAGGGTAGTTTACCTGCAACATTTTGTGTTTTAACAAGAGTAATTTTTTCTATGACGAACGATAACTGCCATAAATTCAAACAGAATCACATAATTTTGTACATAATGCCTGAGTTGCAGAGGACTCAAGGCTTATTGATTTTGGTAAAGATCGGTTACGGGGAAAGGGTAGTTTACCTGCAACGTTTTATGTTTTAACAAGAGTAACGTACTTAATTTTGATAAATAAAGTATCCTGATTAGAAAATCATAATAATCCACTGTAGAAACGTAGATGAAATATATGTAAATGAACAGGCTAGTTGAACGGGGTGGGGGTAATTTTCTATAAATGACAATTATAGTTGAAGGGGAGGGATAATTTTTTATATGTGTACTACGTTATCGGCAACAAAGAAGTATTTTGTTGTTAAAATTTCTTCCCGGGCTGTTTGGCCGTAGTCCAATTCTGCAAAACCAGACGTTACGGCAGTGCCATCGACTTCCATCATCAGTGAAAATCGAGTGCGATAACGTGCGGTGGTATACGTTAAACACTTACCACAGTACTATGTTTAAGGCTGAAGCAGTAAGTAGAAAGAAGTAGTTTCTATGGAAATATTTCATTTCTAAAATAATTTTAAATATAAATCTTAGAACATGGAAGTCATGTATGGTTCTCCATACCGATATTTTAAAACTGCGTTGCAAAGTCTCAGTTTATGTCTTCCCTGGCACAAAAGTACCGCAGACGTACATTTACAAAGCAACTATAATGTTTATACGTCAGTGTTGAGTGTTTTACTGACTTATGTTAGAATAGTAAGTTTAAAATTTTTCCTTGAGTCTTCTGTTGTTAAACTAATGAATACTTTGTGTAGAATTAAACACACTATTTTACCAAAGAGTTTCGAACTCGGAGAGACAATTGTTTCATACACATTTCGTTTCTATTTCAATAATAATAAATATAAACTTTCTTTAAGTTGTATATTCATTAGTGCGATATTCATAAGAAATGGTTCTGATTAAATTAAACAAATTTCGTCGCTGTAACGTAAGAAATTGAGTTAATTGTGTTGTTTTGTGTAACTTCATGTTTTTCACGTTGTTTAGACCAATTTCAAATAAAACCAAAGAATTAAAAAACTACTACTCTACCAACAGAGGAGTCATGTGGTAACCAAAGAGTGTAACAAAACGCACTGATACGTATGTCACTGATAATAATTAAATAACTACATCAAATCTTCGATAAAGTAGTTTAAATTCGTGCTTACAGAGATGAATATAAAGAGAAATCAGTATCATTAACAAAACGCAACATTAAACTTTTGGAGAAGAGTTATATTTTTTAAAAGGCAAACGCAGTAACGTTTCTTCCAGTAACGTACAACAATATTCTAAGTTCACCCCAAGTCATATTGAGTTGAATTTTCTTAACGGTTTATTACGACCTGCGGATATTCTGCGTTAGTATTTCTTTGCGAACAGCAAGTTTTAACTACAAGCACCCATTCAAGAACATCCGAGTACTTCTATTCATAAACACTTATACATAAAACTAGTGACGCCATTTCAAATGTCGCCGGAAAAGTACTTGCTCGTAATGTTTACTCATACATCAGTTTTTGTGTGAATACATATTCGCAAATATTCACTTAAAATTATGATAATCTGTAAATGTATTTGATACATTACGATGTCCACAATGTATTCGGCGAATAATTGAAAAAGAACAAAAGCAGTAGACGGAGGGTGGCTGTGTGGTATGTTTTGTTTAGCAGATGACGGACACCGCTGACAAATGTATGTGAACATATCCAAACGTAAATATAAACAAACACAATGACAGGCTACAATTTAACACTCGCGCCCACCGCACAAAAACGTCTACCTCGTTTAGTTTTTATTCAACAATTTTTAAAAGTGTCTACATGTCCGCTCTTCATTATTTACTTATTCCAGACATTTCCATGTTTTTCGACTGTTTTGTTGAGTGTTGCCTACTCTACTAAACTAAAATTCTCTAACGTTAAAATTTTAAATCTTAATTTAAAACGTTGCATCATTTCTTTCAAATACAGGTGCAAGTCCATCGTAGATTGTCGTTATTCATAAGTAGTTAGGATTTTTCAATAGAAAATTTTGAATATTTGAAGTTAATATGTTTATTAAATTTTCGCAATAAAAGTTATTTTTAATTTATATTTTAGTAAGTAGTTGGATATTGTGGACATGGACACAAATTAGAAAAATGTAGTTGTTTTAAACAAGTGAAGAATTGTATGTCATCCGACTGAAAAATTGTAGACACCTATTTCAAGTTTTTATTGTTATACGAGTCCTGTTATCTGTAGACAAGGCTATGTCCTGCGTATTAACACTCAATATTGTTGTCTAATACATACATACATACATACACACATCCTCGGCGCTACAGCCCAGTCCGGGCCCTGGCCTCCAAAAGAAATCTTCCCCACTGGTCTCTACTCCCGGCCAATGTCCACCAGTTTGCTGCACCCAGCCTCACTGCCTCCTTACTAACCTGGTCCAGCCATCTTGTACGCGGTCTTCCTTTCCTTCTCCTTCCCATCGGAAAATAATTCATAACTCTTTTTGGGATTCTATCCTCCGCCATTCTCTGCACATGACCAGCCCAACGCAATCTGTTAATTTGTATGAGTTGCACGATCGGAAGATCTTTAAGCCTTTCGTACAACTCTCGATTATGCAGTCGCCTCCAAATGTCGTTTTCCTTCACAGGGCCATAGATTCTCCTCAGTACCCTCCTCTCGAAAACGGATAGTTTCTGCTCATCTAGTTTTTTTAGCACCCAGCATTCCGAGCCACACATCAGGACTGATCTGATCAAGGTCTTGTATAGGGTGGCTTTTGTATCTTTACTTATTAATTTTGACTTAAAATGTTTCACCAGTCCGTAGTAACACCTATTAGCAGATAATATCCGTTTTTCAATGTCTCTAGAGGAGTCATTTCCAGAGTCCACATATGACCCGAGATATGGAAAACCCTGAACCTTTTCAAATTCATAATCATTAATGCGCAGGGACAGGGCACGCGTGTTGGCACCTACAACCATATATTTGGTTTTGCTTTCGTTTATAACCAAGCCCATGTAGCCTTAGCGGACAACTCCAGTTCCTGAAAGGCTTCCTTTAAGCCAGATTCAGACCTACTTATGACGTCAATGTCATCGGCATAGGCCGGAAGCTGTACCTCCTTGTGAAATATGTGTCCGCTAGTTTGAATTCCTGAATCACTGATGACCTTTTCTAGAGCTATGTTGAACAACAGACACGCTAAGGCATCTCCTTGTTTCAACCCATTCAATGTTTTTAAGGAGTTAGATAGATTTGATTGTATTCTGATTTGGCACTTAGAATTGGACATAACTACTCCAACCATACGCACCAACTTAGATGCAACTCCTTCATAGTTCTATATAGCATTTTCCGGTTGATTGAATCTTATGCCGACTGGAAATCCACAAAGAGATGGTGAGTGGCCACTCCATATTCCAACGTTTTTTCCAGGATTTGCCTTAGTGTAAATATTTGGTCTGTTGTTGACCTATTCCTAGTGAATCCACATTGATACTCTTTTATGTTTTCCTCAGCGTAGGGAAGCAGCCTAGAAAATATGGTGTTGGACAATACCTTATATGCTGTATTAAGTAGAGAGATGCCCCTATAATTTTTACATATGAGCGGATCACCCTCATATGTAATTGTTGTCTAATACTACTTTCTATTTTCGCTTTCTATTTTCATAGTTTTTATAATACTATGTGTATTATTCGGAGTTTTTAAAAACATTAAATTTTTAATATTTTTTTCTCAAATGATACTACAGTCAATAAATTACAAAATGTATATTGGTTTGCTTTGCAAATAATAAGACATACTACATTACTTTCTGTTAATAATAGCCACAGAATAATATCACAGCGTAGTTTTACAAGCACTCGTATGTCAAGTACTGTGAAGATAAGCTGTGAAGAAATTATTCTTTACGTGTCATAATAATAAGTATTAAATGTTAAGGAAGTATTACATATCAAAAATATTAATTGTCAAACATAAAGTAATAGATAGTAAAAATCAACACATGTGTGCTACAAAAGATTTCACCAATATGCCTTATGTCGAGCGATATTTGAGTCCTCATGTCGCCACACCAATGTAAAAAACCTGTAATTTAATTTTTATCATTTTACATTTTGAAACTAATTTCAACACAGTAAGAAAAAATCGGTATGGAGAACCATACATGACTTCCATGTTCTCAGATTATATATAAAATCATTTGGTACTGCCTTTATGCTACCCGCAATTATTTCGATAGTGCGATTTTTGGGCTTCGATATGTAGTGAATATCGCACATTATTTTATGTAGTGAAAGAATTATACAAATTTTAATTTTGTATGTTGCAAAATAGTTTGCTGGTGATTGCAATTGATTTTGTTTATCATTTTTAATGGAAAATGACTGTAGTAGTAATTTATCACCAGGTCGTGGCTGTGACACCAAAACTGTGACACCAAAAATTGATTGTTAGGTTTACATGAAAACTGAAATTATACATGGAAACCAATACGTGTGTAATGTAAAACTATTTTTTTTTTCTAAAACCACGAAAAACCCAACTAGAAGTAAGGCGGGAGTGGCCCAAGGGTCAATCCCTTGCCTATTATTATAGGCCTACATGTCACTTTTTTGTGGCAGAACTCGTTTTTTTGGTAAAATTCGTTTTCCGACAAGTACTCGATTTGTGACTAACAAAAAACAAACATCCATTATGTACAATTTGTAGAGCATAAATTATGTTGTCATTCCTTAATGCAGTTTTTTGTTTTTTCATTAACCATAAATATTTGTATTTTTCATTTTGTATTTGCTGTTGTTTTTTCCAATTTGTAAACTTAAAAACGTTAGGTTCTTTATTTTAAGTGTTACTCTGTTATACGCATTGTATTACACGTTTAATGTTATGTTTTCTCAAACACAGCTTTTATTTATTTTAGCAGTAAACTAAAAACCCAAAACCATTATTACATAACTACCAAATGAAAACAACATGTATTTTTGCTTTACATTAAGAAATAGGGCAATTTACAACTAGAATTTTGTCAAAGTGAAATAAAATGTTTCCATAGAAACTACTTCTTTGTTGTCAATAACGTTGTACACATATAAAACTTATAAACAATTATCTCCTTCCTCATCAACTACCATTTTAATTTATAGAAAATTACCCCTTTCCCTTCAACTACCCTTTTCATTTATACATATTTCATCTACCTTTCTACAGTGGATTATTATGACCTTATTTTAAGGATACTTTATTTGTCAAAATTAAGCACTTTACTCTTGTTAAAACGTAAAAGGTTGCAGGTAAACTACCCCTTCCCCTTAACCGATCTTCACCAAAATCAATAAGCCTCGAGTCCTCTACAATTCAAAACTGTATGCAAAACATTATTTGATTCTGTTTGAATTTGCGGCAGTTATCGTTTGCCATAGAAAAATTCTACACATAGACAGACACACACACAGACACTTTTCGAAAAATGACTTTTTTCATGTTTTGAGGTTAGTACAATCAGAATCTGCCATTATCTCGAACACGATTTTTTTCGCCATGACCATACTTCCATTTCCTTATGGAACATGGAAGTAAAACATTCCGTAGTATATCAGATCAACTCGATTCCAATAAACAAATGTTGTTAAAAAGAGAATTAATTGAAAATACCGCTTTCTGCCAAATAAAGTTTAAACTAATAACAAAGCTATAAATCTTACTTCGATTTTATAAATCTTTCTTGTTGCATTAACTACAAATTTCTAAAAAATCGATTTACAAGTCCTTAAACGCTCTGCATAACTATAACACTACTCAAATAGTAATAAAAATCTGTAACTGTAGCATTAAACTTAAATAGCAGAAATTTTTAGAAGTGTTACAAATCAATGTGAAAGAGTGAATTTAAGAAAATGGAAGTAATTAAACGGACTTTGAGTAAACGTGCCCGTATTGTAAAGGAAGTTTTGTGACTGTCTGACGCAATAAATATGTGTTTACAGATATAATGTGTTTCGGTTTCAGTCTTATTACAGTTACAAACCAGTTTTAAACACCGAATTTCTGGAAGGTAGGTCGTAGACAACAAGGAATACCAAATACTGCATCACATATCACTTCTATTTCTTTCCTTGTGTAAACAGAATAAATGGATGCTAAATAACGTCTTACCCGCCCTCCTGTACCGCGATTAAGTCAAAATATGTTCCTTTTCTTAAAAACTGAATATTTGTTCCAGTCTTCCACATGGGTCTCATACTAACATTGAAGGCTTGCGTTCGCGATAGATACAAGCTGAATTACATATCTCTTGTTACTGTGTATTCGATCGGACACGCGTAAAACGGAGTGTTCAGTAAGTTAGTGCTTTTTTGTGCCTTGCAGTAAGGTTTGTGCAGTCTCTCGTTCGCAGTCTTGTGCCTCGTTCGTACTACACAGATGTTACTTAATTTTATCTGATGTGATCGCCAGCCAATACATAAAACGGTTAACACGAACTCACACAAGTTTACTGTTATGATTTCACGAAAACTACGTACGTGAATCGTGAGCATAGGTCTATTTCAGTTCTAGTTAAATGGGAACTTCCTATTTTTAAACTGTCATCACTATCAACGTCATGTCATATTACAAATAATGTTTAACCATGGTAACTCTGAAGCATGATTGTCGCGCAGTATTTTATTTAAAATTATTGAATTTCTCTCTGTTAATAAAATATTTAATTACGTTCTTATTCTATAGAGCTTAATAACAAAGCATGCATTTCATATATTAGGTATTTGTTTATTAGTATTTTAGGTAAGCAGAATAAAAAGTTACTCTGATTTATTAGTTTAATAGTTAATCCCTCTTTTAAATAACTTAATTCTGTTTTTTCTAACGCAAATTGTCTCGATATTGACTTAATGGAATAAAGTCTAAAGTCATGTCGTATAATTATTTATATTCAAACACTTTCTGCTACAGTTCGTTTCTTGATGTATATAATATATATTTTATAATGACTTTACCTCAAGATGTTTTCTCCCTATTTGGAACATGTTTCGGGAAGCCTTGTGTTCCCATCTCCAGCCTTCCGAATGTTAAGCCTTGTGAAGTATTTATGTGTTAGCTGGTTGTTGCTTTGGTTTCCTGTTGGTCTCTGGTGCTTTAAATTGGTATTATTGTATGTGATTGTGGTGTATATATATATTAGTATTTGTGTATTTTCTATGTCGAGTGCTTTGAAAATTGTGTCATGTTTTGTATTGATTTGTATTTGCTCAGGTATTAGTTTGTTTTGTGTTTTATGTTTGTATATTTACAGGAAACCAAAGCAACAACCAGCCAACACATAAATATCTCACAAGGCTCAAACTTCGGAAGGCGGAAGATGGGAACACAAGGCTTCCCGAAACATGTTCCAAATAGGGAGAAAACATCTTGAGGTAAAGTCATAATAAAATATAAATTATTTATATAAAATAGGAGTAAAGAGTTGCTGCGTCTAACGAATAAAATATAAACTAGTAATATTGAGTATGATATACAACATACTGTGGGTGCCAATACTAATCAATGTACTGTATTTACTTGCTATGTCAATTTGTATGATACGGTTTCTACTGGCAATGATACATTTTGCAAGATATAGTGAGTATGTAATATACATGTTCACACACACAAACACACACACACACTAAAACCACCACCACTATCACAACAGTACACAACGTCTGTACATAACTGTATTTTTATTTAATGTTTTAAAATATTGTTAACAATCCTTCTGGGAAAAATGCCGGTGCTCTACCCCAGGTAGGTAGGGGGAAACCCCTAAATCTGATCCAGATTTATTGAACTGGTCCTAAGGGTTTTGGGGGGGAGGAGGAAATCAGACGTCTATTGTGCGTAGGTCACATCCTGTCGGCAGCCAGGCTGCAGTGGCTAAAAACGCTCCTGGAAAAAGACCTCAGAACGAGAGCTTTGCTTTCCTTCTGCGACCTGTCTTAGACAGACCCTCTCAGATATCTAGAATACCGTTTGCAGAGCCCAGTAAAGAAGGAAAACTGTATCCAGCATAACTTCTAGGTTACCTGGACCTTTCAAGTGTCAGAGCGACAAGGGAAAATACCAAGAAGCATCAAGAAGTACCACAGTATAATCTTGGACGTGCAGATGTCGTTCACTTCTTACTAATGATCGTAACGAAGCCGAGTTAGATAGGCTGAAGAGACAGTTTAAGGAAGCAGACAAAATGAGGAAGAGCAATTAACAAAGACCGATTACATCCTCCTTAGCATGCGCCAGTATTGGTAGGCAAATAAATGTAAATACGACCACCCGGGAAGGCCTGCAATTTCTGGGAGGAGAGTTTGGATCTCAACCACGCCTGTAGGTTGACGCGAAAAAGCGCGATAGAGGGACTCACGGTCAAAGCCTCTTCAGCCTCGACCATGTGTTCCCCGCGCATCATCAGTCACCACCGCGCAAACGACTAAGGCCTAATTTTGACAGTCGTCAACCCGGAGAAAGGAGAATAAGTGTAAAGGCCACAAATTGTAAAGGCCCAGATATGAGCACTCTTTGCTTCAAGTGTGGGAATCATCACAAAACCTGAGGCGCCGGAGGAGTGTTTTCTGTGCACCAAAAAGGGTTTTAAACTGGACAATCACATTTCTGGCTCAAAAGGATGTAGTGCATTCCGGAGTATACTAGAATAAGTCAAGAAGCTTACAAAATGATCCGGGTCTTGCAAACTAACATAAATGAATGCAACGTGGCAACTGACCTCTTCTATTAGCTTGCTGCGGAAAAAGAAGGCGAACCTACTGCTGATTACCGAGCAGTCTCGCAATCTGGTTCTCTGATCACTTAGGAACACCTGTCATCTGGGTTATAGAACCAGAGACGTTGCGAGTCAATAGCCATGGAAGCGACAGGGGCTTCGTTTGGATTAAGTGTGGGGGAGTAACATTTTTCAGTCGCTATCTCACACCCAACGAGTGTATCCATGAATTTCAGAACAAGTTAGACCGCCTAGAGGATGAAATCTTGATCAAAGAAGGGCCAATTATGATAGCTGGGGATTTTAACGCGAGAGTCGTGTAGTGAGGCATGCCCACCCAGATTCCTTGGGTAAGTACGTGATGGAAATGGTTAGCAGAACGGATCTTCTTATATTAAATATCGGCAAGGAGACAACCTTCTGGCTGTGGAGTCCCTACGGAATATAAAGCGCCGGGACCATACAAGATAGCTCTCTCGTCTCCGAGGGCCAACCACCACAAATTAAAGATTGGATAGTCACGAGGACTGCATTGACAGCGGATATCATTTGAATGGTCTTTAACATCATAAACCGAGGACAGCGGAAAGAGTTCCCGAAGAGAGCGCGCAGATGCAGATGGATGCAACAGAGTTTTAATGAGGTCGTAACCAGAGGACTGGTAGAGACAACGGTGGAGAGTACCGTTAGAAGAGAGAATGGGAAGTGGTCAGCATATTGGTGGACTCCAGAGATTGCGGAGATTAAGCTCAGGAAAGCGGCGCAACGATCAAAACTTCGGGAGGATGTAAGAAGAAAGTCGGCTAAACTTAAGGCCACCAAGAAGCCGTTATGACGGGTGATAAATAGGGTAATGGTCGCAGATGGACTGGTTTGTTTGAGTAGATAAACGCTGGGTCCATGTGGGCCTACAAGATTGTTACCCACAAGCTTGGGGTCGTTAGATCGCCTGGCGTCAGGCTGCGGTCACCATGGTTCATATTGTGCAGACTCTCTTCCACGCACAGGCGGCTTTGATAAAGTGGAAGGTATTCCGCTCTTTAGTGAAGAAGTATTATGGCAAGTTGTGGAATCCCTGCGGAATAACAAAGTGCCGAGACCTGATAGAACTTCCTGCGAAGTACTAAATGCAGTGGTGAGAAAGAATCCTCGCCTTCTGTTGTGGATGAATAATGGAAGCCTCACAGCTGGGGTTTTCTACTACCCTTGGGAAATTGCGCGCCTTTTCCTTATTAGTAAAAGCAATGGAAATCCTGAAGAAGATCTATAGTCTTATCGGCCATTATGCTTGTTGGATAAAGCGGGGACATTTGTTGAGAGGGAAAGGTTCTCAAGTTGAGACGGCAATCAACGATTCGGGAGGCTGGGAACCAGTCGGCAAGACAATGTGGTTTCAGAGTGGGGCGGTCTACGATGGATGCCGTTCAGGAAGTCAGAGGAGCTGAAGAATATAACCATTTTTCGCGACGTGTTGACTTGGACTTTAAAAACGCTTTTAATTAAGCGAGATAGAGCGATATGCTCTGGGCTCTTGGACACATCTACCTAAGTACCTCCTGAGGATTGTGAGTGATTACTTGAACAACCGTACCCTACTCTATGAAACCAGGGAATGAGAGCGAAAAATGGCTGCTACGGCTGGAGCCGCTCAACGGTCCATCCTTGAGCCTGAATTATGGAATATGTCTTATGACAGCCTTTTGAGGGTAGGCACTGCCTAAGGAGTCCATGTTAGCCGACGATGTAGCTGCACTGATAGCAGCAAGGAAAGTTGAGCTAGCTCAATTAGAGCTAAACGGGGTGATGCACGCCGTCAATGTCTGGACGGCGGACCACAGCCTCTCGCTGACTCTGAACAAGACAGAAATCGTTGTCCTCACAAAGAAAAGAGTATCTACTATCCTCCCCATGCGAGTAAGAGAAAAAGTGAGAGTGACAAAACCGGCTGCTAAGAACCTAGGGGTTATGGTAAACTGTAAGTTGTGTTTCTGGCAACATATCCGTCAGAATGCAGACAAGGATGCAGGGAGAGCCACTGCCCCGAGCAGACTCTTGGCAAATGTCAATGAGCCAAGGTCTAGCAAGCGACAACTGTTAAATAATGCAACCCAGTCAGTCGTTTTGTATGTGACGGAATTATAGGTCGAATCTCTTAGGAAAAATTTACCGTAATGTGTTAGCGCGTGAACAGAGAAGAGGCGCGGTAAGAGTTGTGTCTGTATTCCGTAGGGTCTCCGAACCGGCCGTTTTAATTTTGCCGGAGTTATTTATGTCGCTCTCCTTGGTAGGAAGCGACAGTCTATACATAGAAAGAAAAGAGAAATCGGCAAGGAATCTGCAATACAGGAAGAAAGAAGACATGTCTTGAAACATGGCAGAAATCTTGGGAACAGGAGCCTCGAGGGAGGTGGGCAGCAAGGCTCTACCGAGAATTTAGGAGATGGAGTGAGAGGAAGCATGGAGAAGTATGGTATTATCTATTCCTACGGGGTATTACTCAGTGTGTGAGTGGGCACGGATATTTCCACGCGATGGGTAAGGTACCGACGGTCCAGTGTCGGTACTGATCTGGTGAACATGATGATGATGATGCGCACCACATCTTTTTCGTCTGTAGTAGGTGGGATCAAAAGCGGATAGAATAAGAGGCATAGTTGGGTCATCTAGCAGCGGAGACCATAGTTTACGTCATGTTTAGGCGGAAAAGCTCCTGAGACCGGGTGTCACATCATATCGAGGCAATCCAACGAGTGAAGAAGGCCGATTTAGATCGCAGTGCGACCTAGGCATATAAAAGAAAATATACATCAGAAGAAAGCTGTAAGAGTAAAAGCCAAGGCCTAGCCTGACGTAATGTGACAAACGTTCCTGGGCTAGTGTCAAGGAGTATGAGGGGGTGTTTTAGTCGGTAGACCAAGAAGGGAGTCTGACACTATGAGCTGTTGGCACATATGCGTAAATAGCATTTTGGCCTCTCTAACACAACGAAAAAATTATTATTATATTTCATCTTCTTTTGTTCATCATTATTATTTTGTTGTCAAATTGTAGGCCTATTGTTTAAAATAAAATTGTGTTAATCACAAACACACCTTGTCCTGAAGTTTTGGTTACATACAATGCAGCAGCGCCAGCATACATTCATCACTAAAATCTAGAGTACACACTTCTTATCCACACTGTTTTCCATAGTTACCTCAGCTAAGTAACTGAATAATAACCAGTGATTATTTGACTGGGGAAAGCAATCGGTACTAGTTAATAAACGTTTAATACAAAGAATACTAGTGGTCTTTGTGATCACTTTTAGTCAGTTAACATAGAAATAAAAATATAAATACAATGTATCCTGTAGTTTTGTAAACTTTTACAAAAAAGGTTTTTACGTGATCTTCCAAATGTTTAAATTTTACAATGATGAAATTCCAATAAACGCGTACAAATTATGTATGTCGTGATAAAATGTGAGGAAATGTGCATGTGTACTATAAAACGATTTCAAAAATGTCTAATATAAAATGAATTTAAAAAGAATAGAAGAAAACAGGAATGGAAGTTATACATAGAAACACTGACAAAGAGATAAAAAGACAACAAATAACAGAGAGAGAGGAAAAGGTGAGAACAATGAGATTTCAACCTTGAAAGTGAGAGACAAATTTGAAGGAGGAAAGGAATATTATTAATATGGACGGTACACGCCGGCTGCGCGAATTCTCTCGGGTGTCAAATGTAAAAGTCTACAAAAGCGAGTTCGTGTAAACTCCTGCGTAACGAAGTTGAAAGTATTCTTAAATAAATAACGGCGCGGAGGCACACGTTGAGAATTTGAAGTGCCAAAGTGTTTGTCATGTTTGACCAGCAGCAGCAGCAGCAACAAGTTAACGGAAAGTCAGGTAAAGTTCAACGTGAACGTTTGGAGTGCGGCACTGGTTGTGCTACGCCGATGGCGTGGACGACGTCCACTGGACGTGTCCCACACACACACACAATGTGTAATTCACTCACACGGGATTTGCGCACGCACTCCGACCGTAGTATGCAGTTTTAGTTTGGAGAAGAGACGCTTCCGTTCGAATTATCTCTACCACACGGGGTCGGTATCTGTAATCATGTTGCTCTATCGGCTCCTACCCATCTGGAACCTATTTTGTAGCTGCATATCTTTCTTCCCTGTTTCTGACCTTTAGGATAATATATATGTTGCATAGATCTTTGCTTGGAAATCCTTTCCGTACAAAATTCCCATGTCTATACCCGGCATGTTTTCTGTTTGTTTTCTTCTTACAGCTCGTTAGTTAATATAAGTCGTATCTGTTTCAAAATTAACAACACTAACGTCAGACAGAAAGTTATTTTAAATACAGTATTGTAAACCTTTAGGTCTAGAATTTTACATAAACATCGATTAAACATTTTTTGCATTAACTATAAACGTCTTGTACCTTATTTATTTCATGATAATATTTTATTATTTTCGATGTGGTTTAAATAAATTTCTGCCAGGATACTTGATAGTGGGGATCCCATTGCTAATCCATCTTTCTGTAAATAAAATTTATCATCAAAAGTAAAATAATTTTGTTCTAAAATTACTTTAGTCAAATTAATAATTTCATCAACTATTTCATGGTTTAAAGTGGCTATTGATAATAATAAACTTTTTGTTATTTCTAAAGTTTCATTAATTGGTACATTTGTCCAATTTATTTAAAAATCAAATTTATTTAAACCACATCGAAAATAATGAAATATTATCACCAAACAACAAACATTACAACAAAATTTTATTTTATCGTCGATATGTGGATATGTGGATTTTGTCCACGATAGTGGTTTACAATGGTAATTGCAGACAATTAGAGACGCTTAATAAGTATTTGAATAGCATAACAAAAAATTTGCAATTTACATTAGAAACAGAAAAGAATAATAAAATAAATTTCTTAGATTTGCCTTTAACAAAAATTGATAATAAAATTAACTATAATATTTACAGGAAACCGACAACCACTGATCATGCTATTCATGCCTCGTCTTACCACCCTTATTCACACAAAATGGCATTTTTTAATAGTATGGTACATAGATTGTTATCATTGCCCCTCTCCACAGAAGACCATAAAAATGAAGTCGAAATTATTAAACACATAGCAATAGCCAATGGTTATAAATGTAACATAATGGATAAAATAATAAATAAGAAACAAAATAGACTAATAAATATTGACATGCCTAAAGAAAAAGTAAAATATATCGCAATAGAATATGGCGAAATGTTACATTACACTTTAAAAAACCAATTGAAAAAACAAAATATAGTATTGGCTTCAAAAGCAAATAATAAACTCGAGAACAAACTTAAGTTTAAAAATCAAATTAAGTCTTTCGATGAATACGATGGTATACAGTCTTAATTGTTCGGATTGTTCAAATTTCTACATAGGACAAACGGGTCGTTCGTTCAAATTGCGTTATAAAGAACACCTGCCAAGCTCTAAATCAAATATAGGAAGATCCACATTTCCTGAACATTTAAGTTCACAAGATCATAACATAAAAAGTATTAGTGAGAATTTGGATATATTACATAAATGCAGGAAATCTCTTAAACTGGACACTCTTGAAAGGTTTGAAATATATAAGGCCACTAAAGCTAATTACAGTCGCATCTTAAATGAAAAATCGATCCATAAAAATAATATTCTATTTAATAGAGTGAACGATATCGAACGAGATACTAGCTGTGTCAGATCGATAAAATTTATCAAAGGTCAAATTGGTATCGATTGATTTTATCGCGCATAACGTGTTCCTGTGCAGGTCCACGTCGGCCGCGTGTATCGTGTTTTCGTTCTGTTTTGTCTCGTGTTTTAATATGTGTTAAATTATTTAAGTATTTTTGTTGTTATGTTTGTGTTGTTTTTATTATCTGACGGGATGTGCATACATCAACAAATGTATTTTTAACTTATATTCATCGAGGATCTGAAGATGACACTTAATGTGTCGAAACTCGAGTAATCCTGTTTTCGGATTTCAAAAAGCGTGACGGTAGGTAATTAACCTGTTTTATAGTCTAGTAGCTTTAGTTAATGAACTAGGTAAAGTAGAACTAAATAAACGTCTAGTGATTACTCCTCCCTGCGGTTTTTCAATTTTAAACCGGCTATAATTTATTTTAAAAATGGCAACTTTCTAAAGAAGAAAACGAGAAAATTTTATTTAAATAATTAATTTGGATAAAACAATAGGTCATTGTTCACAGACCTGTAACTTACTGACGGAAAGTACAGTCTACAGTAACACGTTGTAAGACATTCGTAAATTAAACATTTATATTATTCAAAAATTTTTAATTTCTAGGTTAGGTAGAAACATTTTGGTTATGTTTATGCTTTATTCCATGAAATTTAAAGTCAACAGTAAGATACTGGCATGCTACTTGTACTGCTAGAAGACACAATAGGTTGTATGTTCTGTATAATATTTACCTTATTTCTTCCGTCGTGTGACTTCATTTTGCGTTTTGATTTGCTTTACGCGTTTCGAGACATATGTCTCGTCATCAGAAATAAATAAATTAAAAATTCGCTCTTAGCGAGGTCGGTACATATTAAAATACAAATATTCAAACAAAGTTAAACCCTTGTTATCGTGGACAGTGAATCGTATACAATGAAGGTTAACGACTTTATCTCAAATAACAATATAATAACTCTGAAGTCTGATCCTACACACATTTACGTTAAAATTTTAAACAAGGAAATTAATAAATGCGTAAATTTATTCAATGAACGTACACGTCGCTACCTAAAACCCTGCAATGCTAAAGCACCGATGTTTACAGGTCTACCCAAAATTCATAAATGCAACGTACCAATTAGTCCCCTTGTTAATTTTACTACAGCACCAGGATTTCGTGCAGCCAAAAAACTTGTAAAAGTCATTAGGGACAGTATAGATATAAAAAACGACCCCACTATTGCAAATCTCACTGACTTTATAAATAAGGTTAAGAATGTTAAGTTACCCCCTAATTATAAATTGGCCTCCTTTGACATTATCAACGTCTATACTAACATACCAGTTAGGGAAACGCTGCAGATTCTAAGGAATAACTTGTTTGAAAGTAACAAATTAAACGCCCAAATGATAGAAGAGCTAATGAGCCTACTTGGAGTCATTTTGGGTCAAAATTATTTTACTTTCGATGACCAATTTTACAGTCAACGTGATGGTTTAGCAATGGGCTCGCCGCTGTCTGGTTTGCTTGCTGACATTTATTTGAATTTCTATGAAAATACATTTATGTTTTCTAACAAAATTCACAAACGTAACATCATATTTTATACACGTTATGTTGATGACACATTTATAATATATAAAGGTACTTTACGACAGATCGAAAATTTTAAAAACTTTATAAATAATATAAATAAGAACATTCAGTTTACTCTTGAGACTGAAACAAATAATAAATTAAACTTTTGGAATTAACAGTTACTAAACACATTGATAAACTGAAATTCAATATCTATAGGAAACCAACCACCACCGATATAACCATACCTGTCGACTCACATCACCCCTTTTCGCAAAAAAAATGGCAGCCTTTAATTATTTTATACACAGACTTTTAACAGTACCTCTTAACGACGAGGATTTTAATGACGAACTAAACACAATAAAATACATAGCTCAAGCCAATGGCTACAATAGTTCCTTGATTGACAACCTCCTCAGGAAACAAAAGCACAAGCTATCTAAACCTCGTATAGAAAAAGACACTAAAACCATTTTTAATTCAACGGCGTACACCAACATAATGCCAAAAATTTTAACTAGTGTGTTAAAGAATAACAATAGAACCGTAATATTTAAAACTAACAATAATCTTATGAACATACTCCGTAATAAAATAACTATCCCTTTAGAAAAGAAAACGGGGGTGTATAAATTATCGTGCGACGATTGTGAATGCTTCTATATCGGCCAGACGGGAAGGGGTTTCCAAAAACGTTTTATTGAACATACACCTAAGCACAATCTGAAGGGTCAGACAACACCATCAAACATAAAATCCAACTATGCACGTCACTTGATAAACGAAAATCATAAATATACAAGCTTTGTTTCCAACTTGAAACCCATGCATTTTTGTAATAAAGGCACTTACATGAACGCCTTGGAAGAATTTGAGGTATATAGGGCGTACAATGACGTACACAGTCGTGACTTTGTACTAAACGATCATTAAAATTTTAAATCAAACCCGCTCTACGATACCGCAATAAACCTGTCTACGCGGTAGGTATTGATAATCAGTGTCCGATCGGTCCGACTCGACTGCGGACTCAAGTAAAGCGGGTATGTGTGTAATCGTTTTCGAATATTTGTATTTTAATATGTACCGACTTCGCTAAGAGTGAATTTTTATTTTATTTATTTCTGATGACGAGACATATGTCTCGAAACCTGTAAAGCAAATCAAAACGCAAAACGAAGTCACACGACGGAAGAAATAAGGTAAATATTATACAGATTTTGTCAATAAGTGACTTGGATACCATTTCAAACATGTCTTTCAACAATATATGTTGATGTATTTTCCAAGATAAATAAATACCCATTTTTTTTAATTGAGTGGAGATCTGTAATCTGTGCGACTAAGCAAACATTTAACAAATTGGCTGACAACACACATACAGGATTATGAAGAGCTGACCATTGCTTCTTGTTTTTGATAATAGATTAAAGAGGTACACAAATTACAAAACTAAATGATAAAAACATGTAAACAAATGAACAAAAATCACTTCCACTTCCTGCTGGCATGATGCAATAAGTTCAAATGTTAAACACTGGGCCCATAAGGCACATATTCAGGTTGACATTAACACTTAATAATGACACGAATACAAAAACATACAGAACAGATATCACAGACATTACAATACAGAAAATTCAGAGAATATATTATTAGTTAAACCTGAATGGTTCGTCTAATAGTTTGTGTCTTTTTAGTCTATAAATATCTTCACTGTTGTCTAACAAATTAATTGCCAGGTGGTTTGGATGCTTTTCTAATTTGGAGATGTGAGTCCTGCAGAGGCGCAAGATTACTTCTCTCATGGTTGGAACTTTGAGGTCCCGGTGTATAGAGTTGTTGGAGACAAACCATGGTTCGTCGACTATTGATCTTAAAGTTTTGGACTGAAAGCGCTGGATAATCTCAATATTACTTGTACTAGCAGTACCCCAAAGTTGAATACCATAAGACCATACCGGTTTAAGAACTGCTTTATAGATCAACAGGTTGTTGACGAGACTTAACCGTGATTTTCTGCCTATCAGCCAGTAGATGTTTATGACCTTGTGATTAAGTTCAATCTTCTTAGATGTTATATGCTTTTCCACGTTAGTCTCCTGTCCAGATGCATTCCAAGGTACTTAGCACTTTCAGCTTGCGGTACTGGTTGACCGTTAATGTTCCTGGAGGGTAGTTTGCCTTACGTGTGGTGAAGGTAACGTGGACTGACTTGGATGTATTGATTTTTATGCGCCATTTATCAAGCCATAACTGAACGCTGTTTAATGGTTCTTGTAGTATAAGAGATGCTTCAGGTTGAAAAACGTTGACTAAATGTTCTGCAAAAGTCTGGGATTTCTCTGTATTGCTTCCCGCCCAGCTACCATTTAGTTTATGTATTGGTGGTATTTGTAATAGTGGCCTTTTCAATCGTTTAATCAAGCCTTCCACAAGGAATAATCAGTACTTTCATTAGGTGACAGATTTTTTAGATAATCCTGAATTCCTTCATTCTTTAAATTTTCTAACAATCGTTTTAGTTTTCTGGCCGCGGAATTCCACTTTCTTTTATTTCCGGATGATGAGTATGCTACCAAATTCGTTGCAATCTACTCTTCTCAGCTAATTTCTTTCGGACAACCAGAGGAAGGTTTAAGTGCTTACTCTTCGCTGTATTGCAAGGTGTAGCTTCTCAGGCTGATTTTTGAAAAGTACTGGTGAGATAATTTACAGCTGCATCCAATTCAGCAGGCGTGTGGAGTGGAAGTTCTACCGAGATATTATCATTTACATGGATAACCTCTCTAAAGTAGTCCCAGTCAGTATTACGATTTGTAAGTGTTGGTAGACTTTCAGAATCAATTATAGTATTGCTAATAGTGTCAATAATTGGAGTGTAGTCAGAGGACAAATCAAGGCATGATTCAACTTTGTAGTATTTATGAGACAAGCCTCGTATTAAAAAGAAATCAATGAGGTCAGGTATTTTATTTTTATCAGAAGGCTAATAGGTTGGTTGACCAGTGGACAGAAAGGACAGGGATTCTTGTCTAATGACGTTATATAAAATTCTACCTCTTGTCTACAGTATTCGAAATATACAGTTTATGTTCTCAGCGCCACCTTCTTCAACAGTATGAACATAATGCGTGTACTGTCTATTCTAAGCTAGAATCTAGTCATCGGATATCTTCAGAAAAACAAAATACTATAGTATAATATATTCTTGCGTTCGTGTGGAAATTGCTGCACAATTCAAGGAAATTAATGTGTTTCCCACTGAACTGAACTTCATAATCCATTTCTTTCTTTTTTTAATGTATACGTTTTCAATTACATAGAGTCATAGTGAACTGGAACGACTGAAAATCTTTAAATTAACCTGTTTATATGAAACGAATTAGAAGTGCGCCATACGTTACTGTGGTATGCAAAGCACTATAAAAATATAAATTTACTGAGAAATGTAGCTAACGTTTGTTTACTCTGGTTGTTTCAAGCAAATCAATTGAAATAATTATTACTATGTGCTCATTACAAACTAATTTTGTCTCACAATACTGCAAACATTGTTTTCACGTAATGTACAGTACATTCTCCGTATTTTGTTTACGTGTTATTTATATAACGTTTAAATGTATTTTAATTTAACTTGCCCTCCTTTATTTTTAATATGCTTAACAACCTCCTTAATTAACAACCTCGGTTATTGTTCTATTGTCTTTTTATTTCTCCTTCTAACAACTGATCACTATCAGATTCTTCCTACAACTAATTAATTTACGTGCTTCATTATTACGTTACAAAGTTCTACTTAACTTTTACAACTATTTATGTTAATAATAATACTAATATATGCAATGATAATAGTTTACAAAGGATCCAGGTTATCCAATCACACGTTTTGTTTGTTGAATTTATAATACATACGACTCATTTATTAAAACCATCCTCTACGCGTTTCTGACTTCCTTATGAGTACTTTTAACCGTCAACTGAAGAACACGTGCTAATTTTTCATTTATCAAAACATGGAAGGTAAGTGTCAAAAATATCTAACAGTTTCACTTCTTTCAATGACAAAAAATTGTTATAGCGTCAACAACAACAAAAATAAATAACAATCGTAATAGAAGTTATATAATAACTAAGTGAAACTCATTTCATGTCTTATTGTTTACTTAAAACTAATTGTAAACATTTATTATAGACACATTGGTTAACATTAACATTTATAAAAATTTGTATACTTATTTGTGTACTTTGAATAGAGCCGTAATATAATTGGTTCAACAGAATCAGAATGAACTAAATTTGCTCCTTGTAGAAGAAATATGGATAAATGCTTCTACAGGCTTGTCATTATTTTGCGGCTACTTTAAAAAAGTTAATTCAAGGCGGCCTCTCTCTTTCATTCATGACTAGAAGTACCAGAAAGACGACACCATATTTCGCTATTGCAAAGTGGTGCTAGATATATAATAAAAGAAACCTCTTTCTTTTTTAACCTGATGCTTTAGGAACAATTTTCTATACTTTAAGGTAAATGCAGTTCATACAGTTTTTTAGATCAATTGTATGGTTCTACAGTTTACAGACCGATAATGGAATATGGTGCCAACGACAGAGGTAATATCATCGTAGTCCGCACGTTTTTCTTTGGAACAGTCGAGGATATACTGACATTACCTTGTCTGTTTCAAGAAATAATGTTAAAAATTATTTTTTTTTATATATTATAGATTGTTATTGTAATGTTACAGAATATTATGTTTATTCTAATTTTTAAAGACACATATTTTCTCTATCAGTAACGATAAAACTATGTAGCAGTTTTATTGTCTCGAACTCGTCACACTTTATTCGTCAATTTAAACGCATTATTAGTAACTTAATACGAATTTAGCAACAGATAAAAAATCCAACTCATAATAATACGAGCAGCAGCAGGAACAGATACAAAAGTGAAAATTGCAAAAAATTTTGAATCCATGGCTACCCTTAGGAAATCATCGTTATAAAGCATCTTAAACTGAAATTGTGTTACCATGCCTACAATTATGGTTAAACTGATCTTTCACAAATTAAATTTAGTTTAGTTTTTAGTTTATAAAATAAATCGTTTGTTAAAGTTGAAAATTCTTAGGATGGGGGACTAAAAAGTAAACATAATTGGAAACGTTTAAATTTACAATACGTCTTGCTTGCTAGTATATTGTAATATAACTCTATTTATAGTACTTTCTGTATAATACACATGTTATGTAATGTAACAGTAAATTATTTGAATTATAATAGAATGAACGAATTCTACCGAATATAGGATATGTGATGATGAAAACAAAATTAAAAGTTTAAGCTCATGTAACTCACTCTGCTTCACACAGTTTTATGACAGTATGTTATTAACATTTACAGGTTTATAGGAAATGTTTTGATGCACTTTTCTGAATATAAACATTGTTGGTTTACCAATGTTAGCCACTTTTTATAGGAAGTTCTAATTTAGCCCTACATTATTCGTTCATCTTTCACATGAATTGCTTTTAATCCCACTTTTGAGGATAAATATACGTATACGCGCGTACGCGTGCACGTATACGAACACACGCACACCCACATACCTGTTACAGGCATGTAAAGTAAGCAGGGCCTCTAGACACGTTTGGGAGTTTAGAAATATCTGTGGCTTTCACCGATTATATCACCACCACCTGAAAATTCCGTCAGGGCGTTGTTAGTCAAATTCTGACGGAGATGTTTGAGGTTTTAGACATTACTGTGGTCTCAATGTCCTCTATCTCTTCATATAGAGTGAAGGATACACTACGGAATAAGACCCAAAGTGTTCATGTGCATATTAATTCGAAGCATGGTGAAAATATATTCTGTAGAAACAAATTATATTAATTGAATATTGAAGATTAATTTGGCATACTACTGAATATGCTTGGGCACACATACACGGAAATACTAAGTAAACAGTATGCTAATTTTATATGAAAACACAAATGTGTAAATTATTGTTTCGCAAAATAACAAACTTTATAAAACTCTTTTCTATTATTTTCAAATAAGGTACCAACAAAATGCAATTAAAGTATCATACTTATTTGACTGAAACAGAGCAACACTCAGCACATACATCACCATCGTCATCATTGGCTCGACAGCCCATTGTGGCACTGGCCTTCTTTAGAAGATTTCGCCATTCTTCTCTATTCATAGCAACACTCCTCCAGTTTCTAATTTCAAGAGTACTGTTTCCTGACATCTCAGTACACGTGCTACTAAAACGTGAGTTGCGAATTCCAAACTCATTCAGCATAAATCGGTTAACAAAAGTGCAGCAAACTCGCCTTCCCCCCTTAACCCCGTCATCATCAACTGCAGATATTCTACGCCACCCCATTGCCCTACGCGTGTATCATATGGTTAAGATGTAACAGTTAATGTAGGTTAATGTGTATGTAAGATAATTTACAGAATTTGATGGATGGATGGATGGATGGTGCGCGGGCGTCTTGCGCCCTAATTTGTGTGCGTTGTCCAGGCCTAGGCCTGATGAACGCCAGGTGCCAACAGGTCAGCGCGGTCGTTTGCTGTGCACAAGGGGGTTATGGTGCAGTCCACGGGTCCATGATAAATTACATGGCCACCACGGAGGCAAGCTTAAGCTTTTGCTTCAGCCAATTGCCCCGCCAAGCCGCGACACCATGGTCCCCTCAGGCTAGCCTTTGGGAACGTAGTGACGCACTGGCGAGGACAAGAAGCTCGAGCGCCCTAGGGCGTCGGCCGAAATGGTAAGGAATGACTCCGAGACAGCCAGCTTTCGCAAGGAAGGCACTTGCACAACCTCGCGGGAGCCCGTGTCTCAGGTCATTACCCTGCCGAATCAGCAAAGCTGGTGCTGACGGGGATCTTGGTGGTGATCATGGCTTCAGCCAATTGCAACGCTTGGTCGCGGCTCCTTGGTCTCCGAGGACATAGCCCACGGAAACTTAGAGGCACGCTGGCGAGGACAAGAGGCTCGACCGCCCGAAGGCGGCGGCCGAGTCGAAGGGACTCATCAGCGGGGCAGTCGGCTTTCGCAAGGAAGGCATTTGCACAACCTCGCGGGAGCCCGTGTCCCGGATCAAAGCCCTGCCGAATCGGCAAAGCCGATGCTGGCAATAAATCTATCCATTCCAATCTGCCGCAGCATGATTGACTACAGTTTCGGCAGGCGCAGGTAGTTAATGTTTGTGATCGGTTCAGATTTCCAGAAGGTTGGGGGGTTCGTTTCTGGGGGGTTCATGTGATGAACTTAGGGGGGGTCGTCTAACAGCACCCTAGGGCGCCTGACGCAGCGAGGGGGTGGTGCATTCTCCATGCTGTTAAACCTTTGGAGGTGCGGATAAGGGGACTCGCCGGCCTTAGCGAACAAATTCGTTGCCAAAGACCAGACGGAGACCTCTAAGGTGGGAACACGGAGGCCCGGTGAATGGCGGAATTTCGCACATACCACGGGGACCCCGTGAGGGAGCGTAGGGTCCAGTTCTGAAATGTAGTCAGCCTATGTCTGTTGGTGGCCGTCAGGAGAGGCCACCAAGCGGGCGCCGCATAAGTGAGTACCGTACTGTTCGGAGGAACAGTAGATACAATGTTAGTTTTGTACGGACAGCCAGGCGGCTGTTCCGCGAAAGCATAGGTGATAGTTTGGCTCTGACGCCACGAGCCAAGTTGAGGGTTGCGGTTACGTGGGCGTTGAAGTTTAGGTGCCGATCAAGCCAAACACCTAGGTACTTCACCGTCTCAGTCCAGTTGATGGGTCTCCCCTCTAAGGAGAGGGATTGGCATCGGGAAATGGACTTATACGTAAAGCAGATCGCCTCGGATTTCTCCGTATTGATCGCTACCCGCCATTTCCTTAGCCAGTCCGAAAGCATAGCCAACTGGCGTTGTAACATTACGCTCGTCCGCCAAGGCGAAAGCGAGCTAAAATGAAACATCGCATCGTCGGCAAATAGGGATAACGTGACCCCGGGATAAACAGGCAGATCGTTCGTGTACAGTACGTACAGAACGGGGCCGAGGACAGATCCTTGTGGGACGCCGGCGGCGACAGGGCGAACCCGAGAGAACGCCCCATCTACGCTGATCCTGAAGGTGCGATCCGTCAGATAGGATCGGAGCAAGTGGACGATAGATGTCGGGAGTGGCGAATGCGCCAGTTTGTAGAGCAGGCCTTCGTGCCAGACTACAGAATTCGGAATGAGGGCGGTATTTATATCAAGGGAACTGAAGTGGAAAAGGAATTCACGGTAAAAAGGCACCGTGACTGAGACACCATACACTACGGTCCAACACAAACACAGGTACAGACCTATAATTAGCCAAGCATATTTGCACGCGTGAGCACCCACACATACGCGAGCGCGCAAGAATGTGTATGTAAACAAATAGAAATAAAACGCAAACAATTTCTAATAACAAATCAATACCGAAAAATGAAAAAAGCAATAATCAATCATTTCCATCGCCGTAAAGATATTATTAGTACTGTGGATATACGTTAAATTACTGAAAAGTTTGTATTTTAAACAGTATATCTTGAGAAATATAATTATTAAAATGTATCACATTAAGCATTTCATACTATACTCATCATTAATAAATGGATGATTTTGGAATATAATGGTGTCACTTAATCAGCTAAGAATCAGGTAAAGCTGCTAGATTAATACGTAGCGCAGTGTGGCCAGTAATTATACCAAGGTTTTATTTCGGAATTGTACCTTTATGCGTACTCACAGTACATTTTCGATGTTTTTTATATGCAATTGTATATTACGATTAGAAAATAAGAAGTGTACTAATTGTAAATTGCCCTATTTCTTAATGTAAAGCAAAAATATGCGTTGTTTTAATTTGAGAGATTTTGGGTTTTTAGTTTACTGCTGAAATAAATAAAGGCCACGATTGAAAAAGAAGTTTAATGTGTATATACAATGCTTATAACAGAGTAACACTTAAAATAAAGAACCTAACGTTTCCAAGTTGACAGATTAAAAAAGCTACAACAGCAAATGTAAACTGAAAAGTAAAAATATTTCTGGTTAATGGAAAAAACGAAAAACAGTGTATTAAGGAATGACAACATACTCTCTACATATTGTACATAATAGACGTTTCTTTTTGGTTAGCCACAAGACGAGTACTTGTTGCAAAACGAATATTACCGTAAAAAACGAGCTCTGCTACAAAAAAGTGGCACGTATAACAACAGGCAAGTTCCGTGGATTACTTTCGATTTCGGTGGCTTTCCAGTGGTCTGTTCACACAACGGGTATTAGTCAGGAAACGAGTACTAGTAAATAAATGAGTTCTACCGAAAAAGCGAGTACTGCCACTAAAACATTACATGTATAGTAATAGGCAACTTATTAGTAGTAAATACCCTTACTTCGAGTTGTTTTTCGTGGTTTTAGCAAAAAAAAAAAAAAGAAAAATAGTTCTAAATTACATACATATTGGTTTTGCCGTGTGTAATTTCAGTTATCATGTTAACAACATCGACTTTTGGAGTCACTGCCACAACATTTTCCATTAAAAAAATTACAAACGAAACAAATTACAATCGCAAGCCAATTATTTTGCAAACATACAAAATTAAAGTTTCTATAATTCTGTCACCCACAAAAAATTATGTGTGGTATTCCCTACACATCGAATCCAAAACGCATAATTGAAATATCGAAAATAACTGCGAGTACGCATAAAGGTACAGTACCCTTTTATTTCCACAGGCTGAGTGGACCCGGGGGGTAAACACCCACCTTGACTTTTATAGTACAGGGAATACGCGGCACATTGAGTGAAACATTTAATTTTTAATAAAACGTAATACAATGGTAACGGTTACTACGATTTGGTAGACAAAGTGATCATTCATTCTTCACATGTATACAAAACATGGTGAAAGACGGTGGAGACCGTGGTAACAACATTCTCTCCTTACGAGGTTTATAGGGTTCAGACCGTATTGCGGATTCCTGTATACATTCCTCGGAGCATGGCTGTAAGCCTGTATCTAGATTCAAACATCATAATGAGTACCTGACTCCATCCGCTGGGGAAGAAAAGAAATACTTTGATTTTCCTATTGTAAAGCGTGAGGTTAAAATAATTGTAGCCTAGCGTGCATTGATCAAGACATATGTCACGGTGAAGCGTCACAGGCAGGTTTTCATTGAGCATCTCGTTGATTGCCTAACTGATGACTCGTCAGTTAACAACGTGACATGAAATTAGTCACACGTAGAGACAGAACACACCAGAATATCATACAATAAACAAGTACGAACAAGCACTCCCTAAACTTCTACAATCGTCCAGGCAGTTCTGGCGCATGCCTAACTGTTACAGCAGTTTTACCTTGTTGGCGAGCTTCATGAAAACGGAGCGCAAGGATGAGAGGCAGTCAATTGACTATAGCTGTCTTTACAGTTGGTTGCAAAGCTAAAAGTTAGCAGCGTTTGATAAATGAAAATAAACTTTCATGGGCGGTGTTTACAGCATTACAATTTTTCGGGTTGTTATTATACATCCTAACCTTGGTCTAAGTTTTTCATGTTTTGTTATCAGACGTTTCATCCATGCCGGTGATAGACATTGTCAGTGGAGAGGGAACACAGATCACAGCATCCGCGAACGAATATGAAGAGTCGCGCGGGAACACAGAATATTTACCCGCGAACGAATGTAAGCTAAGACTCTTCCGTCCTGTTTGGGCATTTATATTTATATATTTTTTCAAGTTGCTGGTTGCTAATTTTTTGGCCAATCATATATCACTTTTTTTATTGGCTTGCTTATTTTACCATGCTTATAGCAGCGGTAATTTATTCTTTTCGAAATTACCCATTATTATTTATTGAAAATACAGTAAAAGATATCAGTATTCACTACGAAAATTGGTACGTATGTAATCTTGAATAACATTTTATAAATGTTAAATAAAATTTCCGATTGTTACTGCTCTAAAGTTTTATTAATTCTACCTTTCTCTAATCAGTTAAAAATAAATTATTCTACTTAAGAATAATCGTAGCCAAACCTGTTGATTTGTTTACGCTCAAGTCTTTTTTCTAACCATAAATGTTTTCTCTGTACTTCAGAAAGGTACAGAGAACGTGTTCTTTGTGAAAAGTAGGATTTATCATCAATGAAAAGCTTATATTTTGTTGAGTAATGAAGCATTATGAGCAAGCCGCTGTTCGCGTTTCCGAAAGTAATGTCTTTAAAGCACTTAAAACGAATAATACCTGCCTTTTGTAGAAGGGAATGCGTATGGAAAGAGATATAAAAAACAACAATATTCACATAAAATACTAAAGAGTGTACTCTAATTCGCTTTAAAATTCAAGTATATTACATTAAGTTTTAAACAGGGGAGTGATAAAATTTATTCGCCATAAAATGTAATTGCTCATTGCTTTTAGAAAGGCGCTTGAAATATGCAAACGCAATCAAAAGAATAAATGGAGTTGATGTTTATTACAAACGCTTTACGATTATTTTGCGTCTGGATTACTCCAGTCTATCATAATTGCCAGTACGCTTATCTAAACTTTGTATTAAACTATAGTACTACATATTTACGCGGCGATAAACAAAAACAAGCGTTGAGCAAACGTGACACGTTTTATTATGATTTCAAACAATGTAGTATATTAAGTCCACTGCGTTATTTTGTAAATATCAATTCAATTTTTCCAAAAGCTTAATATTCATTACATATTTAAAACGAATTAACAATTATAATTTCTAAATTTACTATCTAGGGAATTGCCGTTTTTCAATTACAGTTCTTAATTTATTTATTATGTACTAATCACAAGACAACCAGCGAAGTAACAGTATTTTTTTTTTACTAAATTTTTTGTCTAAACATTCATTTCTCTAAAACGAAAGATTTGCTTTAGTAAGTTTGTAAGAACCAGCCGCACGAATATTCCTACTCCTATTTTCTACCTATGTAGGGTCAACATTATGATAGGTGCAAATTCTTTAGACCTAACACGTGTTACTGTTGATCGTTCTGTGATTTGAGAATTTCTTATACATTCCCAAATCTTTAGAACAATGTTGAGTTAATTATTGAGAGTCTGTGCTATTAATTATTTTTATACTTAATAATTTGATACATGTTTCAATAAAATGACACACCGATTTAAATTACAAGCAAATTCTAATATATTAGTGCGATTCAGTACGTATAGAGGGAAAACCTGTAGTTTAAAGACGTCATATACAGACCTACAAAAACGTGAAATAACAAATGCCATATTTTCAAAACATAAATTGCATCTCATATAAAGTTGATTCACAACAATTTTAATATGCACAACCTAAATAAATGTTTTAAATGTCAAATTCTCATGAGAAACTAATGTCCGCACACGGTACCAGCAACGTTTGAAACTACTGCAAAACAATATAAATATGATCTGCTACTCGTCCATCAGACTTCACTTTATTTATATATAGTCAGTGCAGAGAATCAAGTTTTACACCAACTGACCGAAGAACTGAGAGCAGTGTGTGAATCATTCTAGACCTAAAGGCAAAGAATATTTTGAACACACTAGGAGAGGGTGGGAAAAATGTAAGTTGTAGCTGAAACATAAGTTAAGGTCTCAAATGTTTTGAATAAACCTTAAAAACGTCATTTTCCTCTTTTCTGATATAAACACTTACGTTTGATAGTTTAAACACTATTATTCAGATGACTGTAATATTCAGAAATTATATTACTATTTATAAAGGTTAAATTTATAATACTCACACAGACTATTTTGAGTTTATCAAACAGAATAAGCAAAACTAAAATTTATAAAACACTTTTAATCTTTATTAATTTATTTTAACCTTTACAGAAAATGTTTTAATTTCTGTACAATTTGAGTACCATATTTCTTGAGTATAACATATTTGAAAGTCTACAGTGTTCGTCTAATTGCGCTACCGCTACATGCTTATAATAGCAATGAATAAACTGTTTTGGAAGCAACAAGGAGAACAGACAGTTATTAGTTGGATGCGGTCGGTATAGATAGCGCACACTACTCAAACTGGTTACAGTGAGATTGCAAGCGTATAGGTGATGAACACGTCAAACATATACGATGCGCACACACACACACACCCACACACACACACCGCGCGCGCGTAAACTATGTTCAGTGTAAAGTAATTTCGCCTGCTGCCTTTTTAACGTCTCCTTTTTATAGTCGGTTGTATACGCTTGGTTTTCATAAAAGCTTTTGTAGTCATAAGAAAACAACGTTAACTAAGGCAGAATTTGATAAAAAGCAAAATACCTAAAGGGCGCTTTAAAGACAAAATAACTTCTTTAACGTGTTACATAAACATGACAGGATTTAGTTTACTGTAATGAACGATTGTGAGAGGTTAGAAATGATCATGTTTACGTACCTAACGCTGCGGTATTAAAATCACTAACAAAATGAAATACGGGTTTAGTTGAGAAAGAGCATAGCGTAGTCTCTACACATTTAGTCTGGAAAACTGTTAAAACACTTTAATGTTGTAATATTTATATTAAGTCAGTATTACAGTATTTTGTTTTAAAGAATAAATGTGTAAGTAATGAGTTTATAAAATTGCCACGATTATTGTAAAAATTGTGTACAATGTGTAATGTTAGTTAGAAGAAAATTTTTATAATTATTTTTGTATTATTTGTTCTAAATTAAATATTGTGATCAAACTCTGTTAGTTTTATTAAGTTGGTTTGGTAGATATGTGTTAATTTGGATTAAGGGTGTTTTCATACACATACTTTTATTTAACTTTTTATAATATTGTAGGAAATGCAATCTTATAAGATTGTAAACATACCTTACTTACCTTTAATATTTTGTTCGATAAAAGATAGTATAATTTAGTATTAGCAAGTTCAGTGACATTTAATGGTTTATAAACTCTAGAAAGTATGAATTATTGTTACTACGGATCCAATGGGTACTAAAATTGATGACAGTTAGAAGAAGTGGAGAAGTATTTAGTACCGTACCTGAAACGCATAAAACAATTTGCAGCTATTAGACGAAGGAAGGCAGCCTTCGGTGTGCTTCTGACGGAAGATAGTTTGGCGACTTGTTTTCCCCGAAACACACAAAAGTTGTAAACCGGAGTTGGGCAAGCCGGACCGCTCACAAAACCGCCACACCAAACACTGACAACTTACGCCCACGCATTTTTGGCTATGCCGCTGCCTGCCTCTGTGTGCATTGACCTACTGCGCACATCACACACTCCAGCCAAGAAACGCTGTACAGTGTACAGGCCTGCTCTTCGCTGACACACTTAATACTCTAACTTAATTTAATGCAACATAATACGAGTTAATCTTGGCAACGGTAAGCGGTGTACACTTGGCAGAAACGTCGGTACATAATGTAATTGTGTGTGTGTGTGTGTGTGTGTGTGTGAGAGAGAGAGAGAGAGAGAGAGAGAGAGAGAGAGAGAGAGAGAGAGAGAGAGAGAGAGAGACAGACAGACAGACAGACAGACAGACAGAATTAAGAATTGCAGAAAATTAAGAAAACGGAAAGTCGAGTAATAACGTGAATCTAAAAACAAAAGAGTGGAAATTTTATGTTTGACAAACAGAAGTGTTTGACACTCCTTCATCCAGCAAAAAAACAATTTACTTTTCTAACAGTTGTAGTAAACCATACAAAATAAAAATTCTCTCGTTCAGCACTTGTGAACCAGCGTCTACCAGTATCCTCCCCGTTACCACATGTACGCAAGCAATAAAGTGGTGTACAGAAGGAAAAAGAAACAATGTGAAACAGGATTTAAGAGTAAAAGGACGGATAAAAATAAAAGTCTCGAACATATTTTACAATAGCATTTTATAAACATAATTAGCTACGTGACTCAGTTAAAAACTGAAGAGGTATGTAACTAAAAATAGTCGACCCTAAAGTAATTGAATATTTAACGTATACACTACAAATAAAGACTTCATCTTAGCTTTAAATTTTATTATATTTGTCAGCGTCCCTGACTACCTGTGCCTTCGTGTCTTTTCGCGCACGCGCGCGCGCGTGTTTATCTGTCCTACCCTCCGTCAAGTATGCATACAAATGTAACACTCTCCTACACTAGAAGAGGACTGACGATGTAATTAGTACCGTAGTATGTGACACATAATACCCACATATATTCACAGAATATAAAAATACAGTAAATTAAAGTGCACCGTAGAAAGTATACAGTAACAGTATTAAAGTAAAGACAGTTTAAAGTGCGACCGTAGTCGTGACAGTCTAATTTTATTTTTAATTTATTCAAAACCAAGATGTCTGTAGACTATTTATAGCCTCACTTCACGTTTATCAGCAATATTAAGCCAAAAGCTATATACGGCCTATATAAATAATAATTAATGTTTTGAAGGTTGTATACTTCCAACGTATAATACATAGTGTTGCAAGTTCAGACAAACACAATCTGAGATAAAATGAAAGGAATCAGAATCATTTGTTTACTAATACTCTTTTTGGAAGACCGCAAATTCTTATCGTTTAATATTTTTTAAACTCTCTTTTTGTTTTTATGCCAAAAACCACATTAAACATACGGAGACTATACCTTTCAATGCTGTACACATAGGCATACATATATATTGTAACGATAGGTTTCGTTACGTCTAATGTTAAAGCCTCACTTCGGGTTCGTCAATTTGTAACGTACAGAATATTCGTTACGTAAAATGTTATTAGGAATAGGTTACTTGTATTTTATGTTGTGTGCACTTGAATTACATACACCGCCCGTTGGAAGTGTCAATTTGTAACATAGATAAATAATGTAGCGACTAATTCGCACTGGAGTCGTCAGTTTGTAATTATTAATAAGTTATGTTGAACGGCGAATGGTTTTGTAATTTGCCGCTTGCTCCCACTATGCCGCTCGTTTCCGTGACGTCACTCAACGTTGCCAACTATCGTGGTGTCCGCTGTAATCTGTGAATTTATTTCCTAAATGGAACGGCAATAATAACGACACAAATATAACATCAAACATATATCCTTACAGGAATCCTTTATTCAGAAAAGCACTGGTTAATTGTTTCTTAAATTTGATTATGACAATCACAATTGTGGCGCAAATTATACGTCTTCTTTTTACCAGTTGGCAGTAGTAGCCAACATTCAGTATTTTTTTCAGACCAAAAGAATGCTTTCGTTAATGTTTCTATTAAAAATAAAGTATCTCAGGGCGTATA
This sequence comes from Magicicada septendecula, assembly GCA_034769895.1. Lineage (NCBI taxonomy): Eukaryota > Metazoa > Arthropoda > Insecta > Hemiptera > Cicadidae > Magicicada > Magicicada septendecula. The sequence continues at coordinate 484,561,918 of CM068367.1, read as the reverse complement.
TGGTTCGGGGATTACATTTAAACAAAATATTATTCTATAAATCAAAATACAAGTTTTACAATTAAAGGATATTACAAGGTTAGAGTGTAACGTGCACACAGGCAGTCGTATAGTGGTTACCAGTTCTGATAGGTTATGTCCAGTTTAGGCGTTTAATAATTATTATGTAAATCAAAGGTTCTTGTGGTGTTTGAAAAGGTGTCAATCTCAAATCGTGTTATTAGTGAGTGTTCTTAGTGTTGGTGTGATATGGTGTCTGTAGTTTTAGTTGATTAGTATTTAAAAAGTCGTGTATACAAATGTGGGTGTTGATGCACAATATAATAAGATGTCAAAATCACCAAATCCTCTTCTTTGTATGGTTCTTGTCGAATACAGGGCCCACGTCCACTTCAGATCTTCTCCCTGGTTCTTGGGTCTTCTATTTCATATAATGGTTGTTCTTCTCTTAGTGTAAAAAGTTCGCGTTATGTACCTCTAACTGTATTAATATGTTTGTATCGTTTTTTCACTGTTTATTCTATATTATGTAGGACGTTTTACAAACGCGTCTATCCGCTAAGATCGTTGTCAAAGAAGTCTCATTTTATTTATCCGAAATTTCTGGTTGCTAAGGGTAAACTTGGAATCTGGTTGGTTGATTCGGATATACATTGTCATATACTTTCATTATTTCAAAATCTAAATTTGTTCAAAACCTTTAAATTAACATAACTTTTCTGTACTGAAGGGGAATTTAAAACCATTATCAGCATTATTTTGATCTTTACATTTGTGACATTTAGACACTAAACATGCCTACTTTTACTTAAGAACTACAGATGTTACAATTTTGTTATTTGAAATTTTCTTAAATAACTTGATATGTATTATTTTATTTCTATATTCGTTGTGTACACTATTAACTATAAATATATTTATCCTTCCACATTTGTTTTATAAAATCCCTAACATTATTATCTGAAATTTACAAAAGTTGGTTTCACCTGGCCTATGTACTGGTGTTATTTTCATCACCATGTTTAAAACCTTTAACAGTTAAATTATCTTTTAACAATCATAAAAACTGTTTAACACATAACATTATTTTAACAAAACAAAAGATATACTATTCTATTAGTTTAAATTCATGCCCACATGGCTATGATTTTACTGAACCTTTGCACAAATAAACTGTTTTCTTACTCAAACTGTACAATTGTTTGACACTTAGCAATAACATCTTTTTATAGTCTATTCTGCTTTGCCAATCAATTTATCACTGTTTAACACCAGTTCTATGGTTATATTTGTTAACATAAAAAAATGAAATTAATATCATTTAATTGATATTCTTTTAAAACAACTGTTTCACCTGCTACATACAAAAAACAACACAAATATCATGATAATAAAACAATGTGCTAAAACATAATAACATGCACATTTTTATAAAATAAATTCTGCACTAATTAATTAGTCTTTTGTCAGTTAATTCATTAATTACTCTGACACTGTCTATGTTATGCTTCACATTGCTTGTCACTATGTTTGTCGTTTACCCTATTCACTTAACACTTAATAGGTTGTATTTATAAACATACTTATTGGGTTTTATAGGGTTTTACATTTTATTGTCATTAAAAGGACTTCACTCTTGTTATAAAAATGTTATTGTGAACAAGTTATTATTTGTTGTTTTCTGGACAATCTTATGAACACTATTTGTTACAATTAGTTGTATGGTTCATGTATCTATAATAAGGTTTGTTTATATTTTCATTACATCAATTAACTTAATCATTTACTAATATTTCTTTTACATAATATTACATGTTTGGGCCTATTATCCCTCAATTTGTATTTTGATTATCTTGATATTATGATACTTTCAATGAAAGCATTTGTTTCTTTATAGCACTGGTTCATAAGCCGTCTGTCTTTATAATTCTTTATTTGGTCATTATTGAAAGTTCATGTCATAATTGGGGTTGAAGGTATTTTGCATCACTTAGCCTAAATCATTAATTTGGGTACGGTCAGTTGTCTTACTAGTCAGTCTAAAATGGTTAGTCAGTCCTCTTCACTATCATCTTGGAAGATAATGTTCTCCTTGTTAGCTTCTTAACCAAAGTCTTCATTAAATCAGGTACGATATTAAGTTGTTCCAAATGTAATGTTACAATATATATATATATATATATATATATATATATATATATATATATATATATATATATAAATACATACAGTCGAATACATACTTACACAAACACTTAAAAGTTATATCATAATGAAAATAAAATATTTTGACTCTGATAACAGTGTATGACTATTTACTTAGGGGATTTTTAAGATTAATTATTTACACAAAGCGTTAAAATGAACAAATAAGAAACACGGAATCAAGTCTTGAGGTCTACCTTGACTATTTTTTGTTAATTTCTCAACTTCTAGTGATAGACTGGACAAAAATAAATGGTTTATTGTGTGACATAAAATAGGCCTAACATTGGTAGGTAGCCAGGCAAGAGAAAATTTCTAATTATTTGTAATTCATAATCCGCAATATAAAATAACACTTCTTTATCACTGCTTTAAAAAGTAATACTATTCTTCTTACCCTAACATTTAAGGAAATAAATTGTTTTTATTTATTTAGGCAATTTCACGATTAAAACTGACATACCAAATCCTGCAAGCCTTACGATGTTCTAAAACAATTGACTTTTAAGAAGCTCATAATGCGTCTTTCTGTCTTTCAGTTAAAAACATTTTTTCTAATTTTACATAAAATAAAATATTTGAATCATTATTTTTTTGTATTACGTAATGAGTTCTTAATTATTAATCGTGAGCTACACAGGTATTTAATTTTTTCTTCTTTTTAATGCTTAATTCACAGACGAGAGGGTATTGGAAAGCGTTTCATGTATCAGAGGTGAGCACACAAAAGGAAAGAACACTTTGTTTCTAATTAAAGAATGAAGCAGCGAATTCAACGAGTTGGCTTTCTGTTCCCGCTCGCACACAGGGAACACATAACGCATACATTCCACGCCCTGAACACCACTACGCTCAAACAAACCACTTATTTTTTCTTCCCTTTTACATTTCATTTTTTATCCAATGTTTTACTCACTATTTCAAAATTTATTTTATTTTCAAGCTAAATATTTAACAAATTCGAACCACTTTCAATTTGGTTTCATCTCAGTAACGAGCGAGCGGTTTCGTTAAGCTCGTGACTCTTATGATTAAAAAATGTTTCTGTTTTCGTGTCCTTTGTACATGCATACTTATGCTTGCACCTCAGTCAATAAAGTAAGACTAGCAATTACTCGATTTGTGTGTTATAGATGTACTAGAAGGTACCATTCTGCGACATTGTTCTAAACCCCCCTCTCGTAACACAAGCATACACTGTGTAAATGTAGTTGTTTAATAAAGCTTGCATAGTTTTATTTCGCATCAACATTCTATAAATTCTTCTATTCTTTCTTTCTTCTTGCCAACAACCTGGTTTCTAAAATTTCTACAGTAATTCGTATGAACGGAATCCTTCTTTCCTCAATTTTGTTCTTTTTACTATCCGTACCTGCTCTTGTACTAACCCTGTTTCTGTTATAACTGGTGTCAGTTTTGTTTTTATTTCTGTAACGTGTAGTGTACCTAGTCCCACTCAAAACTGTCTTCAGCACCCATAGTTCTTATTGCTCACCGAATCAAGCACATCTTGCTTTATAAATTTATTTTTCAGGCGAAATTTCTCAATCCTCTAGCAATCATTGTTAGTATTTCAGCATACTTGTTTCAGACTTAATGCAAAATCAACAGCAGTAAACTACAACCCTTATCACGCACGATACTTCTAGAAAGATTGCGTTCTAGTTTATTACATCATATTTGTGCTTTCTTCGAATTATTACATTTTCTTTTTCCTTTAATCGTCTTATTCCCGTTTTCCATATTGTCTACCTTCCCGTATAGTATAGTAGTATATAGCAACTTCCATATTTCCGTATTGTTACTGCCTAACTTTGCAGTTGACAGAGAAGAGGATCGCTAAAAGGAATGAAACGTGCCTACAGACAGAAATGAAACGCCTAGACTACGACCGTTAGCTCACTCGTTTGTTACACCGGCTGACACATCTTGTATTACAATGTTTTCACTAATGTTACACTTAAACGGCAACATCATCAAAGTTAGTAAATAAATTAAATTTTGTATTTTAATATGTCTTTTATATATTACGAATTTTTAATCATACAACCAGAAGTGCGTGCACACACACACACACACACACACACACACACACAATGCGAACTTTTGCGGTAATTGCGAACTTCCCTGCACTGTGACACAGCCATGGTTTTGCATCTGTTCTTGTTTCGTTTAGATATGTACAGTACCCGTACATTCAGGGTTCGGGCAATTTTAAGTGGACAGACGCTGAAAAGCCTTTATACTTACGCAGAACTATATAAACCATATTAGAGGAAAACGTATTTACAGTAGGACTACATTGTCCGAACTTAGCATTTTAGTAAATAATAGGACCAAGAATAACGATTGTTGTACTCAATTTTGCCCTTTACGGAAGTAGAATGACTTTCCACAGATTTTGTATTAGGCAATTCTACTATTTAATGTAAAGTAAATAATTTTATTTCTTATATTGAAATAACGTGACTCTAAGCAAGAAAGAGACTTTTTAATAGTGTAGTGTTATTCGTATTACTGTTAGAAACAGTTGGTGACATATGAATATTACGTGGCCGTTATATGATTGGTGTAGATAACATTTAATGTTATTTTAACGTTAATTAGCGAGAATATTAATTTTTTTTAAATCTGTACTGCTGAATGACAGATAAACAAGAAGGGTTAGAAATTAAACAATTATATACGTATTTACACTAAAAACGTTTTAATAATAACAATTACTAATCGAGTTGTAACAGCAGATCAAAACGTAGCTAAGTCCTATTATTTTTGCGTCTCCGTCTTTTCCCAGTTCTCTTACTCCCTGAAAACATTAACAAACAGGTCCAGTAATTATGGGTAGTATTATAGTATATGAAACTTCACAAATGCTGTGTGAAATTATATTTTGAATCTCTTGATTTTTTAAACCCTAACCGATGTAAAATAATAATCCTGTCTATTGGAACTAATCAATAGACAGGAAATTCATAGCAGTTAACGTAGTGTCATTTGAACAAATTAAGAAACACACACACACACACATATATATATACATATATGTATGTATATATGTATATATATGCTCACTTTCGTATATATATATAGGATGTCTTCATTGTAGTACGTATGGCACTGAATATAAAATATAGGGCCTACGTGTATGTACACCGTGAATAATTCATACGATGTAAATGTAATCTACAAACAGAATGTAAAAAGTGATTTGTTTAATTTAACATATATGTCAAGAGTTGCATACAAATATGATGATTTATGTCTTTTGATTAATACAAAAAAAAAAGTTTCACGAAAACATTAATACATAAATTTGGTACTACGTGAATAAAATCATAAGGTGCAAAATGGTCATGTCCTGTCTTCCGTGTAGACGTAATTTTCGAATTCTTATTGAAACGCTTTGCAATTAACTTTTAAAAATTATACTCCTATTAAAGCGGAAAACGTTTTCTGAACAAAAGTGCGAAGTAGAAATATGCATTGGAATATGTGTAGGAACGAGTAGCAATCCGTAAACTAATGGAGGGAAGTGTCGCTGCAAATTGCTAGACATCACTCTCTCGGCCTGATACCGGCGCTCAAGTATTGCACTTCTTACTGTAATAAATCACAGCTTTTTACAGATGTGTCAACCCGTCTGCCCCGACGCCTTCCTTACCCTCGCCTCCCCTGTCCTCTGAATACCTTATTCCAAACTATACCTTACTTTTCTTCGGTGTAACGTGCCGAACTACGATGAAAATCTACTCAGATTAAACGGATTTACTTAAAACATACGTATTTATTTGGGTTAAACCGACAGAGTTAACAACGGATATCTAACAACAAAATTAACACACACTGGTAATCATATCAATTAAACAGTTTAGTCTCTTTCCTTGTGGGTTACCTGTCGACGGTAAATGTAATGACGCCGCGGATGCTGGTGTTCGAGTCGTGCGAAAATTTAAATATGATTCTAATCTTAGTGAAAAATTATGAACATGTTACTTATACTCGTCTAATAATCAAATGAAAATGTCTTAATCTACGTATCAGATTAATCAAACAGTTCATAAAATCCATTAGTTCAGTTGCTACCTTTTTTTAACTGCAAAAGTAGATAACAAAAAAGAAATTCGTATGCATAAGTGTTTTCATTAATAGCCAGAGAGAGAGAGAGAGAGAGAGAGAGAGAGAGAGAGAGAGAGAGAGAGAGAGAGAGAGAGAGAGAGAGAGAGAGAGAGAGAGAGAGAGAGAGAGAGAGAGAGAGAGAGAGAGAGAGAGAGATTAGAAAGTTTCCGTTAAAATGGGTAAATCCTAGTGTAAAATAGTACAGAAAATTAAATTTCATAGAAAAATTTTAACAACAGAATAGTGCTTCAAGATTACAGATTTCACGTATCGCGTATTTTCTAAAACAATGTATTTTGTATAAAACTGTTGATTTAGCTTATCGGCTCACGTTGTTGATCGACCATTCAGCCAAGATGGAAGGCGCAGCTCACACGTTTGACGTACACGTGTGTGCTGTTGAATTGCATAAAGTGCCCCTACACGTGACCCGAACGTTTCGGCCTTTCCCTATATACTAATTATTTGTCACTGCGTTTGAGTGATGAATTCACGAGCTATTTATATAAATAATTTAGTTCTGTTTTACTGTTGGTCTGACAAGTATTCCTTTGGCCATACTAGAGTTCTACAATACAATCAAACTGAAAATGTAGTCAGCGTAGCGGCAATATTTTTACGATATCACTATAAAGAAAATAATTTAAAGAAAAATATGTACAGAAAAAACATACGAGATCAAGTCATTTCAGTGCCTAAATAAGCCAAAAGTGTAATAATCAAATAAAAAGAATAAAAGACAAATTTATTGGTATCGTGATATGCCATACAAGGCGGCTTTATTATAGTAATGATAGTCTTAGAATTAGTAACAGTAGTAATATTAATACTACTTGCGTAACTTTGGGGGGTATTTCCTTCCGCAGGAAGCTTGCGTGCCTCGTACTTGCCAGCAAAGAAGGGGCGACTCAAGGCTTCGCAGCCTGTGCGTGCTGGGCACAGCGGGAAAGGCAACTGAGAGGCTCATATGAACGAGTCTGACTATAGAAGTGTGGGCGGATGCTCTCAGCAAGAAGATATACCAACAACGGCTGACCGACGTGCAGAGGAAGGGAGCGTTTAGGGTAGCCTCTGTTTACCGCAGCGTGTCCGAACCACCATATACGTATTGCGATCACTGGGTTATCCATATCACTATTTGCCAAGGGGCGGAGAGCTGTGCACCTAAGGGAAGCCGAGATCAGAAAGGAGATGGCAAACCACTAAGAGAGGGTTCGCACCCTTGATAACTGGAAAGAAGCTTGGGACGAAGAGACGAGATGATCTTGGATCGGGGTTCTAATCAAACACGTGAGCCCGTGGAACACAATAATGCATTGGGAAGTCAGTTTCTACCTTATACAGCTTCTGAGAGGTTGTAGATACTTCCGATCTTACCTCCATCAGAGAGATAGGGGCTTCGTTGCAGATTGCCGGGGACTGCCGGGATGTAGTGGATGACCCCCGGAACAAACTCTCTTCAATTTTTAATAGGCCAAGAGAAGAGCGTACTTGTTCGCGACGTCGGAATGATAGCCTCAGCTAACATCGTAGGAGCCACTTAAAGAGGGAAGGACTTTGAAACCTCGTAGCACATTACAAAAAGAGGATTCTTCTGGAAAAGAAGGATGACAATACCGTCTGTGGAGTAGCTCAATGAAGATGTGAATCGACTGGGCACAAGAAAATCCTATGTCTGAAATAGTTTGATAAATGTTCCTCAGGCTAGTGCTGTATCGCCGCAGGAGGGGTTTTAGTTGGTAGTCCACTTGAGATGGGAGGCCCCATAAATCCAATTCCCCTCCGCCTTAAACAAGTAGTAGTAGTAGTAGTAGTAGTAGTAGTAGTAGTAGTAGTAGTAGTAGTAGTAGTAGTAGTAGTAGTAGAGCAGCAGCAGCAGCAGCAGCAGCAGCAGCAGCAGCAGCAGCAGCAGCAGCAGTAGCAGCAGCAGTATAGTAGTAGTAGTAGTAGTAGTAGTAGTAGCAGCAGCAGCAGCAGCAGTAGTAGTAGTAGTAGTAGTAGTAGTAGTAGTAGTAGTAGTAGTAGCCGTAGTAGTAGTAGTGTAGTAGTAGTAGTAATAGCAGTAGTAGTAGTAGCCGTAGCAGCAGAAGCAGCAGCAGTGGTAGTAGTAGTAGTAGTAGTAGTAGTAGTAGTAGTAACAGCAGCAGTAGCAGCAGCAGTATAGTAGTAGTAGTAGTAGTAGTAGCAGCAGCAGCAGCAGCAGCAGTAGTAGTAGTAGTAGTAGTAGTAGTAGTAGTAGCCGTAGCAGCAGCAGCAGCAGCAGCAGTATAGTAGTAGTAGTAGTAGTAGTAGTAGTAGTAGTAGCAGTAGCAGTAGTAGTAGTAGTGTAGTAGTAGTAGTAATAGCAGTAGTAGTAGTAGCCGTAGCAGCAGAAGCAGCAGCAGTGGTAGTAGTAGTAGTAGTAGTAGTAGTAGTAGTAGTAGTAGTAGTAACAGCAGCAGCAGCAGCAGCAGTAGTAGTAGTAGTAGTAGTAGTGGTGGTAGCAGCAGCAGCAGCAGCAGCAGCAGCAGCAGCAGCAGCAGCAGCAGCAGCAGTAGTAGTAGTAGTAGTAGTAGTAGTAGTAGTAGTAGTAGCAGTAGCAGCAGCAGCAGCAGTAGTAGCAGCAGCAGCAGCAGCAGTAGTAGTAGTAGTAGTAGTAGTAGTAGTAGTAGTAGTAGTAGTAGTAGTAGTAGTAGTAGTAGTAGTAGTAGGAAAGATATTTGACATTTTAATTCAATAAGTTTATTGGTAGACACAGAGCTACAGATTAGCTACACCGAGCTAACATTATTAGCTGATCATTCCTATAGTAGATGCTATTAAACGCTTATGTTTATTGTTTTTGCTGTCTCCGCTAATATTTAGTACTAATTCCCTATGATTTTGTTTGTCCGTGATGGTAAGATAAATATTACGTCAATACTTTTTAAATGCGAAACTTTTCCATTAGTATTTATAAAAAATATGCAACTTTCGTACCAACGTTTGTCAAACAGTACTCGTATGCAAACATATTAATAGAGCTGTTAGGTACTAAACACGGCTCATCATTTGGAATTATTAAATAACACAGCTAACGAGTAACAGAATTCTGTTTGTTTCGTCACGCATTTCCCAAACAAAGAATGCAATTAATAATAATAAATAAAGCTAACGCAAGAGACTTAGATGAATTAATTAAATAGAAATCGGGAAATATTCCAAAATTTATTCTTTTGTAATGAGTAAAAGAAATATCGATGGATAATTGGAAGATAATTATGCTGTCGTGTAGAATTCGTCGTTTTGAATGGTAACTAGAGGAAGATCATGTTTATGACAAAGTCGTTTTTAGTATTATTACAAAGACGTGAGATCAGGACGAAAAGGGCGGTAAGCAAAGCAAGGGGAAGAAAAAAATCAGTGACTCATTAAAATATATAGGGTGAAAAAGTCATCCCTTTACTTTTTGCAGTTCTTTTTGCGCCGCTCCGTTCAAAGGAGACCGAATTTTATGTACGTTTGAATTTAGTAAATTTTCTTGCACGCTGATTGTGTGAAGGCAGGAATTTTTATTCAACAAAAAACGGTATTTTCCCTCTGTGTTGTGACATTAATTTGTACGGTCTGGGACGCGTTGACGCGCAGCCGACATTTCAGATCGCCCGCTAATTGCCTTTTACGTGCGCTGTACTGTTTTACGCCCCCACAGTAACAAGCTTCAATACTGAAGCATCCATTTAATTTTATGTAAGTAAACCTGAGCTTCACGGTCTGCATATCCAAGTAGCCAAGGATATGAAATAGCAGCACATGAGTGTACTCATTTTGATTTGAATAGGTGTCCATGTTTGCGATACATGAGAGGACACATAAAATGAAAATTACTGTATTACCAATTATATCTACCAGCTGATATTATTACCAGCTGAACTCTTATTCCTCCTAACATTTCATTCATTTACTAATGCAACATTGCTGGTACAGCCATTAAGCCATTACTACTACTACTTCTACTACTACTACTACTACTACTACTACTACTAACGAAATATTAATATTAATAAAAGAACAATTAGTAATGATACAACGTTAAGTAAATTAGATATCCGTTTATGCTAACGATTGATGGATACTGGGCAGACAACATACAATAACATACTATTATTTAACAAATTTACTAATTTTACTAATATGGTTACAAATGCTACCATAATTAGAATTAATGATAATTGTTAAATTTGTTTAACATTTGTGTGCCATACTAAAGCGGTTACGTTTTTCTCCAAAAGTTTCATTAATATATCTAAAATATTGTGAATTGTTATATCGTGTTGGACTTTGGTTATTATAGGGTGTTACTGTAAAGATGACATTATAGAACTTAATGCCTAAAACAACTATAATGGATTTCAAAGGCAGGTAAATTATTACGAGAATAAAACCTAAAGTAAGAGTTATACGGAACTGCATTTTTTATTATTTTATCAGTAACCATTCATCTTTTTAGGAGTGAAAATATTTGCTAAACTGTTTAGACACCTTTTTCAATTGTATTATTGCATCATGTCAGGCCTCTTCATATGTTCCGAATTTAATTTCGAATGTCCCAACCAATGTCTCTAAAATTCGTGTGGTGAGACGTAAAACTCCTGGCATTCAGGGACAAACAGTACCTGCTGCCGCTGTGAGAAATGAATTGTCCCCGGTGTTTGAGTTAAATAATCGGTCAGTGCATTTGCTATACCAACACTTTACTTTTTTTCGTTGTACAACACTTTCTGATGTTATTAAGAAATAGTTTTCATTCAGCAGACTAGTAAATTTATAAGTAGGCCAACTACTGATTCTTGCTCAAACGGCACTGCACAATTAGAACAACCTTCACTTGTTTCTATTTTAATTTCGTGTCCTAAACTACTTCAAATTTTAAAATTAAACAATTTTCATAAATCTTTTTTGTTAAAATTTTTTTAAAATTCTGTAAATTTTAATAGAAATTAGTTACCGTATTTGAAAAACTTTTCCTCTAGTTCAAATTTATACAGAGACTACATTATAGTCTAAATTGTATGGGGTCGTATGTACTTCACCCCTACATTTTTACCACTTATTTGTCAAAATTTTGTTTATAATATTAAAAAATTTGTAGTATAAGATCGAGAAAATCAATTCTGTGAAAAGTAGTCATTATTTAGTAAATTATTGATTAATTAATAGCCACATATCCCCGCAACTGATGCTTATCCAATTATTGTCCAATAATCAGAATGTTTAGTACTTATAGAGCTCAGACCAATTAACAACCAATAAGCCTATATATTTTATTGTAGTTAACACTAAATTCGAAGTTTCACTTTGACGCTTTGTAAAGGCAAAATTTGTTTAATGTGTAAATTAAAACAATCCTTTGCAATAGTTATTCATATTTACAGTTGTACGTACAAAAATTACAATCACTAACCCTCTGTCCCTTAAAACATTAGGTATAATTTTACTTTTTCGAACGTGGAGTAATGTAACAAATTGTATAGTGTAAAGTGTTATAGTAACATGATATTTCATCTGTATGTAGCCACTTTGATAAGATAACGTTATTGTTTCATACAATAACAACCAGAGTATTACATGATAAAAATAAAATATTTTTATTATAATATTTAAGTTTTGCCAGAATGTCTCGTTTTGTACAATGCACATGCAAATCATTGTTATTAAAAATATAGAAGAATGTTTAGTTCTTGGTTTTAAACAACATAAGAACACAAACAATACAAAAACACATAACCGCAGATTACAATCATAGACCTTGGTAAATAATATTTATATTTATGCATCCATATTTACAATGGAAAATAAGAACTTTTTACGTTTACAAAATATTTATGCGCACGCACACATGCATTTCAATAAAGGCCATTATTGTCTTTCAAATTATTAGTAACAAGTTTATTGTAATTAAACAAGGCTTTGATTGCTCCAAAATTTTTTGATATTCAGTCAATAGGTTGTAACCATTAGTAAATATTTTTCATTATACTAAAAGCCACTGTCATTTGATCACATATAATGAATTTTATCGCCGAAGTATTTATGCATTGATGACACACATTATTGAATTAATATAAAATTAATTATCTACTAGGTCATAGTGTATGGATAAAAAATACTAATATATTAATTTTTAAAACATTAAAAATGACAAATATAAAAAGCAGAAACACAAAGTAGTCAAATATTCGGGATGTCGGATTCTATTCTTTATAGTCTTTAAAACATTTTTTTACTGATATCACCAACGACTGTAAATAAACTGTAAGGTAACGTATGGAAGATTATTTAAAAATTTTTTGAAAGCATTTTAAATCCTTTAATTTTTATTTAAAATTGAAATTTTCTTATATTTTGATTGTATTCCTAAAGACCAACCAAATTTAAAATCCGCCATTACTCAGTCAACGCTAAACAATTTTTTTTTCATTAATGAATTATAAAAATTCTAACCATAATTACGATCGATATTTGATCAGAATAACTATAAAATTTTATTTTAAAAATTTTAACCGTCGAGCATGTTGACACTGATAACCTGTGCTTGCTATGACAAGAGACTGCAGAAATAGGTGATACCGTGTACTATGAGCAAACTTAGTAACTCTACGGTAAGGTCATGAGGATAATAGCATTTCGAGACGATGCAAAATTACTGGGTAAGTAAAGTCGTTTTTGGTAAAGTAAATAGCTTTATCTACAGCACGCCATGCATTACGCTGCATTTGTTTTCCCGGCTACGACAGACTTATACTACAACTAATTAAATTATTACAGGACAAAATTAAGACCACAGATGAAGTGAGAACTATACACTACGTTGCTGACGAAATCTCAGCTCCGTAGACAAGATTTTCTACTAACCTAAGATCACAGCACAAATTTTGAAACAGCTACACTCAGAGCTAGCGTAATGGAGAACAGCTGATGGAACATGAACAAGAAATAAGATAGCGGAGCGCGGTACACTGAGAATTACACCTTAATCGGCTTCGGCAAACTCTGTTGTAAGCGCGCTCAAGATTAGGAAACTGAGCTGCATCACAGCAAACAGATTGGGATTTCAGTTTAACTTAACTAATTTACTCAGACAGCACTGGTGCATAGTATTTCCACGGCGTTAGGAATATAGAGCATTTGTGCGACTCTTCAAATACAGAAAAAGCTTGATGATAAAACGTATTTAATACTTCTTTATCAGCGTACCGTACTTTTAAACGCATGTAAGAGACCAAAGTAAAACTAAATAGAATTTTTAAGTTATAGGCATATATTATCTCATCTTTCTCCTTTACACATATAATTCTCCACAAAATGTTTTCTTAATATTTTATCTATTTCTTACTTACAATGGACTTTATTTTTTTGCCCCGTCTTTCATATTACGTTTCAGTAACCTTATTATGTCTTCCGCTATTATATTCTCTTTACTAATTACTTTTTTTTAACTAAATAAGTTTTTCAAGTCTTCTTATGTAGAACACAACATTTCGGTAGAAAAACATAAATTCATAACTGCACTCACAGTCGGCGTTTTCATTTCAATCCTCTACATGACGAATTAACATAAACCCAACTTAGTTGAGTATGTTAAATTAAAAAAAAAAAAAACAAAGTTAGCCATCATTGATTAGGTTTTTATAAAAACAACCTTCTGCAATCTGTACCTCTCTTCTGGCCAATAATTCTAAAATATATAAAAATTACATCTTACGTAATCAGTAATATAACACCTCAATTGTAGGCACATATAAACGAAAATCATAATGAGATAATAAAAACTATGTATACAAATAAGCGAAACTCTTATCTTTTTACTTATGTGTAGTTTTTAGTGCTTCATGTGAAGTAGTTTATTGTGGCTGATGTGATAAACGAGTGTTTTTATACACTATAACTTTTAATTTTAGAACTTCTGGCTTAACGGTTACCAATTTCTATAACAACCAAACCGATGTTTTCAAACAAAATTAAATAAGTCATAGCTAACTTCCAGTTTAAATTGTAAACAAATACATTTCATCACGTTTGTTATTATAATTTGATATTGTTATTATAATTGTTGCTTATATTGTTGATTATAAATATACCGACCTACTCCTATCTACGAAATGGATGAAATTTGTAACATAGTAATACACCATTGTTTCCATTATATCTCTGTTATTCTTTCTGTCATAATTAATAAGTTAATAAAATATGCAATTAATATATACTTCCATTTATGTGCATAGTTGCTTGCTTTTGAACGTATACATTGACCAACAAAAGCTTAGGCTTCAAGTTTTGTTGTAAACAAACGCTCATAGTACTCTTAACACGGAAATCTTATTTGAAGTATGAAATAAAGATTTATTTTATTAATAACATAAAACTTACATGTTGCACTATATGTTTTCTTTCGAGTATGTAGATTAAAAGTTAGCAATTAAGGAATATTTTTTCATATACTGTGTTATCAAAGCAGAAAACGGAATAAAAATTTGTGTCGAAACAAATATAACTATCTCTAACTAGCAACTCTGGAGTTGGTTCTCTACGAAATATTTGGTTACCGATTAGCGTTTTGTAGGTCTCGTTTCTTGTCACACCGCTAAAAGTAGGTATGTGAAAGTACAGCGGGTACAATGATGTTTGATGTTCCGATTTGAAATAAATGTAAATTTCTAGAAGTGTAATTGATAACCACAATATATACCGTAGTTCTGTGGTTATAAGTTTTTAGTCATTTTTAGTATGAGTAACCTAGTAAAGTATTTCCGGTTCACGAGGGCGGCTGGTCTACCAGCGTATGCTCACTAACACAAACGCATACTCGCAGCTGGATCGACCTAACTCGCACTAGCCGCATAATGCTACTGTTTGAGTCGTCCACTAGACATCCAATTCCAATACTTAATCGAACGTAATTATATTTTACCTCAATAAATCTGTAATATTTGGATTTTCCACTACATTTTAAGAAAAAAAAACCAAACACTTTGTAAATACGACGAGAAATACAGATCAATAATCAGAACAAATAATCCAATTATAAATTACATTTTTTTAGAAAATAATGAATTCTGTGTCGTAATTTGGTCGTGTTTGTACTCACTCTAAATAAAATTACACGTAGAGTTCTATGCAGCAGTCATAATAAAGAAATTATTAGTATATTTCTTTGGTACTGAATTTTAAAATATAAAACTATAAATATTGAAATATAAAACTTGGTGATTCAATGACTGGGTCCGAGGGCCAGGTCCAAGCTGTTGTCCAACAGCCTGTGTTTGTGCTGCCTTAGCAGAGGGTATGTTAAAACTCTTCAGCTTCCAGCTTGTCCGTCCACAGTATAATTCAATTTTTATTATTTATAATAATATTTATGCAAAAAAACGCTGTAAATAGCACGTTCCTGGTCATTAGTACTCTCGTCCTAATTACCTGATATTATTTCTGAGCATCATGAAATGTATCTCATTTTCAATAAGCGTATATGCGACACAACATGAAATAGATTTAAGAAAATTCTCCATGATTTGGATACAACGTGGGGAATATTACATTTTTATTTACCTTTAACGGTCACTTAGTAAATTTATGACCGTATTAATTATTGATATATACTGTATATCATTGTTTATAACAAGAAGCTTTACCGAAGAAACATGGTTTGTTTACAAAAAGTTAATTAAAATTATAATTATTTTACAGTCCCTGCTGCCGATTTACTGTTCCAATTTCCAATTAGTGTCGATTACTAATTTGTAATTTTGAGTCACCAATTAGTATTCCAAGTTTGTCAATATTAATTTCTAAACTTTTGTGTCCATTTTCTATTCAAAATTTGTCAATTTTAGCTTGTAAACTCTGGTATCAATTTAGTATTTAATTTGTCAGTAGTAATTTGTAACGTCTGGTGTTCATTTAGTATTCCAGTCTTTTCAATACTGTGTTTAATCCCTCATAGCAATTTAGTATTAAAATTCTTGCATTTACTTTTTAATGTCTGGTGACATTTTCGTATTCCAAATTTGTTAATACTATTTTGTAGACTCTAGTGGCAATTTATAATTCTAAATTACCAGTATTACATTTCAATCCCAAATTAATGAACCCATGTGACATTAACGTAACCGATTACAGTGTGACAATTTAAACTTTTCTCACACTGTTCCCAACTATGCGGTTGCATTTACTTTCTAACCGGGAAATTGTAAAAAAGGTAAAATTAAAGAAATGTAACAACCAGATCTGCTGAAATGAAAAATTAACAAAACTGTGACCTTTAAAGTCTTGGTAACCAAAGTTGATAACCGATAACAAACGTTTTGATTTGTAAAAATTAAAATTAAAATAGAATGAAAACGGAATGAAAACTGAGTTTGAAAAAATAAACTTAATAATGAAAATAAACTGCGTTCAAAATATATTAAAGAATTTCGCAGAAAACTGGAAAACTACGTCAGAACAATGCATGTGTTTTATACCTTCATAGATAATGTACTGTATGCAATACTTGTGTATAGAAGAACGTTCCATTCGGCTAGTGATTACCGGGTACCATATCGAACGGGTAATCGTGTTTCAGCATAAATCAATGTGTATCTAGTAGTATGGTATTGCGTAGAGCGAATGATTGATCGCTCTTAGAGCAACACATATTGCTGTTGAGCACAGTTCTACTGCTTTGCCGGCAGGGCAGAGAATTTATGACACCCACTTGACTTTGATGATAAATAGACAAAGAAACTGAACAGCACAAGTCATGACACAACCGTCGGCACGCTTTAATCCTTACGAGTTTGTTTTCATCTGAGAAACAAACTTACACGTTTCTTGAAAGTGAAGCCTTTTGTGCACGTTACAATGTACATTTTTGTAGCGCACGACAAATCTAAGAGTACAAAACCATATTGACTGTAATTTATTTCTACGTTTTTAAAAATAATTTATAAACCAAAATAATTTATTAAAATATTTCTTAATTAATTTTTTATGAACTACTGTGTACGTTTTTCAGTAATATTTACAGAATATTTACCGATTTGTTTTCAGCACATATTTCCGAATATAGTTATAACGTATTTATTTTTTTGCTGTTCGTTTTCTTAAAAAAAAATGTTTTAAACATACAATAAGTCAGAATATAAAGCTTCTAGTGACGAACGTTTACTTATGTCAAGGTAGTTAATAAAACCTCAATGCGTCTGCTTTAAATGAACAGATGGAATTATTGTCGCTAATTAAACGTAATCGAAAGTGAATTAATTGACTCCTGTTCCAACATTTAACTCTTCCAGAAATAGCTGTCACGAAGTATTAAATCATTTTTAAAATGCAGACCAATACTCTATTTAGGTTTCAAAATTATTCTGTTTTGAAATGGCTGAACGTTTCGTGTCAGTTCTACGAGGAAGTAAATTCAAACTATTTTTTTGATTTATTTTCTATCTTGTTTCTAAAATTTATAACTGTACATACACTACAACTGTCACCAATAAAAAGTTATTAGTAATGCTATTACTTCACCCGTGGTCTGTATTTCCTGCTCCTTATACATACGATATATATCCGGCACTACAGTCCAGGACAGACCTTGACCTTCCTAATGATCTGACTCCATATAGTCCGATCATGTGACACGAGCTGACACCCACCCTAGTCAGGTCTTTTTCAACGTCGTCTTGCCATCGTTTTCATGGTCTGCCTCGTCTTCTGCGACCATCTATATGCCCATTCATTATCCATCTCTGCCCATTCATTATATGCCCATTGGTTGTCCATTCTTTCTACATATCCTATCTAGCTGATTTTTCTGGACTTTATAAATGGGACGATATCTCTCTGTTTTAGAATGGAATCTTTTCTTGATTACATCTGATCCTCCATTCTCCATTACAACATACTGGTTTGAAGGTTCTTCTCATAATTTTCCTTTCAAAAGTCCTCACAGCCTTCTTATGTCCAGGTTTCGGAACCGTATTTCACTACAGGAGTGATCATTGCTCTGGCTCCTGATAATAAAAATAATCCTAATCCACACAAAAAGTATACAGATTTTACATATCTGACTTGGCAATAACATACTGTATTAGCAAGCAAATAATATTTGAAACATTTTACACTGATACACTTTCTCCATAATTAATTTATATGACCAGGTCACTTTATTTTTACAATTTTTAACTAGGATTATTCTACTATCTTATTTTGGTAGTTTGAAATGGCAGAAACTACTTTACGTTTTTAACCTCTTTTTATACGATCTTTAAACCTAACTTTCAATGGTATGTGAACATTATCAGAAGAGTTAGGTCGGACCATTACCGTCGTCAGAATTTATCACGCAGCGTTTCGATCACTAAGCAATCGTTAAGTCTTCAAGTTAAGTTAAACTAGTACATAAAATGCGATCTAAGGTAGGCATAAGTTTCTATTCAGTGTACTAGTTTAACTTAGACCTGAAGACGACACAGATTTTGTGCTCGAAACGTTGGTTGATAAAGTTTAACGTTGATAATAGTAGGACGTAAAGCTTCTAATAACCTCTTTTAACGTTAGTACGATATGGCCCAATCCGTGGAAGCAAAATCAAGATGCGGTTTTCATAGTCAACTCATTCTGTTAGTACAAGTAGAAAGGATTAAGACCAAGGTTATACTAGGCGGCTGAAGAGTAGTGCATCCACAACGCCCTTTTTTGTGTGCTGTACGACGAACATAGGCAGTTTACCTCATCTACCAAAAACCACGATTTTAGAGAAAGGAAACTATTATTAGTAGTAATTATAAGCGCGCAACGTAAATTAAAATAATTTCTGCTAAACAAGACTATAAAAACTGGGAATTCATATATTTACGTAAATAAAGTATTTCAGATTACATAAAAATTTGTACTATATGTTTTTGAGTCTGAATTTAAGCAGTTCATAATAGCTGAATATATATTGTGTTTTATTTTTTACTAGCTGCTACCTGCGGCTTCGCACGCGAATATTTGACTTTTAATAAGTATTTTAATATAATTTTTATTGTCTATGTCTATTTGGCGTTCTGTCAGCTCGTATAACAATTTTGTACACATTAGTCAAATTCTCTCAAAAGTTGTTTTCAACACTTGTACTATTTTAACTTGTACTAAATTATTATGTTGGCCCAACAGCCTTTGGAGATTTAACAGTAGGCCTACCCGTTTATAAAGCCTTTGGAGATGTTTATAAAGAACCTGTTAAATCATAAATGATAAATTCTTTATTTTAAGTGTTACTGTATTAGAAGCATTATATAACACATTAAACGTTATGTTTTCCTCAACCATGGCTTTTATTTATTTCAGCAGTAAACTAAAAACCAAAAACCGTTGTCACCTAACCTCACAAATGAAAACAATACGTATTTTCGCTTTGCATTAAGTAATAGGACAATTTACAATTAGTACACTTTCCACATAGTAATATATCGATACAATCACATAAAACATCGAAAACGCACTGCAGGAATGGATAAATGTACAGTTCCGATGCCGCTAAATAGCTTTTGTTTATTTATTTGTTACTGTGGTAATTTATTCTGGTCTCCATGGTGTTGTTGACATCATTAGTAGTAGTATTTAGTATATTTCATTACTTATTCATTGCGTCATCAGAAATTCGTATAAACATAAATTTTATAATCGTTTAAGACAATTACAAAATATGTAGACGTATCTGTATACAAAATTACAAAATATATCGATACGAGGAACGTATAATGATACAGTTCCGATGCCGCTAAATATCATTTGTTTATTTACTTGTTACTATGCTAGCCTAAATTACAATTATTATGACAGCTCAGATTGCCTTCCAAGCAGCCACCACATTTTCTTCAATTTTAATCCAAGTTCTTCCCGTTTATTCTTAACATGCTCTTTTCACCTAAGTTTGGCATCCTGAGTCATGCCCAAATACTTCACTGAGCTTGCGTGTGGAATTCTTTGCTGATCGATTACTATTGGTAAATAATCTATTTTCCGGTTGGTGAAATTGATATGAGTAGACTTGGTTTTGTTCAGCTTGATGCGCTATTTTTTGTCCATCTAGTGACGTACTCATCTGCTGATTGTGGGGCGTCTGTTGCTGTTTCTATACTAACACTAGTAGTTGGTAACGCACTGACATCAGCGACGTTCGGCTAATCATATCTCTAAAAGTTAACTGTTTAGCACAGGCTCGTCAATCGACATCACCAAAACAGCCAGACTAGTGTTTGACAACAGAAAACATGAAACCAAATGGGGATAGAGTCTAAGAAAGAGCTGGCTGCAGGACGTGAGAAGGCTATGTGTCAGGAAATATAAAAAAATGAATAAAGACAGAACAGAAACGAATACACAAGGATGGTGTTGGAGCAGGAATCATCGTAGACTACAGTGCAAGAGGGGGAAGGTAAGGTAGCCTTGTATGCATGTTAATATAAATGCGATAAAAATATTTCTGTTTAAGACAACCGACTTTGTTTCTGATTCCCATACGAATGAAAACTGCACCGACTATCTACCGGTACCAGCGGATACATCTCTTCCGGCAGAATCTCATTTCTCTGTATATTGACGTAATATCTGCAACCGTATTAGCATATTGAGAGACTGGTTTTCTATCCTCATGATTTTCAACGCGTAGGTCAAGTATTCACATCTAGTTACTATTCATAGAAAACTGGTAACGTGTAATACAGGAACCGAAACTGGTGATGATTCTGCAGACTTTCTCAGCATATTATGCAGTTTCATAACACAAAGAAAATATAATATAAATTTGCAAGTGATGAGTGTTTATAAAAAATAACGCATCTGTATATAATTCAAATAGTAAGTGGGAAACGTAGCGTATTTGTACTGTCAAATGGGAAGATTTAAACAAATATAATTTTAAAATTTAGAGCAATAAAAAGATTAAAACGTTGCTTTTGTAATCGGATATACTAATCTAATTTTATTTCAAAAACTAAATGTTTTACGCAGAAAACGTGCGATGTTAAAGTGATATAGTACTAAAATGTTCCGCGTAGCTCTTTCTTGATATGGTGCTTCCAAATATTATAAACCCCACCGGGGGACTAAACACTATGAGAAAGGGTGGTAAGCTTCTCCACCCTCCTGAGGATATAAATTTGTTCTGTCTATCTGGAAGCCTGCAGATAGCAGCTCTACTGTGGCTAACACAACATGGCTAACAGCAACAAACCAGACCGCCCTCAGTGTGAAAAAAAAACAACAAAACCTAATTTACAAAAAATAGCAGAAAAAATTAATGTAAACTGGAAAACTTCATTCCCAGATATAGTTTTAAGCTTACAAATGTAATATTATATTTGTTTATAAAATGTAGCTGAGGTTTGTTTACGTTTATTTTATAATGTTTACTTAAATTAAATTAAATATTTTGTAAACTTTAAACTGTTTTATAAGAGTTTACAGATGCAAAAAGTGTTTGTACGTTCAGTGTGGTAATGCTTATATTAACGTCACAAATCAATTACTGCTTACAACTCTATACACATTAATACAATTACTGGTTATTATTAGTTCATTATTGTAAGCCAATGGCACTATAATGATATTGTAGTTTTCTATGTTATGAATTTCATATTTGCACGATATACAATGACATATCCGACACTCCTAAAATTAAGTAACTAATTTTATAGCGCTATACCCCTTAATTAGTGTTTTAAAACTTAATAAAATCTATTTAAAACGTAGTTAATATTTTAATTGTTGGTTAGATACCTGTCCGCTAAGTAAATCAGGTGAAAGAACGGTAAACATTTTCTATCTCTTTAGTAAGATTATAAACTAGATTTTTGTTTATATTTTTTTTTTATTTTCAGTACCAAGATCAGAGTTTTTAAACTCCATAAACTCTGTAACCAGGCATATCTAAAATATTTTCGAACCATATCATACTTCACTTGTCTACGCAGTAAGCTTTCGCAAACTACGTTAATTCCACGCGGTTTAGACTATTACAATGAGGTTATGATACATGTTACTAATATATTGTAATCCATATCATTAATCAGTAACATCACTTACATAAAGTAACAGGTACGTTCTGCTTCCATTTTACTAACGTGACTCTAAATATACTTTACTTTTAATCTAATAAACAACGTTTTCATATAATTTCAATATTGTCTCGTTTAATGTATGTATATTTCGAAACGTTCTTGTAAATAAGGACAATAAATGTAACCCCCTTTCAGTTTTTTCGATATTCATACTTAGGTAATAAATATTATGATGTAATATATATTCGCTTATACAGTGTGTGTGTGTGTTTTTTTTATATATATTATATTTAATTTTTATAATGAATTTACCTCAAGTTACTTCTTTCCTTATTAGGAACACTATAAAAATTAAATACAATATATACATCAAGAAACGGACTGTAGCAACAAGTGTTTTATATATATATAGGATGGCTAAGGGTGGGTACAAAATGGTAACCGAAACATGTTCCTAATAAAGAAAGAAATATCTTGAGGTAAAGTCATTATAAAAATTAAATATAATATATATATATACACACACACAAAATAATCACTTATTATAACAATTCATTGTAGTTATTCGTTGAAAATATATTTACAACAATTGTAAGAATTTTTCTATTGTCATTTACCTATTGGTCATTTACCAACCTGTAGATGGCTTGACTGCCGAAAGCGCTCGTCAATACCAAAGATAACATAGTGGTTTGTACAAAATTACTAGTACAAATATTTGAGACCACTAACACTCCAATATAACAATAAATGGTAAGAATGAGAACACTTTAATATAGAACAAAACTCTAGTAATCTTAACTAAAATAGTCATGTAGAGAATGTTTATTGTTATTAAAAATTAAACGTAGCATTTCCAATTTTTCATATTTTTTATTAGTATTGTTTATCACCATGTTTTCTAAATTGGCCATATTTTTACTAATTTTATTTTGTGAAGCTATACATTATGTATAAAAATCATATATATGTAAATAAATACATGCAGCGTATTTTCCTTTACAGCTGCAAAGTTTGTTTTACTCAGGGCAGTTGTTATAAGTTGTCAATATTCTTTTATACGTTTTTGTTTCCATCAAAGTAATTCAATAATTCATAATGATTGTTGATTTTAACACAAATAAATTCATAATAAGATTATTGCTCTCAAAATAACGATATCGGTACTTTCAATTAAAAAAATGATTTCAAATTGTATTAATAAACGTAATAATTTTAATTATAATCATAATTCGAAAGGTCATCATGAAACGTGGCTAGAATACTTTTGTAAGATGCATCCTTTGAAAGTTTGTTAACGTTTATTTCGCGGTTAAAGAAAACGTGCCGGCACTTTATTCGGCAAGCCGTAGACACGTGTTTAACATTCGCGCAGACTAGGATTCATCGAAATGGGTAAACAAGTAGAAGGAAAGCAATACAGTACAAAATGGGTTTGTAAATATGTGTACCACCTCAATCCGCGGGGGGAAGCCGAATGAATTATACGCATAAATATCCGTGGCTGTGCTACAGCAGTTTCCACCGAATTGTCACTTAAACCGTCACCGATTGCTTTGTCAGTATTACCCTAAGGCTACCCGCAAGTCGTTATATTTAATGGTAGTAGCGGCGAGGTTACGCTGCCCGCTCAATACACTGTTGTGTTTGACCAACTGCAATATCCCTCTGCTTTTCTTTATTAAATTTTTACTTCTAAACCTCAGAGCACAGTTTTTCCATCGTTTGATAGCACCGCTGAATTAACGTCATATTTCCAAATATAATAACATTTCAATTTATTAAATTAAAAGTTATATCTGTAATTTCTCAAATCATAAGCATTATAAAGCGCTTATAATAAATTATGTGTTTGTTTAATATATTTTTTCTAACAGACAGTTAAATAAGCCTTAATTTTATTATTGCAAGAATTGTATGTGTTTAACACTGGTAAACTATTACCCAGTAGGCCTATAAATAAATTTATAAATAATTTTTATATTTCACAAATAATTTAATTGTATTGGTATATATTGTTATTCATAAATCACCATTTGCATTAAATTATTAACGGCGTTTTTGTTCCGAATATTTAGTGAAAAATAAAAGTCTCTACGTAAACCAATATATAGCATTCCATGATGTAAATAATTTCACTGGGAATATATCTTCAATGATTATAATTAAAACACACAAGTATACGATAATTGCTGCCCTGTGTAATACCAGACATAACAATAAAATGTAGCTTTCTCAGATCTCAGATCTGAAGCGTAGATAACAAATAAAGGAAAACACATAGACTGGTCGAAAATAATTGAAATGATTCAAATCAATAAGTGGTTATAAAAATCAGCTTTTTCTACTCTGAAGAATACAGGAAGCCTAACGATTATTAAGTAAGTAATAAGAGAGATTTTAACAGGCATTCACAGACAATGTTTTGGTTTATATAAACTACAGTGATTGAGAATAAATCGGAACTCGACTGACTCCTTCACTTACATCATCTACTTTTTAATTATAACATACTTATACTTACACATGTTTTTTAAAGTACCATTTATACTATTTTACTTGTATTAAATTTGTTACATTACATTATTATATCATCACACATTACTGCTATTACAGTATTACTTACTAATACCTGTTACGTTACGTTTTTTGGATGCTATAAATGTACTTTAGGAACATTAAGGATTAAAGATAAAGTAGTTCGGACTACACTAGAAGATACTGTGGATAATATGTTACAGAAATTGCAGTATTGGACAGAGATAACTGAGTATACGGTAATGCTTTTTGTGAAGAAATCAAACGGAAACAGAGTTGGCAGGAAACCATAATAGGATTCATAACAGTGGTAAACGAGACTGAAGAGAAGTTTAAATAAAACTAAAAACGTGGCGTAAATAAGAACTCCTCAAAAGAAAGGTAGCAAGATTGCACTATTGCGAAGTACTGTAACAACTTAGTACCGCGATGGACTAAATGCCAGGAGGTGTGTCTTTTCAGTGGGTCGCTCTTCAGTAACCTACATCATCTTGGAAGTGCGGTTGCTTCGAGGTATCTGTTAGCATATTTTTCACATCCTCCGTTAAAAACCCCTCTTACGTGGACTGTTAATTTCTATTGGCGTTGTACATATATGTATATATAACGTATGAAGTAGTACGTAATATGTCGCAAATAATATATTAATATAATGTTATATGCGTTCTAAAACATGTCTATGTACGCATGTCGGCATCATCGTTAGTAGTATCATCACAGTGATAAGTTAATAAGTTAATGACACCACGGTCATTACTCACAGGAAGTCTTATCGAATCCACCGTTTCACTGTTTGGAGCCAGGTCATCTATCTGTATCGTCATGGTCTCTTACTCTCTTGACCTCTAATTTCACAATCGTCTTGACTATACGTACATATTTTCTCGCTTTGTCAATTTTACGTAGCGTCCAGTTTACGTATTTTCTCTTTTCTGTAAAGCTCGTGTTATTTGATTGTCTTATTTATTTAATTCTTTCTTGTGCCTGATAATTAGTCGTAGTATAATATGCTTTTGTACTTGTGCCTATCAAGTCTGTATTCTGTATTTAGCGTTTATCACCCATGTTTATAATACTTACGTCATTCCAGGGATCTTGCACAGTGTTTTATAACATCTGAGCCTTATTCGATAAAATAATTTAAAGTAGTATAAGATAATTTATGTCCTGAGTCTAAAAAATATTTGATTATTCGCAATGCTACTCATCCATGTCCATTTTAGTCTACGAATATGCAATTCCGTTTCCTTTGCTTATTGTTATTTTATCTAATTTACGTTATTCACACTTGTTTAACATATATGTTTATATATTTAACATAGTTAAATAATTGCTAATTTTATTACTGCAGAAATTATATACGTTAACAATAGTAAATATTACTAAATAAATAAATCAATTTTGCAAATAATATAATCGTATCACTACAAATGGCTTCCATAAATCGGCATTTTTTTAAATTAATGTAATTTGTTGTGAATAATTAGGCCAAAAAAATAAAAGATTTTACGGTAATGATTTTGTGCAAATATTGTTTTCTCATCTGTATTTTATCTTACATCTCATTGTGTGTTACACTATTGGCTGCCGTTCCTAAAATTGTCATGTTTGTTTCTCCTAAACATTTTGTTAGATTACGGAGGCTATTACGGACGGTGTTAACATTACTAAAAATACTAACTACCAAGCAGTTGAATCGTGGTGAATTGCTTAGGCTTTCTTTATCTCTACACGTTTCAGTCACATCTCTGCAGGCCGCCTTCAGGAGAAAAAGGTTTGACAGATGACAAGCCAAATGTACCTAACTGTTGAGGAGTAAGTATTTGTATTGTAATCTTTCGAACGTTTTTTCTACTGAAAATGGGCTCTCAAAGTGTGGCCAAAACGTCTAGAGAAACTGAAAACCTAAGCAATCGACCACGGTCCAACAGAACGGTAGTCAGCGTTCTTAATAATTTTTGATAGAATATCTTTTACATTTTTCTCGTTGATTTATTTAAACATCACCCGCTATTTAAAATGCAATTTGGTCAAACAACTCTACGCCAATTATAGAAAGAACATACTGAAACATAATCTGAACACGTTGTCCAACGGCTTCAGTGATAGTCTATCAGTTTGCCAAAATGTTAGTGCTTAGACTATCGCTTACCACACTGACAGTCTAGCAGTTTCTGTTAGTGTTTAATACGATATTACGTTTAATTCGATTTATAGTAGTGCGATTTGTTGTATTACAAAAAAGTCTGTTAAAATCATTTATACTTATGTACCGAGAATAATTTAATAATTAGTTATAATTAGCTTAAATACACAAATTTAATTCCTTTCTCCTGTTCTTGTAAATATTTCAATATTTTGTTATGTAGACTGAATCTGTAACTTCTCCTTAATCAGCAAATGCATTTTTTAATTCGTTACATTGTTCTTATCTATAGGCTCTAAGTCTTGCTTATTACTTCTTATTTTGTAATAGCGTAAGGCACTTAGATTTCTCATATAGCGGATATTTTTTCATGCTGATACCTTTATTGGAAACTATTTTAATTGTATCCCTAAAAAGCCTCATATAGATACTTAAATCAAAATGAATCACTCATATCTTCATATATTATCACTCAAATAATGTATGACTATATTTACAGTTTAGGTATCCTAAAAAGCAGGAATATCTCTATATTCTAAAGGAAAAGGCTATATAATTTATCGAGATATTAGGCGCGTATTTATGGGTATGGAGGGGTTTGTAGTGGCGAGGAATGACGAACATGACAAGTATCATCTAATTTTAAGGAGACAAACATTGTAATTTTCCGTAGTGTTCACGATCCTTCAATTAAGAAGCACCACTTCTTAAGATACACATAATTCTAATTTTAAGAACATTCTTACAACATAACTAGATTTTCAGTTTAACACGATTAGGTTTTACTTAAAATATTATTCATTTTGGCGACGCAAGGTAGGATATTTTACCTGTCGCCGATGGAATAATGAAGCAGAACAAGATGTTATTAAATATCCGAACTCATCAATTAAATCCAGAATGGGCTAAATATTTACAATGTCATTATTTTGAAATACAATTCTATCATAGTTGTTGTTGTACGCTCTAATTTAATGCTAATAAACTTTTATTAGCATAATTTTTAATTACAAGAATGTATTTTTTTTTCTCTCCTTAAACATATATAAGTAAATGTATTTATCTTTCTGAAGATGACAGTAACAAAGACTGTCGGAATAACGTAAGAACAAAATAAATAAAAAAATATATTCTTTGAATATAATAAAATATATTATTATATTATAATAACAAGAAATAATGTTGATCAATTATGGATGTGTGTGTTTGTATGAAATGTTCTTTAAATATTTACTACTTCTACAAGTAAAATTATTATTGTATTTATCTCATTTATATACTGTATATATATATATATATATATATATATATATATATATATATATATATTATACAAAAGTTGTATACATTATATAAAATTATATATTTTATTTCATTTATTATTTATCATTATCTCCTTTACATTTTATAATCCTCTGATGACATTTATGTGCTCAGTGAAACGTGCGTCAGGAGACAAGTACAATAATAATTTTACTTGCAGAAGTAGTTAATATTTAAAGAACATTTCATGCTATAGAGATCTGCAAGAAATATTTAAGAGTTACTTACAAAATAAATATGTGTATACATATATATACACATATGTATATAATTTTACATACGAATGCAGGCGCGCGTGCGTGTGAATTTCACTTATACAAATATTTGTATTATTAGAGCAGAAACGCCCGCATAATGTTATGAACTGCATTTACATTGCTACAATTTTTAAAGTGTAATTAGATGACAATCAACTCCACTTGCTCACACCTGTGATTAGTTAATTGTAACATCATAGAGAAGCGTTGAACCCTTAATTAAGAATGAGTTGTATAAGTTAGTAGTGATAATTGTTTTGCAAACAGTGCAGAGCTAGGTAGGTGGCTGAGGGATTTCTGTGCCGCGGGTGTAGGCGACCACGGTGGCATCCAGCCAGCAACCGCCCCAGCCTATATGTCAATATTTTCAGTCTACCAGCAGCCCTACTGTTCTAAATAGGCAGCGCTCATAACGCGGAGAGAAGTAACGGAAAATCTCAACCGTTGTACAGTTATCGGTTTAAAATCAAAACTGGGCAAGTATTTTATTATGTAATAGGTGTTCCTATATATTAAGTGTGTACGTCTATTTACCGATGTAAGTGTATCACGCGCACACGCGCACACGCGCACACGCACGCACACACACACACACACACACACACACACACTCACTTATATTCGGTTTAAGGAATAACCTGTTATCCTTCTTGAGATACCTCGTGCGGTATGATGTATCCATTCGCACTTCTATAAAAGGGAAGTAGAAATATACATTCACTGGAATAGTCACTCTTCAAAATCCTTAAGACACGATACATAATTCACCGTTCTCTGTGAAAAGTAATCGAGGCCATAACTATAAATACAAGAGCTTAATAATTTACACACACAGACGTTGCATCGTCACTGAAACACTGGAGATATTATCATTCCAGAGCACACATTTTGTACGCAACGAACTGGACGTCACTTTAGTTTAGTCGAGCATAATACTCGCAGCATAAAATAACGATATCGCTGTTCTAAAGTGTGTGATAAGCATATATTTTAAAACGGCAAGATCATGTAACAGACCCATGTATTTATGTGTCCAGCTTGAAGGAGGGGTAGAAAAACAGTATGTGTTACTGTGTGGAAAGGGATATGACAAAAAGGGATGGAACCTTTTAGCTAGTTTATGCCATTCTTCAAAAAACTCCATAGTTTTAATAAATGTATCTACATTCTTGCTGGCAAAAATTGTGTAGAATGATTAAGTAATGGTTTTTTCCACTAACAAAAAAAACTCAGACGATTCAACAACAGAACTGATCTTTCCAATTTCACTAGGCTTGAAGACAAAATTGTTTAAAGTTTTTCCTCTTCTTATCTTCTCTTTCTATTCGCCTGTTACTTCTATACGTAAGCAGGTACGCAACTAAACCATTGGATCGTACAAATCATGCTGTGATCGTGAA
Source organism: Magicicada septendecula (assembly GCA_034769895.1). Taxonomy (NCBI): domain Eukaryota; kingdom Metazoa; phylum Arthropoda; class Insecta; order Hemiptera; family Cicadidae; genus Magicicada; species Magicicada septendecula. The sequence goes on along the minus strand of CM068367.1, from coordinate 484,531,890 downwards.
GGCTTCATACGTGTAACTTAGCTTCGACTGTTAACAATGCCATTTATAATACCCATAAACTATTTCACACCCAACCGACCACACCTCTTTCGGCTCTCCAGTGTGGACAGTACTAGTTCCCTATTTCTTGGAATCCTATTCTTCCGTACATAACTTTCTTAAAGTATTGCATAGGTTTATGATAACTCACACGTACTTTCACAGTTCTGTCAGCAATATACCTTTTCAGTTTTCTAACATTGTGATTCCATAATTGACGCTTATGTTTCAGTAGAAAATAACAATTTTGGATTAATAGTGAATTCATAGAACTGCAAACATATTTTGCTTTGAGTACGAGTATACTCTATCTCAAAATGTTTACTGTACAGGGTAGCCTCCAAGTTAAAAACTACACAGCGTATGCACTACAACCTTTTTGTTAAAATTATTTAATTTGAAATAACTTATAAATACCTACACTTCTCCAACTGTTATCATACCTACTATTTTCTATCTATTATCTATCTACTATTTTTTTTCCTTATATTTTTAAACAAGTAGGCCTATAATTAAAATACACACAATATTTGATAAATCTTTCAGAATATTTTTCTACTGTAAAATTGTATATTTAACACCAGACCATCATTTCAGTTAGTGACATTGCTCTCAAATAGTTGCTGAAACAATCGTCAGAGACTGTTATATTAAACTGTGAAGCGTTTGCAAGTGTAGCTTCTGTTTTAATTCTTTAATATATTTTACGAACTACCGTTGTAAAAAGTCAATTATTGTGCAAATATACAAAAGTATGTTTCTTATTTTACATTATAAACAACAAGTACATAATGTATTAAAATACTATGTTTCTTTACATTGTAGAAGCCTATCAAAGTATCTGTTTGCATTTGAATTTCTGAATGTATTTTACTTTCATGTATTGATTAGCCTGATAATGTTTTAATGACAAAGTTTCTCTGAAACTTCCTATAATAATTGCAAAGTCCCAGAAAGATTGAAGTTGCTTTCTATTTTTAGGATTTGGGAATTTCTGGATAGCTTCTATCTTTTCATTGGATGGTGTTATTCCTTGTCTTCTTAAGTTAAAACCCAGGAACTGGACTTCACTGGCGATAAGTTTGGATTTTTGAAGCTTTAGAGTAACGTTATTGTCTGATAATTTTTGTAATACTTGCCCTACTATTGACGCTACTTGCACTACTATTGATGTTTTTTTATTTTTTCTCTTATATATGGCTCTAATATGCTGACATCCAATTATTAGACACTCACATGTCGTCTTTGTAACATTCACCTTACTTGGTGCTGATACTGTTTTCCTAATAAAATGTGAACAGATTTTGTTTTTTTTTATTGAGAATTTGCAATTTACAGTCTACATTTATTAAAGAGTATTAAGTAAATCAGATGAAAGAGTTACGGAACAAATTTTAAAAAGCAATTGATACAATACTATAATTTTCAAATGTTCTGACAAAATTTCCCACATACGTTTTAAGTGCTTATTCTAAACATGATTTCTTGCAAATAAGATAGCACATGTGATATTAAACAAGAGAGTAGCCTCTTTTTTTGTCAAATCCTTTTTGCACATTTACAATCAGTTCATGATAGCAGGCACTTCCAAAATCCTACTACCTGTTTATTAACTACTTTGGAATAAAATTCATTTAATTAGTATAAAAGCATGTATTGCACGTTACAATAATGAAAAAATCATTCATAATTATTTAGCAGTGGTTAGATAATCATTACAATAAGAACCATCTTAAATCAAAAAATGTGAACACACATACGCATCCCACTCTGTTCTCAGTTTTCTTTTAATTTTTTCATTAATTTTTAACTATAGAAACCGCTTTCAACAAGCATGAAAGCTGCTTCAACTTGAAAATAATCTGTTACTATAAAAAAGGTTAATCAGTTGATTAAGAATAAGTGGACGTTTAATAACGTGTGCAGTTAAAGCGTGATGCAAGAGACGGTTGACTGACAAACGAAGATAACGAATCACATATTACCAAACGCCGAGATTTGTTACGTCTCATCTCAAGAATTTCATCTCACGTTTTTTCTAGTTTTCCTCTCCACCTCTTCGACCATTCATCCCTCCAGACTATACTAATGCGCCGCTTCATTTACCAGTCACGTGTTTGCGCATTGCCGCTGGGTCTCCGTTCCCTCCCCCCTCAACCAAAACACAAAAGGGTCGATATGCGGAGCCCACCCTGCCTGATCGCTCTTAAATGTCTGTACCAAGTTGAATCACTTTGCATCAGAAAAACGACTTTGTCTTTATTAATTTTCTTTAATTTGTCTAAATACGTAAATATATTTGTAGCTAAATTTAAGTACAAAAACTCGCGGTGTTGAAATAAGCATTTCACCTCTTCATAATATGACAATAAATTAAAATATTTTTTTTAGTTTTACATAACTAAGGAAAACAGATCGTAATTATTGCGCTTATTCATAAAGTTCATAAAAACTGATGCTTTAACTTTTATTTAAGCAACAGATATAGGAATCTCCGTAAACTATGCATGTGAGTCGGGTTATTTCGTGCAACTGTTTAACGTATTCTACTTTGACTGAATGTACTTAGTTAATATTGATCTTAAGATGTTCCCGTCACTTTTCTTCCCTAACTTTCCTAAAACATATTTAGCCTATTCTATGAACATGTTACACGTATTTATGTTTTTACTTCGCCTGACTAAAGAAATTTTATTTAAGTAACTAACGGGGTTATTAAAATGCGTAGACTTAGCCTTATTTTTTACTGATTTTGATTATACCTATGATTAATCTAGTTCTATTTTACAGGAGTTCTTATTAAGGTGGATAAAACTAAACGTCTTACAACAATTGGCCGATACTATTACCAACGTAAATTTATATAAAAGGTAATTATTAAACACGTTTAAAGACAGAGCACGGTATACGTAAAGAACTTTTTATGCATTCAATTTAAATGTCAATCTTTATAGATTTCATTTATTGTAGTTAAGTATTCGATTAAATTACGAATAATATTGAAAAAATGATTAGTATTCACACAGATTAGCTCTAGTATATTATAGTATTTTCTTCATCATCTAATGCGGTAAGCAAACGCTTTTCAAAGAAGTCAAATTGGTGCCTCCATGAGTACAATCATTGTAAACTATTCCGGTAATTTACACCTCCTCAGGAGAAAATAAACTACAGTTACTTTATTTAAATACATGTTATGCAATTCAGTTATTTTGTGAGTTGGCAATTTTAGCTAAAACATTGTTCTGGGAAACTTCCGCTTGAGCAGTATTTGCCAATGTCCCCTACTCTAGACTTTTGTGACCCGTGTAATCTGTCTGTTCGCCTATTTCTATAAGATTTCTAAAGCGATTAACTCTGAATTTAATTCCTTAACATGTTTGTACACATCGGCTAATAAATTATAACTTTCTGTACGCTGTAAATTAAATATTCACAAATAACTATAATTAATAATAATTGAATGTGTGTTTAACAAACGTAAGCATGATCATGAACTTTGAGCGTTTAAATAAATCCAACTGCGTTATAGAAACTTTGAAATGCGTAAAAGAAATTTTAATTGGAACGTTCTATTGTTTCCCATTCAGTGGTGATGCAATCTGTAACTTAGAATTTATTTGTATTGTTTTATTGATGTTTAGCAAAAGGCAATTCGCTTAGTAATGTGTGCATAGCAAACGATTAATTAAAGTCTAAATCGTAAGTGGGCAGTTTAAAATAGAGTTTTTTGTAAGTGTAGCCTATATGTTACTGTTCTGGACATTTGGTCCTGAAAACCTTTACTGTGAAGATGACCTAGGTAAAACTCCTAGCCAATTTGTATAGTATTTTCAACATTATCGAGAAAACACTCTGGACGAGTAAATGTAGACTCGGTTTTTCCTGTAATCGAGATCAATATTCTTCACTTTACGCCTTCACACAAGTATAAAGTTTAATGTCAGTGGACATATTTTACTAGTTTAAAAACTTCCTGCTCTAATGATGATAACCAACACCGTAATTTTGTATAAACATATCATAAACATGTAATATAATAAATTATCACAAGTTTTCGGATTTGGACTCCATTTTTTAACTACTGGAACAGCACTGAGTATGCTATTATGAAAAATTTTGTTCCACTAATCTTAAATAATGACACATATTTTATTACTTTCTATTCTCTAAAGATAGCAAAGTATGTTTTGCAGTGCGTTAACTAACAAAAAATGGGTTTTTGGAAAACGTTTTTCGGGACCCGCTGTAACCTTATGGAGTGATTATTGGAAATTCGTACAAAAATACTATCAAAATAAAATCTCATGTCTATTAAGTCAATAATGTGTCTGGGCAATGTATAGCTTACAATGTATGAAGCAGAAATGTTGATAGTGTTTCCGATAACCTAAACCTGAAGTGCGATATTATAGGTGTCGCATAGAATATGTAGTCGAGATATACTGTACTATAATAAAGTGGATCTCTTAATGATGCTATTCTTTTATAACAATCTACTCGGCTTTTAATATAGTTTATAAAAAATAATTAACCTGTCTGTGTTGACCTTTGTAACACAATTAAAAATTTCTTTCTATAAAATGAAATAAATTAATATTTAAAAGTTCCTTTTGTCTTATTTACTATAAAGTCTTTACTGATGCGATAGAATATTTCTTTTAAATAATTTTCTTTTGTTATTGTAGATAAATAATTTTGGTTCACTTCCCTTTAATTTTGACTGCACTCAGGGTCGCTTTCGGGCGTTCTCACGAGCACGGTTATATAGTTTCACCGCAAACAGACGTTACTGCTGAATTAGTGTATTATGCTTACATGTTTTTTATCCAGTAAGCTTAAAGTGTTTATACCCTAATCGGATATATTGAACTTTCGCGGAATAGAACTTATAATATTATTACTTGCAGTAACTCTAGAAAATTTTAACTTGGGTTAGTTGCGATTAGCAGACCGATCGTCATGAACCACGCAGCGCTCACGTGTTATCGATTCCCAAGAGAGACTGATCTATCAGCTTTAAATAATTATCCTCGGCTGAATTCTAGTAATCTGATTACTTCGGTAACCTCTACTCATGACTTTTCTACAGGTAAACTTTTCTTGTTCGAGAAGGCTTCCAAACAAACAATTCTTGTTGCAAAAAAAAAAACAATTATCCCGTAAAATAATTGCGTACCCTCGCACACGCGCACTTGACACGCGACTACGCATCGCTTCACACCATTCCAGACCACTTAAAATTTTTTCATAGGCCTAAAAAAACAACGTTCCTTATCAACTAATATATAATGTTCAAACCTGCAATCTCTAATTATTCACATAACATAGTGTCTTTATGTGCTACCGTATGCTTTTACTCTCTGTTACATCACATATGCAATTAGACTGTCCGTTGCAGAAGACTGATTGGGTTTTGAAAATAATCCCTCCTCAAAGTGCACAGGGTTTTAGACAGACGTTTAGCAAAACAAGGCATTGTCTAAACGAGAGTTACTCATTTAAAAAAAACCTACTTAATAAATCAGGACTTTGTTTAAATATTTTCCGTCAAAAGATAAAACAGACGAAAATTTATTTTAAATTAATTATTTATTACACTAGGTAGCAAGATTTTAATACATAAACATTTAATTATCTCGTTCACTTCAGTGTAGTGTAGTGTAAAGGAAACGGTACTATTTCGCGAAATTACAATCCTCTATATTATATTTTATTATGATAAATACCAAAGACGTGGGACGCAATTGCATGTTGCATTTAATTCCTCATGACACGTAAAACATTTTTAATAATAAATGAAACTATTAAAACTTTACTAGCGTTCAGTAAAATAAATTAGCAACTCTCATAAATTATGAGCGCATAATATCCATCACAAAGTCAAAGGAAGATGATGATTAAACACTTGCAGGGTAATACGTTTACACTGCTCGGTAATAAGGGAATACTTAATTGTCTGAAAAATTTATGTTGCATAAAATGTTACAGCCTAGTGGAAAATGAAATGAATAATTTGTTAGTTATTTTGACCTGAATGGCTAATTATTTGCAGATGTACACACACACACACACAAAGACGGAAACAGGAAGAATGTTGTATACATGTTACATTCATCTTCTGTAACATCCATTAATAGTTGTTATGATAATAAATAGTATCAAAAAAATTATAATCGAGGTTCAGCAGAACATCACTAAGAAAGTGTTAATAGTCAGAACATTATTTAATCTGGTCACAACCTATACCACCAGAATCTTTTGAGGTGAGTCCATCAGTACCAATAACTGGAAAACTGGATTATTTCGTAGTCTCTAATTCTGAAGAAATAAGGACATACTTTTATTTAAAACAATCACTGAGTGTAATACTGTTTTTCTGAGTATGAAGCGACTGAAACAAGCAACCTAATTAAACTCAAGATTTCAAAATTTTAAAATATCTTATATTTAAAAGACGTGCAATTATTCCCATTAAATCATTTACGAAAGTAATTGCATCATAATTATAATACTTAGAAGTAATGCATAAAGGTATAGAAAATTTCTAAACTGATGTGAATTCGACAAATTTTATGACAGAGAATTTTGTTAGTTATGAGTATTTACATACATGTTGATTTGTGTAAGTGTATGTCTTTCCATTCATGCATTGCTTATGTGTGTGTGGGGGACGTAAATCAGAGGTACTCTTAGCGCATCCATCAATCTGTATTCGAAATCTTGTATTTGATATTTAAAATTACTTATCCCACAAATTATTATTGTATTGTAAAGGATATTTCCTGAAGGATCGTCTTATTTGTTCAGCAGATCTGGAGCCCTGTATACTATTTGCACTTGCATTATATTTTCCAGTTTTTGAATTTTGCTGTTAAATTATATATTTTATAAGAAAGTAATCATACGGCTTTGCTCTAAGAAAATCACAAATTACTTTCCCTACATATGTGTAATCTGACACCACGAATTTCTGTTAATATAATTAATTCATTTGTTCCTGAAAACTTGCCATTCAGTGATGGAGTTACTGGTTACTCTGAACAGCACCGTTGTGCTGTTTGAATTAGACGGTAAAAGAAAATAATAATTTAATTCGATTAATTGACTATAATCAACAGTTGAAAAGCCTAATATCGCAAATCTTATATATCTCATTTAGTTTTTCTAAAATATCCACGTCTTGTAATTTAGCCCGTCGTTAGAGGTATATATGTGTAGTTCATAGCAAATTATTTAATTTAATATTTTGAAGTGTTTATTTACAGTTTATTTACTAGCTCGAAAGGGATGATAACTGCCAATGTTAAATTGCAGATATTTCTCTTCAGTTATCACGGAATGTGCTAAAGATATACGCTTAAGATTTATTGGTTTTTAGCCACTTTTAACTGAGTTTACAATCTAGGATCTCAGCAACCTTTGTATTAGAAGATTATTTATAATACTAATATTCAAACAAAAGTGTAATTTTAATGATTAAATAAAATAGAAATTACTGAAACAATTTTAAGTATTCTATATTCACATATTTACAACGCAAAACTAAAATAGCTGTTACAAATTTATGACTGTATCGTTACCATATTTGATAAAAAGGATAAAATGACTACAAAAATTAATTTTTTTTGAAATGAGTGCACAAGCACAGATTACGTGCATAAGAGAACAATGATACTAAAAAACGAAGACTTTTTTATATTACTTACACTCCTTAACCTACAAAAAGTTGTCACAAAACATATGGCTTCTAAGAGCAGACAAAATGTAATGTTAAATGTGCAATCGGAATCAAATCGCCTTCTAGATAAAACATGTTTTAAAATTTGCAATTTTAGTAGTACAGTAATGCAATCCGACAAAAGGTGGGTTATTTTGCTGTTGCAGATTAAATTTTAAAAGAATTTTAAAGACAGTTTTAATTTGAATTTGGAAGAAAATTAGATATCCAAATGCTGAAACACCCATAGATTTAATTAGTAAAAAAAAATGTTTCATTCAAATTTCGGCGTTCAGGCTCTTCTTAAGGCAAAACTAACACTTGTTTTGTACAAATTTCTGTAACAAAGTCGTAAGTAAAGCACCCACATATAATAAAAACTGATAGTAAATAATTATTAAGTTTAAAAGTTATTCAGCCCGTTTTTATGGGCAAGTAGCTTACGGGAATGGAAGAAATCTCTCCCCTCCCTTATATTTCAACATGCATGATTGTATATTATCTTAAAGTTGAATTAAAATCATCATCATCAACAGCACCACCACCACGATCATAATCATCGTCATCATCGTCTCTTCTTACTCTTACTCGTTGAGTTAAGCTAGTTGGTTGTTGCGTTCATTCATCAGTGTCTTAATTTTGGACTTAGTAAAATTCTTTTCCCATTTAGTTTTCCATTATATTGACGTCTAATTTGATACTCTCAATACAACCTATATGTTCACTTCAGTAAATATTCTTGCTTACTACCAATTGCTTACAGGTCTCAAAATCTTTTAAATTAATGTTTTATGGTTCAAACATTCCTGTTGAAATGCTTTTTTAAATCTTTTCTTAATCTACGTTATTTATAGATGCGCATCTTGCCTTTCTTGAATCGTCACAGCTCTGGGATCAACACTGATAATTTTCTTTGTTGATATCAGTAAACGAGATCGCTATTAATGATTTATTTATATAGGTGGATGTTGGATAAAACCCTGGTTTGATCAGTCAACATTTTACCCAGGCGAGTCGCTTTAAACAAATTATATCATATTATGAGATAAAGCTGCAGTTAAATGCAGGACAAATGCAAATTTGTATCAACACAACATTGTCATTGTTATAAATGTTTATCTACCAGCACGTTTTCTTGTTTTCTTCAACATGTATAAAACGCATTTAGTAGTTTGAGCAGTATTGGGTGGGAATCTATTGTGATAAGTAAGTTATCTTCTTACAGTCCCTCAGTACTCGGGGAGACAAGTTAGTACGATTAAGTATATCTTGCCCCACAGATAGGTCCCCGGAGAACGGAACTGGTGCACGCTAAACTTTCGTCACGTACTGAGCACTGAATAACTCGGTGTGTGTGTGTGTGCATCGATTGTGCAGACCACTGCAGTTAGATAGGCTCACAATGACCATATGATAATTAACAAGGTATACCCTCCCCTGACATCGTGTGATAATTTCAGTAGTAGTAGTAGTAGTAGTAGTAGTAGTAGTAGTAGTAGTAGCAGCAGCAGCAGCAGCAGCAGCAGCAGCAGCAGCAGCAGCAGCAGCAGCAGCAGCAGCAGCAGTAGTAGTAGTAGTAGTAGTAGCAGTATTAGTAGTAGCAGTAGTAGTAGTAGTAGTAGTAGTAGCGGTGTTGGTAGTCGTTTTTATCGTGAAGGGGAAAATGGCTACGCACATCGGGAAATGAGTACTTACCATGTGTGAGGGCTTTTAACAACTAAAACTCTACCTCTTTTGTCCAACAAGAATCACCACATACTTCACAATACTAGCAGATTTTCACAACGCTTCACGGTGTTGCTACGTCCTTGTCTATTTATGCTTCATATTTCTTGAACGACGTTGCTGTCGGAGCGCTGTAGCTGTCTGACGTAGGACCATCTCGAAGTAAAATGCTACTTCCGTCCACTTTTTTTTACTTAATTACCATCTTTTGAATAATTTTTTCGAGGTTATGGGCCCCATTGTGCCTTATAAATGTATTTTGTCTGTCCATTTCCTGCACACAAAGAATGTATACTAAGCTTCTTTCTCCTCGTGGTCACAGTGTAGACGACTTCGTTTAGCAGCCTTACCCATATTGTAAAGGTAGCACTTAACTTTTCTGTGTTCTTTATACATTTGGGTTAAACAAAATTATTGACTTTAATGAAGAAACACTTGGTATAGTTCTGAAGATACTTTTTTTATTTTCCTGACAATAGTTTCACCAGTTACGACAGCTTCAGAGGTTATATCTGAACCGACAGATTTGAAATGTGTGTTAGGTAGGGGAGGGGTAGACGAAGTGACCAAGGGGACAACTGGAAGGTCCCAGGAAACAATTGTCAGGAAAATAAAATGTGCCTGTAGAACTATCCCAAATGGTTATTTATTAAATTCAAGTATTAATAAAACGTTCTACCATATGCCTAGCGACAATGCCATCAATGTAAAAAATAAAACTCACTTCCTCCCTGTTTTCTATTTACACACGCGTCCGAATTCTTGATGATCCTCAGTCGCCATCTACCCTTGCTTCCCTTTGACCATCGTTCTTGGCATTTGTGCAAAGTTATCATTCATTTCTTGCTGGTCATTTTATCTTAGCCTAGTTTGCACTATTCTTCCTATATCTTATAAATATTTTTTCTTCCGTAAACAAGTCAAGAGGGATCGACCTGCAATCACCATTATCGCAGCACCTAAGACAGTGCTGTGTGCAATACACCATTTCTTTGGACTGAAATCATGAAACTCTTGTACTTTTGGATGTTGAACGAATCAACCTAGATAGTTGATGTAAAGATAATAATCTCTGCTTCATACAGTGTAAGTGACTGCGTAGCAGCCAGAAGTACACAACGTTACTGGACGACGGTTCTCCAATATTTGTTATTTACCTGCTTAATGAGGTGATGACATTTGTTCTTTATCTTCTGTCTGTTTTATGTGTTCCCTGTAGGCGAATTTATTGTCGATTGTCACTTCTAGGATCTGACAGCCTGGATTTGATTGTTTACTACGACTATCTTTGGATTAATCTGTCTTCTTGTAGTCAGGACAATGTTAGTCCTCTCTCCTGTCAACTGTAGAAGGTGGTATTGCATCCAATGAATCCACAGTTTCCATTACACTTTTTAGAAACGTTTGGGCCATTTCTTGTTCTACTGTTCTACGCGGCTATGCGTGTTACTACTACCGTCTGCGTGGTCATCAAGGAAGGTGTCCCGAGGCTTGTCCAGTTTCAGTATACCGTCGTATATTAGATTCCATAAGTCCGAGCCCAACATCAAAACACTGTTGAACTCAGGCCATGTTCTTGTTCTTTTTCTGTCTCCGTCCTTGTGTGGTTCAGACATAAGTTATCCAATAGTTCACTGTCGTTCTGCCAGTCCTTTAAGACGGGACTAAGGTATTCGGTTGTGTTTAAGATTTCCTCCAAAGTCTCTAATGTATTCATTGACCTAGTTGAAACCGTTTTCTGTAGTCATCAAAAGACCAACAGGTTGCGAATAATGATTTCCCTGTTTTATCGCATTTGCAGTTTCCATTATTTTATGTGCTACAAATTGTGATTATAAAATGTAATCTTACGCTGTGTGGTTTTGAAAATGAAGAAACAGATCAATGACACATTATGTAGTTGAAATGAATTGTAGTTTGGTCGCATTGTTGTTAATTAAATGTTGAATTATAAAAACTCTTTACGGTAATGATACTAATTACAATAGTGTGTATACAATAAAAAAAGTCAAATAACCTCTATGCTTAGATCTGCATACTTCACTACATCTTTTTAGGTGAAATTATGAGTTGTCTACAGGACAATAATTATTACAGAAAGGAGAATTGCTGAGTTCGCATGAAGGTAAATGTAAAAATCAGAAATAATAAATAATACGGGGATAACACAAGTACAACAGATATTTAGCAGGGGACTATAAATATAAGATAGACTATGTTATTTAATCCCCTGGTAGACATAGTCTCATCAGATTGAAGATCCGAGTGTGTATTTCTTCTAAGACAAAACAAGTGAAAATTATATTTTATTAAAAACAAAAACAAGTGGCTGCTAAGTAGGTAAAATATTGGAATCAAAACCAAGGGTAACTCTGATAATGCTTTTTGCGTGGAACATGGATCTACGTGGCTCTGAACGATGGACATCTAGAAAGATAAACAAGGGATAATCTTGGTACTTGGTGCCGGAGAATAAAGGATAGAATTTCGTGGAAGGACAGAGTGAACAACGGCGGAGCGGTTAAAAGGACTCACGAAAGACGGGATCTAGAAAATACTTCCTAAGACGGAAATACAGATAGTGGGGCACTGAAGCTCGGTACGTTACACAGACAACCAGTTTGATGTTTGTTGTATCCGATCGTTGGACTGATTACTTCTTGGAGTTCGTAGAGCGTTTGTTTAGTTAAGGTTTGTTGGGTGTATTTTTATATTATAGAACCCTTACTTGAAAATATAGCAAAAAATATCCATTTTATGGAATTTAAAATTGCTGGTTTAGAGGGATTGTACGCAGGAGATCAGTGCGTGGAAGGAAATAAACATACTAGAAACAACGCTGAATTCCGGAGGCAAAATACATAACCGGAAATTAGCTGGTAATTACAAACGAATCGCCAAAACCTAAAGCAGCATAGCAAATCTAAGTTAGATTAGTTTATTTTACTGTTCAGTGTGAACCGACTTTAAGGCTAAGGAAGAAATTCTTTAATTAAACATAACAGGACTTTATTTGCTGGGAAATCAACAGAATGCCCTGGAGACTTCAGAACACAGCTATATAACAATATACCGCTTAAGACTGCAAGGAGAAGAAGGAAAACAAAACGAAAAGAGACAGCACGTACGAACATAAAATACACGTTTATAAATAGACGCGCGCCCGAACTGCAACAAACACACATGCACGCACACACACACACACACACACACACACACACACATACAAACACACTCGTGTATGTGCTGTGATATTTTACTATAAATGATGATGGTGATGATGATGGCAAGTTATTGTATCGGGCCCTTACAGCACACCGGTTTCTCAGTATTAACAAAAATGTCTTTTTTTCATTATACCTCCCTGAAAACACTATGTTTTACATGTATGTTAGCGAATAGAAAATTGCTTTTTTCCGTGCGCTAATTTTTAACCCTAAAGTAGTACTAATTTAGTTAAAAATAATTATAATATTCAATAAAGTAGAATATTTATTGTAGGAGAGTCAAGGGTAGGAGAGAGATAAACGCAGGTCCAAAGTAGACTGAAGACAGGAAGAAGAGGCACCAGTGAGAAGATGAAAAAATATTGGAAAAAATAAAAGAACAAAGAGTAAAGAATTGAAATTGGCATGTGGTCCTTAGATGGCCGATACGAAAAAAAGTAGAATAAAATCGTCTAATATCGCACTATGTTACATTCAGAATTATGAAAGTTTTAAATTTCAGCCTAAATTTTATAATTATTTATTATTTATTTTCTGGCTTCACCTGACATTAATACAATGACGCTATCTACTTTCCAGTCTTAATAAAATGTGCTACCGAAAGTTCCTAAGTAACTATAAACAAGGTTTGTTTATTTTCCTTAGCAACGCTAAACAACGCTTGTGTGTTGTGACTGTTTTTGAATTTTTATTCAAATAATTTTAAAATGATTCTCCAAAAGAAACATTACTTGAAGCACCGTAAGTAAGTGCAGGATACATAATATCAACATTAGAAACCATTGTAGTTGAGGGAGGCCAAGAAAATAATATTAAAGTTAACACCTTCGACTTCAAGTTGTGTCGTTGCAAGCAACATCTTCCTGTACAAACAGAAACTGGACAAGTTACATTGTGTTGAATTTCGTTTTTCTTTTCTAGTTCCGATGCGCTGCAATTTAAATGTACAATACTCGTTGCATCTCAATAGGATTACTATTTACGTTTGCTGATGAACGTCTGCATATTTTATACACCTAACTCTACATCGGTTAGTGTCAATACTTTTTCCAGCATAAGTAAGTCTTTTACTTGGTATACGAAGAGTACTTAAAGTGATAAAAGCAAGCCTACAGTGACAAATACAAAAATTGTTTCTTAAATGTCTTCTATAATTCAGCGTACATACACTACAATGCTGGTGCTGAACTATCATTGTCATTTATGACGAGGGAATATTTAAAATTTTAAATTAATTTTCTCTTCAGGGTAAATAATAACACATCACTCAACTCACTTCCCAGATTTCATTTATCATCACTGTCAAGCAAAACAGACTCAGTTATGGAGTTCTACCTAAGAAAGACTTCATATAACTTATCTTTTCTTTCAATGTCCTTTGTATCTATTTTTTCGGGAGTCTGTTACGGAAAGCCCAAGCTTTTTGAATGGTAAAGTCATTTTTACAATCTTCATTTTTCGTCTTCTTCATTCCAGGATTAGGCGACATCGCATGTTACAGCCTCTATTTTCAAGCCATCTTTTGCATGGTCTTCCTACATCTCTTTTTCCTTTACGCGCATATTGTAAAACTTGTTATGGTAGCCTTTTCGTTCAATGGCAACCTATATGTTCAATGCATCTCAGCTTACGTTCCTCGATTTTTTCATTTACAAAGAATATACCCAATTTATGTCTTGTGACATCGTTTCTAATTCTATCGTTTCGTGTGGATCTCACTGCTGTTTGTATATGATTTGTATCTTTTTTAGATAATAGCCATGTGTCATAACCATGCAAACGAGTGGTGACTGCCATAACCTTATAGAACTTCATTTGGTTTTTCTTTCTTGTTTTCTCCCTGAAGTTCTTTTAATAGTGCCACAAATCGCCTGAAATCTGTTTACCTTTTTCTCGGTGTCCTCGTCAAATTTATGTGTTACTAATACTGAAAGTGGGATATTTGCTCCAGCACTTTATCATTGATCGTAATTTTTGATCTTATGAGATGTTTGCCTTTAAAAGCTATTACTTTTATATTATTTTTAAAATATGTTTCCATACTCTCGTCATTACCATGTACGTCCAAACAATTAATTTTGTAACTTTGAAATACTTTATATTTATGTTTCTTCGACTTAAATTTACGGGTGTATCAAGCTACAACAACACAATTTTACAAATCCATGCATATCAAGAATATCCACCTTAAATTGTGAGGTAATTTGCGATGATAAAGACAAAACAACTTTCTGTAACAAAATGGATCGATAAAATGTCTGGGTAATAATCTGAGGACCTGCAGAACCGTAGTTGTGAAGTGGAACCACTTACAGTGGTGACTCCCTCATCACAGCCGAGCCGATCACCCTGACACTTGAGCTACATACGCTACTCTTCAACCCTATGATATATTGGTTCTTAATGTCTTCCTTGAACTGCTGCGCACGTGCGGGCCCCCGCGTGTTGATGTAATTTTCTTTAGCCAGTGTGTGTGTGAGTGTTATGTTTCCAACTATTTTTTTTATTAAAGGTTGATTACGTATTTTTTCGCTTACGAACACTTTTTTTACCTTATAACCTTAGATTGTAAAATTGAAATTATAAGTTGCGAAAACAAAGTGTTTATTTGTTCATGATGCATGCTTTGGTTTTGTGCTCAGAAGGTGTGAAGAAAACGAAAACTTACGAATTTCATAAGCAAATTAATAAATAAATATTTGCGAAAAAATAAATACGATGTCGTAAAATATAAATTAGATGTAATTTGATTATAAATAAACACACACTTACACACATAAAATATTAACATATGAATGTGTGTGTGTGTGTGTGTGTGAGAGAGAGAGAGAGAGAGAGAGAGAGAGAGAGAGAGAGAGAGAGAGAGAGAGAGAGAGAGAGAGAGAGAGAGAGAGAGAGAGAGAGAGAGAGAGAGAGATTTTTGAATGTGTGGACACATATTAGGCTTCCTCATACTCCTTTATTATATCATGTAATCGGCACTTGTATATTTTATGTATTACTCGTGTTTTAATGATTCTTAATTATTTTTTGTTATGTCTAATAAAAATTTAAAAACACTATTTTTATATACATTTTTTCACTGCACATGTATTTTGTAAATTTTTTACAACGTAAGCTAAATTTAAATTTAAACTTCTTAATATTGTAAGCTTCCAGAATCCAGCGTTTTTATCTGTATTCGACTTGCTCAACCGTATTAAAACCGTATTGAAAACATGAATGTAGGCCTAACAAGTTCATTCTTAGTCTCTCAATTTATTTAGTTTATCGCTTTGGTTTAAGCTTAGTAAAATGAGTTTGGTTTTAAAAAATTATGGTAAATTACAGGAGTGCTATAATTAATTTAAACAACTGAGTTTATTGGTTTGAATCATTCCAAGAGTATGAAGCGTATTTGGAAGGGAATTCTTACGTTGCAATATAAGAAATCTCCGCGAGTGCGTGGAATGCACAGGGAGAGAAAGGGAGCGAGTGAAAGAACAAGAGAGATTGTTGTGCGTGACAGATTACACCGTTTATTGCGAATTTTTACGCATTATCGCTTGTTTCTCTGTTTTCCTTTTAATATTTCCATTACCAAGCATAAAGGCAATTTATATCGTTTTCAGTGGCTGTAATGCACGCCGGCACTTGAACCTGCCCTCGTTCCCTTTGTAACTTCTCATTGACATGCTTTGAAGTATGCACTCGCTGTTGTATAAATGTAGTGCGTACTTGGAAGTTTTCTGTTCCAGAGCAAATTAAAAGAGAGACTAAACACACACTTATTGCGCATCAATCTGGGCACTTTTCAACAGAAGTGTTAACACTCAAGTGCTGCCGGTAAAAATGAGCCAATAATGTAATTTTTAAAATAATACGTTTCAGAAAAAATACGATTAATTATCTTTAACGTTAGCAACTCGAATTCGTAACATAAATAGTACCTATGTGAAGGCAAATTTCCCACTAAAAAAATTATGTTTAATAAATTGTGTTTCTATTAATCAATTTGCATGAACTGTCTAATAGATCTATGAAGAGACTTTGAAGGTAACCTTAACCAAACGTAAAAATCTTTTATCGATTCATATTTTATTTTACCATAGAATCAATTAATTTTTTTATTAACCGAAATGCTTTAAATTTAACCGTAAAAAAAACTGCTACCACTATACATACAAGAAAGCTTGGCAAAAATACAACAGAAGAACACTGAATAGAAATTTTGTAAATAATTCCGTGTACACTTGAATATTATTTAAAATTAGAACACAAGCCAAAGGCTTTCGCTGAGTAAAAGACAAAACTGATTTTCATCTATTAAGGGGCGGACTTATTGATTTGGCATTGTAGATTTGTTCTTAATCCTTCGTCCGCCTACAGGTTCAAAGGCCAACATGGTTGTGGAGCAATATACTACAGTATGCACATCGAATCCCACGCAGTTCGGAATCACAGCAGCCCACGCTTTGGAGCTGTTTGTTGTTTTCATTAGAACCTATGATAGCCATTCACGAAAAAAGTTAAATGTGCATGTCTCGTTATTAGTTAGGAGATAAATTAATTTACTGAGGCTATTTCGAAGAACTTTATTATCTTGATTTTGTGGTAGGATAAAACGTTCAAATTCAACAAACAGTATGTTATCCGTTTACTTTGTCTTCAAGCTGTGTGTGATATATGTCAGGTACGAGTTCATTTAAAAGCCTCGTTTAAATCATAAACATGACAGCTTTCAGTCGAATGTGTTCGACTTTTGACGTTAACGGTTTGTATCTAGTCATAAGGCACAAAATGTGATGCACATAAAAATGTCAGTTACGTGTTATGTGCCATATTTTTAAATATACTTTGACAGCCGCCGCTCACAGGATATATATATGTATACGACCAAACGATGTCGTTTGAACTTGAAGGGTGTATCCGGCCGCAGTGGTTCGCGTACGTTATAATAATTATAACGCGTACGTTATAACCAAAAACTATTACTATTAATGGTAGAAACGTGCGTGCAATTAGTGTATGCTTGAGGGAAACATTTCCTGTCTGACAATACGGCTAGGCGGTTGGTTAATCTGCGGACAATAATGAATAATGACGATTGCCGGAGATCAGGCCGTGTAATGAATGACCTGGCAAACCACAGGGCACTGATTTATCACCCGACGTGGCTGTGGCATGCTCAGGCGTCTAGGTCTGTCTCCATACTCACTCACGTTAGATTAACTTTCTATTAATGTTAACCGCATTCGATTTTACTGCACTTGCAGAATACGCGAATTCTTGAATTTTTAGTCCTATTATGACTTTTCAGTATCGTCACATTTACATTTCTTCGCTACCGGTGATAGCAGCTCTTCGTCAATGATTTCCAGTCCCATTAATATTACGAATCGGATTTGCTCATGTAAGTAAAGATTTTTGTACATCTATGCTTATGGGAACTTCAAAAATCAAAAGTTCCGTTCAAAGAACAGCACAAAACCTTCGGGTCTTTTAACCTCGTTCGACTTCACGGAAATGACGTAATTAATTCTCTGTAACAGAGTGCAGATAAGTACCTGCGGTACTTATCTATTAACGCTCACTAAATCACCTCGTTTCTTTTACAGTCTATGCCGTAGCACTTTGCAAGGGAATTTAGTGATGCCCGTCCTGTTTATGTTGATCTACATTTTCACCTTTAACATTATATTTTTTCGTTCAGTTGATATACACATAGTCTGGAATTCATCTGTGTATTCTTATTATTTGTCTGATCGTTCTTATACCCTAGAATCATCTCCTGTCTTTTTATCAACCCTGTCAACCAGGTCCACGAATTCAGTTTTCAAATTTTCTACAACCGTTTGAATTTGGCACATTCATAACTTAAAGGACAGGAACTGAATTAATTTTTTAACCCTATACTTCTAGCAATCTTTGTGTTATCTACCAATGCACTTTATTGGTAATATACTTTTCATAAATTGTGTATGTCTGTAGTTTATATTTCGTCAGCCAAAATTCAAGAGGCTGTATCTAGATTACATGTGCTTTGTTTTCATTCCTATATAACGATATATATATTTCCTGTATTTTTGTAATGACGAAATAGCAAAACAATCGGTGTCTACCGAAACCTAATACTCTGAGGTCCGAACAGGCTTTAGATTGAGTGCTACTATATTTACTTGGTTCCATAAATCTGTGAGTTACACAGTATAATAATGTGTAAAGAAATAGCTTAGACTGAAATTGTAAATTAAAGAAAATAATAACTAGCAGTACTATTTTTACATGTAAATTATGTTATTTCATCCACATATATGAATGTGCCCTTGTGCACAGTATCCCTTCAATTCCTCATGATACTTTTGTCCTCCAGATTTTCCCGCATTTTGCGTCATCTTTCCCGTTTTATGTACTTTCGCCGTTTGTTTATCTTCGAAGTTTATAGTTCGATTCTTCTAGACATTTCCATATGCGTAAAGCTTTTCGTCATATGGAACAAAACATTATTTTTATGAGAACACAGTTTCATTAAGTATAATAATCGTAGATTAAAGGGCATCGGCTAGAAATCATACGCACTCATCTCATTTAATAATCCCTTCACTCTTAATTGAATCTTAATTCTTTATAGTAAAATCTCTCTTACTCAACATAAATACGAGCAATCTTTACACGTTGAACAGTTCACTCGCCACTTTACATTGAAGTTCTTGGTTTGTTCAATCCAGCGACATCAATTTTCTTTTTTCTAATATAGTAAGCCTATAGGCGATTCCTTTCGGTATTACCTTCTAAGTGCCGCTTTTATATTTAATTAATATTTTATATCATTTAATATTTTAATTTTTTTTGTAAAGACATTTCAAAAAATTTCGAATATCTCTTCTCCTTCTGTGACAGTTTTCGTGTTCCAAAACCTCAGACGATTCACTCCAGTTATAGCAAACAGTTTAAAACAGATTACTAAGACCGACTTTATTCTAATAGTAATTAGTTATCGTTCCATTTTTTTTAACTTTCCCTTACCGTAGTTGTAATTAGTCTACTGTATTCCGCATTTTACTGCCTTTGCTTATTTTACATTGCAAGTTTTCCACTTACTTACAACCAGCTAGAAAACGATCTATCCAATCAGATAATGTGTTGTTGCTTTGCGATGAATCCCAATCCTACTGTGAGCCTTTGTAGACCTGTTTTAGGTCAGCTTTAGTCTTCTTGCAATGTGTTGTCTTCTTGCAGTGTGTATTATATTCGTTATGTTTTGTGCTTCTGGTTTAATGAAATCCTCGAGAAAAACACCTGTAGGTTTTCGTGTGGGATTATATTGGTCACATAACAAGGAGAATCTTTGTCAACGTGAGGTGTATCTTAGACTGGCTTCATTGACAGACCGCTTGATTTGGTGACTCATCTCTACAGTTTTACGACATATCTTCTGATGGGCTTAATGACTACCTTGAATAATAATAATTTGTTTTCCAAAGATAAGTTGGAGTTCATTTCTATCAACAAGTGTAAGACCTTTAAATTTATATCTCCACCGTTTCTTGGTTATGTGTTTTCCACGTAAGTCTAGTGTGTGCGTGGGTACCTACTGGTGGCACGGGAGTTTTCCACGTAAGTCTAGTGTGTGCGTGGGTACCTACTGGTGGCACGGGAGTTTTTCACGTAAGCCTAGTGTGTGCGTGGGTACCTACTGGTGGCACGGGAGTTTTTCACGTACGTCTAGTGTGTGCATGGGTACCTAATGGTGGCACGGGAGTTTTCCACGTAAGTCTAGTGTGTGTGTGGGTACCTACTGGTGGCACGGGAGTTTTCCACGTAAGTCTAGTGTGTGCGTGGGTACGTACTGATGACACGGGAGTTTTCCACGTAAGTCTAGTGTGTACGTGGGTATCTACTGGTGGCACGGGTGTTTTCCACGTAATTCTAGTGTGTACGTGGGTATCTACTGGTGGCACGGGAGTTTTTCACGTAAGCCTAGTGTGTGCGTGGGTACCTACTGGTGGCACGGGAGTTTTCCACGTAAGTCTAGTGTGTGCGTGGGTACCTGCTGGTGGCAAGGGAGTTTTCCACGTAAGTCTAGTGTGTGCGTGGGTACCTACTGGTGGCACGGAAGTTTTCCACGTAATTCTAGTGTGTGCGTGGGTACGTACTGATGACACGGGAGTTTTCCACGTAAGTCTAGTGTGTGCGTGGGTACCTACTGGTGACACGGGAGTTTTCCACGTAAGTCTAGTGTGTGCGTGGGTACCTGCTGGTGGCAAGGGAGTTTTCCACGTAAGTCTAGTGTGTGCGTGGGTACCTACTGGTGGCACGGAAGTTTTTCAGCGTTGCTTACCTACATCGACAAACACTTTTCTCTTGCAAAGGTAAAGTTTACTTGCTTTGGTTTGCTTTCATTGATTTTAAATTTCTCATTTTCTACCAAGACTTGAATCCCAAGTGAAAATATTTTATAAAATAGTCCAATAGATTCTCCTGAAGTGTGGACTTTGGTGCTTTCTCATTGTCCTCAGAAATATGAATCTTATTGAAGCAACGACGTAATATGGAATTAGAACGCAAATCGATGAAAATTGAAATTCTAATCCTAATTGAAATTTCTATATCGTACTGAAAATATAACCATAAGCACAGTAATATTTACAAAGCTATTAAGGACTAAAACTGTTGTCTACATTAAGTAGTACAGTTAGTATTATTCACACACACACACAAGTAAATATACACACACGTACATACATAGGAGCACACTCAGGAATGATATATTTCCACCTGTCTATATATTTATGTCAGATGATGTGCTTTAAAATATTTTAGTTGATTATGTATACTTAATCGGTGTAAAAGTGCCAATAAATATTAAAAATGCCAATAATTTTAAATGCATAGAGGTTCTTACCTAAATGCATATTAATGATATGTAAACATACTTTTTCATTATAACTCTACTGTATATTATAAAGAACGTTCAAAAGTACTTATCACATAAAGGATAATCTATTTTAAATGAAACTATAAGCCTATAAGACGATGAGCTGGCGTTTAAATACAAATTTAATAAAGTAAGTTTTATTCCGACGTATAAAAAATTTGAGCGCACTAAAAATATGTGACTACCATTTTGTTTGCAATTTATCCTCTGTAAATCTGGTGCATATAAAACTGCTTCTTGCAGAACAACAAACTCTGTTTTAGGACGGAGGATGAGAAGGGATTTTCTGGTACGTAGAAAAGTGGAGAGATAATTTACGACTTCACCCTTTTACGGGATAGGATAGTAGTGAAGAGCGGAGAGGTGGAGTGAGGAAGTCTTTTTATATGAGATTCCCTCTGTTATGAAAGGGGAAATTCCTTGTGTCCAGAGTGTGTATATTGCCACACAGTGCTGCCAACCCCCAACAAGATTCACATGTTGACTTACTTGCAAAAGCTGCCTACCTGCCTTCCCTACCTAGTTGCTTACGTTGCCACGTCTTTGCTGTTCTACAGTTTAATAAATTATTGTACTTTATTTGTCAACATAATAAATTAATCTCGCCTAATCCACAGAAGTACTGTAGGGGCGACATTCTCTTTGCCTTTTGTTTTACAATTAATTAAAGAATATTTAATTAAATTACTTTCACAGCGTATATTTGATTGAAATATCTTACTGACAGTTAAAACATTTCGTTTTTATGATAGTACTTTTTGCAATCAAATGGTACTATTTCAGGTTTTTACATGTAACATATTTCTGTGTGTTATGAGAAGCGTGTATTTACGAACACTATCCTTGTAGAAGCATACAGGAATACTATATTCTTCTGTATAACTTAATCATCCCATTTCAATTATTTCTTACATCTATTTATAAATTTGGGCAATTTATTATAAAGTTATGATAACATTTGATGAAACATTACAATAACTATAGCTTACAGAAATTTATTATGGGCTTACTTTATTAAATTTTAACAATTTCAAGGATACAAGTGAAAAATATAAAGTTTGGAATGTTAAATAACGTAAAAATTAAAACTGAAAAAAAAGAAGCGTCCAAAAAATTTACAAGACAGAAAAGCTTATATTGTGGGAACATATTTTTAGTACAACTACATCAGTATATAACATAATCATCTCTACTAAGTTTGCTATGCCTTTCTGCCATCCGAAAAGAAATAAAGAAAATCAGGTCTCATTTTCGAATGCAGATAACCCATAAGCGTTACTTACAATAATAAAAATTCCATAAAATTAGTATCAAGGGACAAGGAATATTTTATAAAAGCGTAAAAGTGAACAAAACAATCCCCGGAGGATATTTTCAAACGTAACCCAAAGGTTGTTGAATTTATTTATTGTTTCATTAATTTAAATTTTTTTGAAAATCTGGGATTAAATGCTATTGAGATGGTATTGGGATACTGGGAGGCGAATGCATGAGGCATTATACCGACACAATGTTCTATACTGAAAAATGTTCTCCCTATTGAGGCGCACAGAAAATTGTACACATGATATTGAGCTCAGCATGTACGAGTGTGTTTGAGCTTACGAGGATACGGGGGACATCGTTCCTCTACAATGCAAATAGTCGCGTAACTAGTGCAGCTCTTATTTCCCCGGTTATAAATAACTTGGCCTGCGTTGAAATAACCCAAGCGGAACAGGGAGGACGGTACGGTAGGATATGCTAATGGGTCGCTTCATTAACCAAACATACTTCCCGCGCTCCCGTCCCGTAAACGAGGGGTAAGGGGGCAGTTTTAATCGTAAACCCGTGTGAACTGTTACAGTAATAAACGGTACTTCCAATAAACTGCTGCTTTATTTTCCTTTTATGAGTCTATGATGAACTAGTAATTACGGACAATTAGGTTGGCGCGTACTCGCGGCTCCATCACAAAGCCCGCCGCGTACTTATTGGCTGCCTGTTATTACACCATTAATATATGTTTACAGCCGTACTTCAAAGACCGTCAGTCAATAAATGTAACTACAACACGTATAGCGCTTGTCTCTGTAATGAACAATGTTTCACGTCACACCATTGATGAAACTTATCGTTAACTTTTAATTGTCTCCGTAAAAATATGACATTGATTTTCTTAGAATTTAATAAACTAATAGGGGCATACGAAAAAGCAACTGTATATTTGAAAATGTACAGACGTATTATTTCCTGTCTCCAGTGTGGGTTACATACGCGGTCGCAGACCAGGTGACTAACTCTCCTAATCATTAGTGACGTATTAAAGGTTTCCATCCAGCCACAAATTATCCAACATTTTGCGTCCACTTACCATTAGAAGATTGTATTTACGAAATAATAAGATAAATGTACTCTTTAAGAAATTAGGGTGAATCAGTATCGGCGACAACATCATCATCACTCGATTAAACTAATATTTCATATGTTTCTCTGAAATATTTTTTGTTGAGTCCGCCTGGATTTTAGTAGTATTTTTATTACTTGTTCCTCTTTCCGAGTTATATAGTTTTTACGATTTATTCTACATCTCTTTTGTTAATTTGAATCTTTTATTTATGTATGGTGTTCTTACATTTGTTCTTGTCAGTTAATGTATAGTCTGCACCTGCACCCATTTCCTCTGCTTTCTGTTCTTTCCATTTGACCCATGTCTACACAGAAAAATGGGCACATATAGCTTTATCAAATTTAAATAGTATATCCCGCCGTGCATTTATTTTATAATTGAAATTTGTCCAATTTTGTATCAACAACCCTCTTCCCACTTTATTTGTTTTAATGTTTGGTATTATTGAGAATCAGCAGCATATTGAATTACACGTTCATTGTATTCTGAACGAATTGTAACTGCATTCAAATGGTACAAAGGATACCATGCCAATTCAAAAACTAAAAACATTAATAACAATAACGAATGTCATCTCACTAGACAAAACTGTTTCATTCTCTACGTTAAGCGGCAGATCTATACCGCAAAGTATACCTAGCGGTCAAATGGTAGAAAGGTTTGTACTGAAAAAATAAAATTTATGGCGGTTAACCGCATCAAATCGGATAATACGAAAAGCTAACAAGTTATTTATTCGTATTCAATAAAATATCATTCTGTGGTTACGTTGTTACTTTTTTATAACTCTTGAATATTGTTCAGTACAATAGCCATTCATTACCTTAAATGAATTAATCTTATTGTATTTGTGTTAGAATGTTTTAACATTTATCTACAGATTTTGTTAGAATTGTGTAAGAGAAAAAAATGTTTTAATTTTTTAGTATTCTCTAATCTGAACGTAACAGTTATTTCAAAACAATAATTGCTACAAATAATTGTCAGGTAATTAGTCAATATCGTTTAATGGATTGTCGGCGACACTGTCTAAACTTTCCATGAATTTTAAGTCTTTCGCAAAATTTAATGCACTAATTGATGTTTTTTCACAGAAACAGACAACTTTGTGTTTGTGTGAAGTTAATTTAAACTCGGAGATACAAATGTATATATTTGGAGTTCAATTAGTTCCAGCAGTTTAGAGACCCATTGTCTGTGACAGTCAATCAAAGTTGTTTTGCAGGGAAGGGTAGTTTCTCTCAATTCTCCCAAACCAACCACCAATTTTCTCTCACTCCCAGCGACGACATTCTCTGATCCATTGTGTTCACATACAATACACATCCACAGTTACAATCAATAACTTTACATGAATATGCTCTATGTTACGGCATTTCTATATATGTATACAGCTAAGTACAGCAAAGGAAGCGAGTCGCAAAATTTAGCTGCTTGCATACATGTGCAGAATGTGCATGTGTGAGTGTGTGTGCGAGCGAGCGCACGAATTCATAAGCTGAATATGGTTATATTAGCGTTTAGTACCGTCTCGTAGATTTAGTTATACATTCGTATAAAAATAATAATTTTTGTTATTATGACAAAAACTTGGTACATAATTTCCTGAAATTGTGCTACTGGCTAGTTTATTTCAGTTTTATTAAAATAAAACAAATAAAATATCACGAAACCTCACAACTAAAATAAAGGCATCTTCCCGCGGCTCCAATTCTGCACACACTCAACTATTATAGTGCTATCGGATAATGGCTGTCACAGCCTGAGTCAACACCATTAAAATGAGAAACTACCAGATGTTGGGCCGATTTAACCGTTTCGACCACCCATCGGAGGCCTTCTTCAGCAGAAACGTATCCAAAAGGATAGTAGGCCGAATACACCTCCCAGCAGACCTATAAAGACACTTATACTTCTGCTTACACCGAATACTCCATTTTAATAATATTTAACTATAAGCAAAGATCTAAATATAAGTGGGTGGGCCAAACGTTTAGATATGGACCACGTTGTAAGCAATCGACCACGAGTGAATAGTCCAGTAGTTACTAAATTTAATAACCTTGACATTTAATTTTTCAAATAATAAAGGGATCAAATTTGTAGTTTAGTATTTTAGTCATAATTTTGTAGTTCTATTTTTAATCCATTACTTTTTTATTCACATGAACGGGTAAAACATTAAATTATTCAAAACATTGTAAAAACTATAGATTTTTAAACGATTTGCGCATTTATTACGTTGTGGATATTACAGGTTTAAGATGGTAACAACAGTAAATCATCATAATGTGACGGTTATTCAAAACGAACAAGCTTATGTGTAATGTGAAGGTGCTTTCTGTACGTAAAACTGTACCCAAAATGTAAAATAAAATATACAGTAAACTATGAACCTGTGCTTTCAGTTTTTAAGTATTTTCACAAAAAATTGTTCAATTAAAAGTCTTTAAAATATATGGGTAAATGTGTTTTAAAGGTAAAAACATTTTTTATACAAACTAGAATTTGGTTATAATTATATCCTAAGGCAGGATTCAGCATGACATTAACCGCATACTTTAAATTACGTTATCTCGTTATTTGATACACCATCGCGATAGTATTTTATCATTACATCATTTAATTGACTTACTTTTCTACGCATCTACAACTATCTATACTTTTAAGATTTGTGAATGTTTTACATAAATAAGAGTTGGCAACACTCATTTTAATTATGACTTTAATTTCGTTCAGTTTAAAGTGTTAATAAATTTCGTTTTAATCAAAGGCACCCGTTTCTTAAAGTACTTTAAGTATTTTTGTCTTCAGTTTACAAAATTACGTTATTTGTTTCATTACAGTGTTACAGGTAGCATATTGTATAAACTGTCTAAGAAGGAGCTGTTGCAGCTATTTGAGTTTCAAGTAAGGAGAAAGTAAGGAGAGGTTGATAAAAATGCTGATTTAAATAAAGTTCATTCGCATTTAGAGCTTGTTCACAAATTGAAAATTAAATATTGCGAGCTGTATGGTGGAGAATGAATTGTGTGTGTGTGTGTGTGTGTGTGTTGTACGTGCATTTGTTTCTTATCTAGTCCAGGCATTGCAGACAAGACCGCTGTATTTTTTATCTCCAGCGACCTTGACTCAATCCTACGATCGCAGCACAGCCGTTGCAATTGTGAGTCACAAACGAAACCAGCCCATATATTGCTTTATCGCTTCTGCTAATTACAGTTTAAACTTTACGACTCATCCGGAATCTGATCACTCTGTATTTTCTTCTTCTTACTATCCCTTCCTTCGCTACCGTTACTTTTGTTTCAAAACACTTTCCCATTTTTTTCAACTACCACTTCTTCTGTGTTCCGACTCTTAATGAGAGACGAGTTTTGTTACTTCTCTTTCTTCTGCTTTTATTGTCAATTCTTTCCATTGACTAAATTTCTGTCGACACCAATTTTTGCACTCGTTTGACTGTCATATTGTTATCTTCTCCTAGTTCCACGATTTAAGAGCTTAGGTTTTCTATTAAATACCCGTGCTTTAAGCTTTTGATTTTGCTCCTATAATTTATTATTCTTTTAACATCTGCATCTGGAAGTTTCTTCAAATTTACTGTTATTCAGAATTCTGGAAAATGTTCAGTTTAGATATATTCAGTTTTTAATATTCACAAATTAAGCCAAACATAACCTCTTCTAACTTCATATCTTTCAACTAGAGGTTTTTCGACTAAAACTCCGAGTTCATATATAATAGTTCTTACCTGACGAATATCGGTTGTAAATGATTTTCATGTAGACATACAAACAACAGTGGAATACGTGTAACAAAATATTCTTGAAAATATGGTTTCAGTAATGACTAATACACATTCATTTCGGTAACCAACCGTTACTAAAATTCAGTATTATCATTCCACCGCAAAGTTTTTCAGTCCGTAATTCCTAGAGACGCAAGGATGCAGGTGGGATACCTTTTACCTCTACTCTCAGTATGAATATGATAGTAAAACCGTAACCAGCTACACATTTCACAGTGTTGCTTGACATTCTCACAGCTACTACTGTGACTTTTCACAGTTTAATTTTTTTGACAGCACTAAGGCTTTCTGCCGTCAATCGTATCATGGATGACATGATATTTGCAACATTTCTTGACCTTTATCACGCAGAAAATTAAGGATTTTATTATTCGGATATTTAATTTAATTTCCTTTAAATATTAATAGATTTTGTTTTCTTGATTCTAACCATAACATTATCATTAAATTACACTGGACTAGTCAGATTCATTGAACTGATCTAACAAACTGCAGGCATTTTATGTGACCTTGATATAAATTACTCGAGACGAGACAACATGGAAACGTGCACTACGAATAATGTTGGCCGTTCAGCGTTCTATTGCTCCACTGAGGAATCATACCTGCGAACGACACAGACTAACCAAACCGCAGAATCGCTGTACACGGCCGTCATGATAAAACCACTGTCCATTGTGTGTAGCAACGGTACTCAAGTCTATACAACGTAAGATAAAACATGTACCAAGCGTGATAATTAATATTAAGTTTAAACGAATACGGCATGTATTTATGTGGAATCCATAAATGTGTGCATAACAACTGACTTTGTGTGTGAAAGATAACACTTATTATGTAATAGTCATCTTTCAATGTCATTATGTTTGCATTATTGTTTTATTTATTTATCAACAGATAATAAAATCACTTTAACGTCTTTAAATTATGCCTATCCTTTCAAATCTGTTTTGTGGCCATGTTTTAAATTAAGTACTATCTATTCTTTTCAGGGACTCGTTAGATTCTTCTTCTTCTTCTTCTTCTTCTTCTTCTTCTTCTTCTTCTTCTTCTTCTTCTTCTTCTTCTTCTTCTTCTTCTTCTTCTTCTTCTTCTTCTTCTTCGGTTGTCGAGGTTTCGGAGTGAACCCTCCGTCTCGTTCTGTCCAGTGCCAAAATCCTGACATGGGCCCAAACTGATCCTTTGCCTTCTACACTCTTCTGGATGTTATCCTCCCATTCGTTCTGGGCCGTCCTCTTCCTCTTCTGCCTTCTGTTTTGGCTCCCATGCTTGTCTCGGGTACCTTTCCTCATTCATCCCACAGACTGGCCAAACCAACGCAGTTTCAAGCTTTAAATTTTATCATTTATAGAGAATATCTTTAAAGTCTTCTGGATGTTAACGTTTCTCACCATATTTCTACGAGTTTTCTTCTCAATTCTCCTCAGGAATTTCATCTTCATTACTTGTATTGTCTTTTTATGTCTGTCAGAGTCCACGACTCGCAACTGTACGTCAATGTTGGAGTATTTACAGATTTATATAATGCAGTTTGGTTTTATGTGACACTTTACTTTTTCCCAGAAACTTCCTGTTGATAGCACCGTAAAGCTTGGTTGCAATCATTTGATTCACATGCATAAAATTATTGTATATTTGTAGATACTTATTTCCCTTATAACATATGTTTTAAATCGTGTAAAGTAGTCAACAGGTCAGAGCTATTTATTTATTTTAGTGCAAAATTATGTTAATAAATTTTGAGTGCAAATGTATTTTAAAGTTTAGGAATGTATTTCTGGTATTAAAAGAAACAACCCAAATACAAAACAATTTACAATCATTCAATGTGACTTAGCGACCCAACTACAACTATATACACTTCTGTGTTTTCAACTGAAATAACATGACGTCATTTTACAAACTATGGACACGTGTTCTGATTTAATGCAAAAACGTCTCATAAAAAATTTGCATATTAAGAAGTTTAGAGCTTTAATATAAGGAGCGTTATTTATAAAATGTCTTATTTATACAAAGCTGTTTTCTAAAACGTTAGCTATATGAGTGATAAACTGTAAACATTTTTTTGATAAAGAGCATATACTGAAGTTGAAATAGTTCTTCTATTTGTATATTATATGGTAAGAAGAATGAGTCGTATTATAATAAAAGCTGTTTCAGATTGATAAATTAGCAATAACTATTGCATGAACGTAATTGAAAGGAGGTAGATTTAGAAAATAAATGTAGATGTAGAAAATATCTGTAGATTATGAAAGCGCTTGAATACAGGGAGATGGTTCATAAGCAAACCGAGATTATGCATCTATATCTGAAACAAATTCTAGTGCGTGAAACTGAAGAAAGAACATTTAAGGAACCAGCAGTACTTTATAAAGTGTATTAGAAATAGTAGTATCGTTTCACACCATACTGGTGACAAACCTTTTAACCAGTAGTTTATAACAACTAAAATTAATCATAGGTTAAAAATAATATTACCTGCTTACAGAAATGCATATAGTTACGTAATAGGTGTTTAAGTACTCAAAACTTTTAAGTTGTTGGAAAGATTCACTTTCAAATGTTAAAAAGTTTTAAAAAAGTGTTTCCACATGCCCAGCTCTATATATTATCTTCGCTTTTATGTTTCTAGAGTTTCAAAAGGCGCAGTTTATCACCTTAAATGGCCTCAAGGTTATTAACATTAAAAGTTTATGTAGACCTGTGAACACTTTAACTGCATATATATAGTCATATTTTTCTAGCGGAGATTACAGGAGTACCAAAGAGGCACTCAGTAGTCGATGTAATGGGCAAAAAGCGGTTACGGAGGAGGAGGGGGAAGCAGTTATAGGAGGGAGTAAGGAGAGATACGGAAGTTTGACAACATTCGTGAGTTAAGCAGCTAAGCGTTGTTACTTAGGAATGACAGAACAGAAAAACCTTCAGCACGAAATACCCAGTGACACGACAGTGCTTTACTCGCTGACAATGTCTTCTTTCCTGTACGTACTTAAGTACTTAGTACTTAGTAGTCAATGGTATACTGGCACGAATGGCCATAGCACCTTAGTTTGACTTGAGTAAGAGGTTTTGTAAATGTAGCCTTAGAATATTTGACAAATAATACAGAACTGTTGTAAACGTGTTAAAATGGGATAATACATTTTCTTGTTTAAGAAGAGAGGCTTTCGGGAATAAACTGCCTAGAGCCGCAAAACGCCAATCCGCCGCTAGGCAGTACTTACGATAAAAAAGTCCGTTGTTATCTATAACAATTAATATGACATTACAAATAATGAGAAACATATTTCAATATATATATTTATCAAATTAATTCTAAAAATGTAGCCTAAAATTAATTATATGGCAGTTAAATTTTTAATTCAGTAATAATTACTTCCAGTCATACGGAAGAGAAAATCTTAAATGTCTGATTGTATACTATGAAGACATAATTAAGTAAAACATCACATTCGGAAATGGGTTTTACACATTAATACACGAAACGAATACTTAACGGGGAAAAGACGTTGGTGACTATGCAGTTTCAACGACCTCTTTGACGGGAAAAGTAAATAATAATAAAGTCAAACGTGATATCAGAAGAGCAATATAAAACACTCTAAACCAAGTGTTTCAACTTTTAGATATTCATATTATTGTACATAACGGGCTGTGCAGAATATATAAAAACGTCTTTATTTTCCACGAAACTATAATAAACAAAAAGGTAAAAAAAAGACGTAATTCAACATTGTGTTTAAAGAGCTATCGTAATAATTAAAAATGCAAACGTTGTTACGGTCATAAATTATGTAGCCTATAAAACAATCCATTAGAAGTGGATAGGTGTATAATCATTAGGATTAATTGAATTGTCGCAATACGGAAGCTCCAAGCACTTAGGACATGTGAATTAATTTTGCTGTGCAGAATGTTATTTAATAATGATGTGTTTAAATACATTACTTTGGTCGTTGTTGCTGCAGTCTATCAGTAATATTGAAACTATGTGAAGAGGTAAAAAATTTTGTACGCCTGTGTACTTATTCAAAAATTATCTTGCAGATTATAATAAAATATTTATTAAAATCTGGACAATACCTATACGTATAGGCCTATGTTAAGCCAGTTACACCATCAATAAAAACTACAAAATTAGAATTTATATAAATAATGCTTCGATAATTTCTACGTTATGCCTTCGCGCGCGCGAGCTGGTGTGTGTGTGTGTGTGTGTGTGTGTGTGTGTGTGTGTGTGTGAGGAGAGAGAGAGAGAGAGAGAGAGAGAGAGAGAGAGAGAGAGAGAGAGAGAGAGAGAGAGAGAGAGAGAGAGAGAGAAGAGAGAGAGAGAGAGAGGAAAATCCTAGCAGAGGAATAGTAAAGACTTTGCACTACGTAAGTGTAACGAGGTTGTAAATGATATACTAGTAAAACATCCCCACAGCGTTTATTGAACTCAGCAGGGTATACTTCTTTATTCATAAATATTTTTGCAGATCAGTCAATATTGAATGGGTCTACTTTTAAAGAAGTAAATTTTATCAGTATTAATGATAATTTCTATAATAATACTAATGCTAATAATAGCAATAATAATAAGGCTCCTCCCAGAAATCCAAACCTACGCTCGGCCTACAACATCTTGGCCTCGTGTTGGGTGTGCAACGACTGTTACTCTTTAGCCGGCAAACAGGGGACTGGTAGGTGAGTTTGACAAGGTTGTGTGTACCGTTGAAAATACACTGTAACCCATGGTGGAACCGATCGTGCCAATGGGTGGATGGCTCTACGTTCGTGAGTCGCGAACGATGGCCTCTGGGCACCAGGATGCACCCTGTTGTATTTAGTCCTAACCGTTGTACTCGAAGGCTCTGCCTCGGTGTACTCATCGAAACAAGATTGAAAGTTCTCAAAACAATTCTCGGATTGAGGGATCCCTTAAAACTCTCGTCGTGAAGAAAAGCACTCCTCAGAGGGTGAAGACATTTCTCCACAGTTGATACTGAGAGTTTCTTGCCACCGTCTGCCCCTGCGCCGGCGGCGCCGAGGTATCTTGTTGTGAGACAGGAGGAAGGTGACTTCACGAAAGTGAGGCCCTTCCTTATTCAAAAAGCTGTAACCGGTTGCGCTGGATCAGCCGTCCAGGATATCAGAATAGCCGGAGGTGGACTCGACGAGACCCTGAACGATCAACAGTGTTCGCGGTTACTGAAAATGCAGAAGATATAGGATATAGAAGTGGAAGTCGTTCCTCATACCACGCTAAGCACCACAAAGGGGGTGGTAGTGTGTAGGGAGCTACTGAACTATACAGAGGAAGAGATTGGGACTGAGCTCGCCCCACAAGGAGTCACAGCATGTCGACGACTAACGGTGCGAAGGGATGGACACCCATCCCATCTGCAACCCATGTCGCAGATTAGGTGCTCCCATCTGCGACCCATGTTGTAACCTTTAACAGAACAACTTTACCAGAAAAGGTAAGAGCGGGCTCTCATAGGCTGAGTGTGAAAGGTTTCATCCCTCAGCCAATGTAATGTTATAAATGCTTGCGTTTCGGTCACACTGCATCAAGATGTTCTCGGGTCAAGTCGTGCCTCTGTGGTAAGTCGGCTCATAGTGATGATTCCGTGATGACCCAATCAAATGTGTCAATTGCGGTGGTCAACATTCATCTCGATCTCGCAATTCCCCCGTTTATAAGCAAGAGGTAGCGATTCAGGAGATACGTACCCTGAAAAAACTGAGCTACTTCAATGAAAAAAAAACTAGTATGCCCAGCAAACCAGGGCAAGGTTAGCTACGCACAGGGAGTAAAATCAACAGCGTCATCAGCCCCTATCGTAAACGAAACATTACCTGCAGTAACCCGGTTCATCGAGCGTTAATTTTCAGAATTGTATACCAAACCAACAATCAATAAAGACAATGCGGCTGACACAGATACGCAAACGGTACGGAATGATAGCGTCGACGGCTGTACAAGCAGACCCATACTTCGTCCGCCAAGGAGGACGGACACAAACATTGTGGCGTACGCTTGCAGCCACCTCCAGTGGGGTCAAAACGGCGAGGGGATACCTCTATCCATAGCCCGTCCTCACAGATTCATCAGGAAGGACTTCTTAAAACCGAAATCGGGGATAAGACCTGTCCCCGATGACCAGGAGATAAGCTCCAGATCGGAGTTCAGCTCGATTGCCGGCGCCAGCGACCTCGCCGACCACAGTGGCTTGACAGATCTCGTCAATCTACAAAGAAAAGAAAAAGAAAGGCTGGCCGAAAAGGAAGCCAAGGAAATAAGCACGGTCCTTAGCGACTGAATCTTCAACGTCCGGCATGAAGAACATCCTTCAGTGGAATATCTACTGTTGCAATTCGCATTACTGCGAACTGAAAATGCTTCTGTCATTCACCGATGTGTGTGTGCCTGCAGGAAACGCATTTCAGGCTACAAGAACATTTTAATATGAGGAGATATGAGTCCTTCCGCTGTGATGTGACTCCAAACATCAGAGCTAGGGGAGGCGTTGCTATATTTCTTAGCAACACATATCCCGCACGTATTCCGCTCGCTACGCCTCTACAAGCAGGAGCAGTCAGTTTATTACAGCCACTGAAGATAACTGTCTGCTGCTTATACTTACCAGATTCTGAGTGGCGAGCAGAAGATCAATGGACGATCTGGCTGGGAAGTGCAAATCCTCGTTGAACGCAATCAGGTGCATCTCCCATATGACCTGGGGAGCGGACAGAGAAGTTTTATTGCGCCTGTACTCCGCCCTGGTGTTATCCAAAATGGATTACGGTTGCGCGGTGTACTCATCTGCTAGGAGGTCATGCTTGAAAATGTTGGATCCTGTTCACAACGCAGGGGTGCGCTACCGCACTAGCCCTCCACAAAGCTTATATTGTGAAGCAGGAATGACATCCTTAGATCCGCGATGTCAACTGCTGTTTCTGAGATATGTGGCCAAAATATTAGCACTACCGAGCCACATCAACCACGTATTGCTCACGAACAACAAACTTGCTAGGATATACGACCACCGTTCGGCGTTCACCAGACCAGCCTGCATTTGTACACTCGAAATAGCCCGGCGCTACAACATCAAGGCGTACGTTCTCAAATCTGGAAAGAAATATGCAGACTGCTGGAGAAAATGCAGAATAAAACAATTTCGGTAAAACCGGGTTGGTGAAGCAGAAATTCAAATACTAATACATAAATTTGTAACCTTCCTTCTCTGTTACATGAGAGAGTTTATTCTTGATTTCTAATTCAAACGATCAGATAATATAACACTGTATTCTTTTGTTATCCTTGTAACCATGTATCTTTTCCATACAGTAATTCAGTATTACGTAAGCATCCCACAAATGAATGACTATTGTCTCCGATCTCTGCTGTCGGACTATTTTTTGTTAAGCGCGGGATCCCCCCAACCAGTAACACGAGTATCGCTAGAGACAAGACGATTAGAGCCGAGTTTGATACATCGCTATATTTTGCCATCTCGTTTTGGTTTTCGGAACAACACGTAAACATGCTAGTTTTTAGTACTGTTTTTGACGTTGGACGATTGTGAATGTAGGCTCCATATTTTAACGCTTATTACGTAGGCTAACACGTCCGAAGTCAATGATAAAAGTATTTACATCCGGGCTGTTTGGCCGTGGTCGATTGCTTTGTTCTGTAATTTTTTTGAAACGTTTCGACCACCTACCGGAGGTCCTCTTCGGTTGAAAAAAGTTAAAAGAGTTCGACAAAAGGGTGGAGAGCAGAACGTACCCCTTACCGAGGGGATTGGTTTGACCTTGCTTAGGGGTGCGTTCGGCTCTCCATCCTATCGTTGAACTCTTTTAACTTTTTCCAGCTGAAGAAGGCCTCCGGTGGGTAGCCGAAACGTTTACAAAATCACTGTACAAGCAATCTACCACGGCCAAACCGCCCGGATGTAAATACTTTTATCATATTTAAACGTTATTTGAACATTTAGTATTGATTTTTTGTTGTTGTTAAATACGACACTATTACGGATCTTCTTGTCATTACGAAGTGGACGCCACGGACTTTTAACGAAAAGGAATTATTAGCTAACATAATGGATCAGTAGATTAAGCAAATGACCTTATTAATACCCGATATCAGTAATATCCATTCATGACTTTTGCTTGTCTGCCTACGTGTATAGTTTTTTATAATGTATATCTTTTAACACAAGTCCACTTTACATTACCTTCTCGATTATAACGCATATAAAAATACGCACATTGTAAATTATGTGTAGCTGTACTTGATAAAAACGTGTACGCGATTACTTGTAGACATTTACACAAACAGACCTAAAAGCACAATGAACATGAAAATTTTAACAACTATACGAATCGCACAAGTTAAACTCGGTCCAGACTCGAATACTGTTAGCAGTTCACTTTGTGTATTTGTGTAGATAAAAAAGGAAACGTAATCCAAAACTCAGACAGTACCGAGTTATATTTGAATTCTGTTTGCTTACGGCTCTGTCAGTAAACGAAAGGAAATAAGATATTTGGTATCCAGCAAAAGGGTAGAGCTGTGATTGAACCGTATGTATGTGTATGTGTATGCCTGCAGGATGTACCACAACGCTTAGTGGAAGTAGCCTGCACGCTGCCTGCCTGGGTAATTTAACGCAACAATTCCTCGCTCTCCCTCCCGTCCCCGCTCCGGTACAGTCTACTCCTAATGTTAATATGTATTAAAACTTTTTGTTGGGATTAAAACAGCTCTGTACATGCTGATTACTCTAGGCTTTAGCGAAAAACACTATTTGCTTTTAGACAAAGTGTAGTAATAATATATATTATTCATGAAAATAATCAATTTAGAATAAGACTAAGGAAATGTTAAACATTTGGTTTGTAAAATATAGAAATTTACACGAAGTGTATGAAATACGTTAGCGTTTATGGGATCGTAATTCTTTCCCTTACAACAGAAAGCGAACGTAAAACGACAAACCATTAATCTTGTTATCACAGAAAGTGAGCTTTTTAGCCAACTGTCCAGGAGAAACGAATACAAACACAATTTGAAAAACAGGTACAAGACGGTTTATTATTAATGTGCAATGTCAGTGTTCGAAAACAAGTTATAGGTATTCATTACAAAGTATTTGTACACATAACTTTTACTAGTTATTGAACTAAAGTTCAACTTTTGGGGATTTGGAGATTTCATCTATGTAAAATATACGATTTTCTATTCCATACTAACTCGAGGTTAGTTCTGCAAATCTGTCTCGCAATTACAGTTTGCCTACTGAGAAAAACCAATACTTATAAAGAGAGAAGTTATGACAATTAGAAGACTGAGCTGTTTTCAACCAAATATCCACCGACAACGTACTTCCGCAAAGATGCTTCATTGCAATAGTTAGAAACTCAACCAGAAATAACAATAAACACTGCATTTAAATCTTAACACACAGATAATTAATACTCCTAACAGGTTCTCATAAATTAAAAACTTAGACTGTACAGCTTGTAACTTAAATAACGTAACATCAATTAATATTTAGGCAACAAATAAAGGAGCTTAGCGCTACTTTGTGTTCAGCATGCTCAGATTTACATTTTTAAGTTGGAATGTAACGACGAATATAATTTAGTATCACGGGCAGTAAGTTATGTATTTATTTTTTTTTTCAGTGAGTATTTGATCATATATTTCAGTGACTTTACGGCAGATTGTACTCGCTCAAGATCACGATGATTTATAGTATGTGCCAGGAAACTAACAGAAGCGTTACAAAAGATATGACCTGTAAGTTAATACGAATAAAAGAGAAAACGTCCACATAATGAAGTAGTTGGAGTGACGAGTGCTATAGTGTGGGTTAATACATAACAAAACTAAGAAAATCAAGCAAACGAAGAATTTACAACAGCATTGTGTTACTGTTAGTAACCAATGTAAAATATTAGTAACATTGTAAAAGTAACCAATGGAAGTAAAATCGTCTGACTAAAGATACCAAGACAGAAAAATCTTACAAGTGACTAGAGGAGATCAGCGTAAGAGTCAAGAAAGAAAAATATAACACACAAAAAATGGGAAATGATGGGAGTAACCCATACGTAGTAGATAAACTTAGACAAAACAATTAATTGGTACGGACATGTACGGAGGAAGACAGAGGGGGGCTACCTAAACAGGTATTGCAATGAATGACAGAAAAATGAAGAATACAGGGTGAACCAAAGAGAAGCAGGAGAAACGGCGTCGGCAGGAAAACCGAAGAGAGAGAATTAGCAGAAGTTCTGTGGCACAGAGAAGAAAAGAGAACCATAAAATATTATGTTTAATGGAATAATTACATGATATATGTGTATAATTTTGTTACACATTTAGTGTATTTTGCCTTTAATTTTGACTCAGCAAAACTTATTTGCATGTTCTAGAGTTCACTAGTTATGAAAGTAGATATTCTTCGGTAACCATAATAATTATGTTGGGAGTGGAAAAACATTCAAAAACGTTGTCAACCAGTGAATAGCTTCTACTGATTTTTCTCAACAAATTTTTATGTATGTATACGCCTAACCTTTGATCTAGTTCTGTTACTGTGCCTTATGGACACTTTGATTTCCTGTTTACCATGAATTTTACAAAACTATGTATTTCTTTAAAACGTGTTTCTTTAACCCGTGTAACATGTTATTGCCTTCATACAGCGAAGTTGGTTGTGTAAAATTTTACAAAATACTTATTGATTGTCTCTATTATCAACATACTTTATTTACACGCCTATTGGAAAGTAACTTTATTTTACTTTCCACGTCAACGTCAAACTCATCTCAGATCACTCTCGCGAATAATAACTACTTTAATTAATATTTTAAAATCGCTCTGGTCGAATCACTCTTGGGGTCACCCGCATTACCTGACACAGTGAAATTAGCATAAAGTTCAAAGAGTGTTTTAGGTTCGATTTACGCATCTTAAAAAATTTAAACCACGTTGTGCTATAAATGTGTTCTTTCTCCTGACAAAATGACAAATTAAGTTTTAACTATTATTAAAACTTCAACATCACATTGCAAATATCAGTGTGGTCTGACAGTATAACTTCAACATCACAAAACACTACGGTATTATTATATTCAGCGACAGTAAATTAAAAAAATTATGTAACACGCGTGTGAACTATATTTCCTATATTGGAGTTTTGGTTAGAAATTTTTCAGTTTTGAAGTACTCCGAAAGTTAATCGTTTGGTAAGTCCGGTTTATCTAAACGTTTTCCGAATCGTGCCCATTAAAACAAGGAAACGCTATACGAGACTGAAAACAAGGGGACTGCCGGAGCAAAGCGATTAAACCGGCATCTGCTGCTCCACGAACACAACTAAGTGGCAGTTAAGTTTAACGACTGAAGGAAATTTATTTTTGTATCAGATTTCCAATATTTCTTTAGTATTAACAATTTTATCAATACACAAGACACAGCGTCATTGGTCGCGTTATTTTTTAACTAACATAGAGCCGGTATAATAGTTACATTTCTGTCCCTCTCATTTCATAGAGATGTTATCACTTCTAGAATCAACCTGTTTGTAAAAAACTCGGTGTAATATATACTTTGAAAATAGTTTACAAAACAAATCCGTTTTTTATATTTTATAAAAAATCCTATTTAATTTAATACAGAGATGAGAATCTGTAATTTATAGTTAGTATCTGTTTATTTGTATAATTTTTCAAAACATGTAGTGTGCTGGTACATCTTTCAGGTTGAGATTATCAAGAACACTACGTAGAAGGGATGCTTATGCCTGAGAAGACACGTAACACATGTGGCTACGCGACTCTTTGCGCGGATTGTGTGAGCGGCAGGTTACGCATTGCTGTTGCACGTTTTCGTTACGCATTCCAGATTAAGGACGATAGCTCCATCGGCGTCCAGGACAATTTTGTCACGTATTACATCACATAGGTGAAGTATAAAAGCGCTATTTCCTAAGCAGGTTTCCAAAATTTGTGGCTTTTACTGCTACAGAGTTAATTAGGTGTATTGATTGTCTATTAAAGTACTGTGGTGGAAAATCGATAACTTCAAAAATTGTTGAAGGCTTGTGTTTACTGTTTAAATTCATTTATACGTGTCATCAAAGTTCTAAATGCGATTTGTCTGTTGTTCAGTTATTATTTGTCTACTGTTTAAACACGACAATCAGTGCAACTGTCGTTACAATGTATTTCTAATATGATTGTACTTTAGTAGTACAGTGCAGTCATTCTAACGTCAACCTAATTTTAACAAAAAAAAAAGTTGTAGACATTGCAGTCATGACAATATCAACAATAGTAATCGACGAACCGTCGAACGCGGGCTCCCAAAAGTTCTCTAAACTGCTAAATCATTGCCAGGATACTCATTAACGTGGTTGAAATATGGTTACGTTCTTTCGGCGGCAATCGAATAATATTTGTAATAGAAATTGTCTACTTACTCTCAGTTTAATCCTGACGTAAACAAAACCACGTGCCCCATCTAAACCACTATTTACTGTTCGTATAGGAGGCTTGTCACTTTTACAGGAACAGCCCGCACATAGAACATAAATAGCATAAAAACAGAAGTAAATTGTCTAAAAGTATTACTTTCGGTAACGGAATACGTTTTTCCCAACCATATGATTCCGATCGTTTTTAGTTTCATTTCAACATGTCTCATATATATTCGTAGGCCTATATAAGACACTTATAAACCCTTAATCATCTTTATAAACAGCAAGCAGAAGTATTTATTGTAAAAAAACAAATGTAAAACATTACAGACAACAACAATACAATTTTTATACGTTCAAACCAGTTGACAATATTAATCAACATCATCAACAGGATCTCAACAGCCCACTGTGGACCTCAGCTTTCCTCAAGATTTTCCTCAAGACCTCCATATCCTTAGCAAATTTCCAACAATTTTTCACTCCAACTACTTTAACATCCTCTAGGATTCCATTAATCCATCGTAGTTTAGGTCTTCCACGTTCTCTCTTTCCTTCTGTGTGCATTTCATAACCCTCCTCACTCGTTCTCTGTACATGTCCTGCCCATCTCAGCCTAGCTATCCTGATTGATATCACAATATCAGGCGATCTATATAACTTATAGAGCTCTCTTTTGTACCATATTCTCCAGTCTCTACCTTTCCTAATGGGTCCATAAATTTTCCTAAATATCTTCCCTTCAAAAAGCGTAAGTCGAAATAAGTCGCCCTGTGTCAGTACCTATGTCTCATTTCCGTACACGAAAACATTAACAAAATTTCAAAAATCATCTATTTTTACATAAAGTAAAAGTATATCGTATTTCAATATTGTGTTTTATGTTTGATTTTTCCATAAAACGGAACGTATAACGGTAATAATATATGCATGTGTATCATCGAACAGACTTTAGCTCACCACATATTTTGAAGTTCTAAGTAGTTGACTGATTTGGGGAATTCAGTGATCACTCATGCAAATCGACTATGCAAGTACAATGTAATGCTTCTTGTCTATTACTGACATTTCTACATCTATAGAATGCATGTAAGAAACGATTAAAGATTGCTTACATAAACATTTTTAGTCGATGAGATTACAGCCAGGTTACCTATTTATTTAATCTTAGTTACACATCGACTTGTATCGGACACAATTCCTAAGAATTTAGATAACTTGTATTTTATATAACATACTAAAACTTGTTAATGTACGAACAGCAACATACTCCTAAATACTGCTACAGTATCTATAAACGTCTGAATTTAGCATACACACCGCGGAGGCAATTGCTACTTTATTTGCGTGTCTTGATTATTGTCAGCTAATTGAAGTAATCGGTCCAAAACTCAACTAAATAGTTATACTTTATACAGTACACGTCAGATTTCTAACGTATGTCCTAGGTTAGTAATTTTTCGGACCGATAAAACAAGAATCAGACAGCTCAAGTCATAGCTTACCTACAAAATATCCGAAATCTTAACATTAAAGTCTGTAGAGCAAAATACATTGCAAACAACACCTAAGAACACAATTGTTGTATTCTAGTATCTGCAGAAATATAATTAAATATCTAGAAAACGTTTATTTTAATTGATAATAAAAGAAGCAAAGATTTTATAATTTCCATGAAATCTGCAATTTAGTTATTAATAAAAAGAAGTGCTATGATTAGTCGAATATGCCTATGTTCTATTATAGTTAATTTTGTTATACAATGAGTGTAGTTTACCTTTAACTTGGACTCGACGAAAGCTATATACACGTTTCAGAGATCGCTTCGTACATTCAATATTGTTTGGTAACTACTGAAATACTATTTTGTGGCAAGATCGTTCAAATTGGTTAAGTTAAACAAAGAATATTCATCTTTGTCTCAACGACTGAAGAGAAGATAACGCCTCTCCCTGTAACATTACTATTTTAATAGTAGATATTTTGTTTGGACTAATCTTAAGCATTCAGTGATCATCATTGAATACCAAGTTATACTCTGCTTTTCAGTGCGGTAGCTACAGTCGTGGGGGTCGATAAGTTTTTCGTCAGCCCAGTAGTTATACCAGATCAATATCACAGTGAAAACTACCCCATATTATCGCTTCCTGACGCACAGGTCCATAACAAATTATATTGCGCTCATCTCTGACGCACAGAACAAACAGTACTCTGAACCCACTAGCGCAAAGATTTATAAATGGTGTTACTACTACAGCAGTGACCAAAGCAAAATCGAATGCAATAAAGTTTCCTTTGATGGAAAGCAACAGTAAACAATGGAATTGACGATCAAAGCGGATCGTATCACTTTATCAATAATACAGCATTGCTGAACTCTGTTGCAGATATCGATTACTTATCGTTTTCTGTCGCCCTGAAGCTATTAACTCTGACCAATTTCGTATAGAATTGAACAGATTTACAACAATCTGCACTTTGTGCACTCTAGTGCAAACATGGGTAATATAATGTGTAATACCGTCGCAGCGGGTAGTGTATAAAAGTCTGTAGTTTTACCTAATTCACAACGAGATGGGTAACAGTATGTCCTACCGCCACAGCGGAAAGAAACGGAAAGTTATAAACAATCTAACGGATACTAAGAATCTAAAATTCTTTACTTTGTACTTAATGAAGGGCAATATAATGTGACGACAAGTCCGCCGCCAACGATGGCACCGCATGTCGAGGTTCATAACCTCCCGCCGCAGGGAAAAGTATAAACATTTTTGAAGTTTTAGGTGTGGTCAGTTACTGGCAGAGGGAATGAAATTAGACTGTGTCTAATTCAGAGGGAACGTTCGCTGAGGCCGGGTATAAGAGTCGCCTAATCGCCGACGGGGCTTACTAGGAGGTTGGTATGGAAACAGACACAGTGGTGGTGCCTTTCGGGAAAGTGTCCGTATGGCCGCGTTCAGAGAACAAACGCCGAGGGCAGGGCGGATTCTCTGGTTGAAAGTAAGAAATGAGTTTTGGAGGTCCAGCGCAAGCTTCCCTCCATAAGACACCGAAGTGTCCGCTTACGGGATATTGCAAGGTAGCCCCAGACTGGAAGAGCGTAGGTAACCATCGGTATCACATACATGGTAACTATGTGTTACGCAGGCGGCCGGTCATGGTTTGGCTACAAAATAGAAGACGGAGTTAGTGAAACGGTGAACAGTTTTATGTGCTCCTTGCTCAGAATACGTGAGGCAGATAAGCCGTCTATCAAGGTGAAGCCCTAGATACTTCACACCGGGAGACCATGGGAGTCGGATATCGTCTATGTAAAGTCGGGGAGGGAGCTTTCTACGTCTAAAAAAGATTACAACTGTGCTCTTGGTTGGTTTAATGGAAACCC
Organism: Magicicada septendecula; assembly: GCA_034769895.1. Lineage (NCBI taxonomy): Eukaryota > Metazoa > Arthropoda > Insecta > Hemiptera > Cicadidae > Magicicada > Magicicada septendecula. Next base: position 484,488,192 of record CM068367.1, on the reverse strand, counting down.
TCTATTTATACGCCTACTACTGTAGCTGATCCTGGAACCAAACTGCGGACATTTCAGCACTACGATCGTCAGCATTCACTGCTGTATTGTACGCGAACATGGCCGGTCGGATTTTAGGCAACTTTGACAAGTTGTTGACCTAAACAGCTAAAAGCACGGGGTCTTGGCCGCTGACCTTAGGTACTCCATCGGCAATGGAGAAAACGGCGCTGGCCACTATCACGCAGAAAGTCTTGTTCCAAAGTAACCTAGCAATCAGATGAACGTAACAATCCGGAAGCAGTATTTCCGTAAGTTTGTAAGATGGTCCAGGATGTCAAACACGATATAAAGTTTTCTCGGCGTCCAGAAAAACGACAACAGTCTGCTTCCCTGAGCAACCGGCTTCCAGACGCCGTTGGATCCAGGGCTCGAAACCTTTTACAACAAAGTGAACTCGGGTTTGGAGATGAGCGGGCTGGCGAGGTACTCCTCAATCTCGTCTTCTCGCTCCTCCTTGAGTCCGAGTCGTTGAGCTGGTTCGGCTTGAACTGTCGTTTTATACGCTCGGGCAAAAACTCGAATGTATTCTCTGGCTTTGCATGAGGCTGTCCCTTAACTCAGTGTGTCGTTGCAGCGGACACAACAGGACAGATTTTTAACAATATGTCTTTTACTCTTGTAAGCGGAGGAGCTTAACATAGTGTGGTCTACTGTCACAGGTTCTGACCACCTAGTTACCAACTTCATTTACATGCATAGTTGTAGATGGATGTCATATTTTGTGCACACCATAATCTACACTAGCAAACTTGCTATAAAATATTAGTTATATACGCAAACGCATCCCTGTCTACTTTCTTGTTACCAAATATTTTTCCTTAATGCAGTATTTTGGCCTGACTATCATCGCATTTCACTAAGAAGGTCAAGTCAGCAGTAAGTTAGCGTCCTCCTTTACCATAGCAGATACTAAAGAACAAAATGTAGGGTCGAAGTGTCGGAGGATCTACTCCTAATATTTAAGCTTATAACACAGTACGGTGTTTTTTTCTTAATAATTTAAGAATATAATATGTGGTCTTTCCTTTTATACAGTCCTTTTACATGTCAACGATTATTTCTGTAGAGGTAGTAAATTAGTTTTAAATGCTCACATAAAAAATGGTTACAAGTTTTATTTACGTAAAGAAAACGACAAACTATATAAATGACTACATTACGGTGGGTACTAGGAAAGACAAGGTACGGCAGGTTGCCAAACAATAGTACGGGGTCCGTCACGGGAACCGTATGTTTTTGTATTGGGTAGTACGGCCGAGCGGTTGGCATCAATGAGCGTGGGTTGGCCTTGATTTGTTCGTTAGAGTGGGAAGTTCAGTTGCCGCCATGTCGTGGAACGTGGAGCATCGTACGTTCGCTCTCCGGCGGTTTTTCGTAAACAATAAGTCAGTGACGCAGACACAACGTGACTTTCGCACCCATTTTAATATTCCGGTCCGCCGACCTGTTCCAGACCGCAACACCATTTTGAGATGGTTTGAAAACTTCAACACAGCTGGCTCCGTAATGAAGAAAAAACCACCTGGCCCTGTCAACACAGCCCGTACGCCCGAAAACATCGAGCGAGTTAGGACGTCTGCGATACAGAGCCCTAAACAGTCGGTTCACAAGCGTGCTGCGAGTTTAGGGATTAAAACGAGTCAACAGTGCGAAGGATTCTGCACAAAGATCTTCATTATCACCCACACAAAATTCAGGTATGTCAGTAACTTAGTGTAGGTGATTATGAACAGCGTTGTGTCTTTTGTGAAACATGCTTGAAACCATGGTCAATAATGAAAACATGATTTTTCTCATGAGTGATGAAGCCCATTTTCATTTAAATGGGTTCGTTAACAAACAAAACTATAGATATTGGTGTAATGAAAATCCTCAGATGTTACATGAGTCCCTTCTTCACAGCCCAAAAGTAACAGTATGGTGTGCAGTTGGGGGGAAGGGCATTATTGGCCCGTACTTTTTTGAGGAAAACAACATTACTGTGACTGTTAATTCAGAGCGCTACATTACGATGCTCCAAACCTTCTTCTTCCCAGAACTTCGACGTCGCAGATGGGCAATGAGGAGAGTATGGTTTCAACAGGATGGTGCAACTGCACACACAGCTCGTAATTCAATGGCTGTCTTACGGGATCAGTTTCCAGGCCACCTTATCTCCAGATATGGCAATCTTCGCTGGCCTCCTCGCTCCCCCGATCTAAGCTTATGTGACTTCTTTTTGTGGGGATATCTCAAGTCCCGAGTATATGTTAACAAGCCACGCTGCCTTGAAGATCTGAAGACGACAATCCAGGAGGAAATCGTTCGTATTCCACGTCAGATGTTAATTAACGCTACTCGGAGTTTTCGGGACCGGCTACAATCATGCATAAACATAAATGGCCAACATCTGAGCGACGTGATCTTCAAAACATAAATAAACAATGAAATTCCCAATATACACTATGTATTGTCATAAATAAAAATATTTTTTAAGCCAAACTGACTAAGTACATCTTATTTGAAAACCATGCGATTCCCGTAACGGACCCTGTATAAGAGAAACGTGTGATGTAACAGATATTAATTCTTGATTTGCGGAAAGAAGAAGAATACGGAATGAACACATTTGAAGAATGGATGACACAAGGATAGTGATAAAGGCAAGAGGTAACCAATCAAATACCAAGAGGAGGATTGGTCGACCAAGGAAGAGTGGAGTGACAGCATGAAGGACCGTTGTTATAAAACGGTACAAAGTCCTAACAAGGAAGAAGAAGAAGAAGAAGAAGAAGAAGAAGAAGAAGAAGAAGAAGAAGAAGGAGAAGTTTTAGTTATTCTTTGTCGCAAAATAAGGTTTTTTGAAATGTTTTGTACCTCATTAATGAATGACGCACAGTAGGTTTAACAATACGACTACAGACATCTTAATACATAATAAAGCATATGAAAGAGATAACGTTATGCATTGCATTGGTATTCTGAATCCAGCTAAACAGTGCTCATTTGTTTTATGTTTTGCTTCATAATGGAATTAAAGAATAATTTTCTGGTATTTTTGACAGAAAAGTTATTCTTAGGCTGACATATAGATGATTATTGAACAACTTATCCTGTATTTATTGTCATTTTTTCGCTTATCACAAAACGTGTGCATATGTCAGTTTTGTTACATTTGTTCATATTAACGCTATTTGCAAGTAAAATATTTTAAAAATAGTTTACTAAGCTTGAAAATGTCTTGACAATATCAATAATAAAAGCATCAGCAGGTCTAGTGCAGAAAGGATTTTTATCGCGTTGCCTGTGAAGAGCCAATGATTAGCGAGAGAGAGAGAGAGAGAGAGAGAGAGAGAGAGAGAGAGAGAGAGAGAGAGAGAGAGAGAGAGAGAGAGAGAGAGAGAGAGAGAGAGAGAGAGACAGACAGACAGACAGACAGACAGACAGACAGACAGGCAGACAGACAGACAGAGAGTGCGAGGGGGAGACAGAGAAAGACAGAGACAGCTACAGACAATAATAAGCAGAGAAAGAGACAGATAGACAGATAAACAGACAGAAGGAGTTTGTGTGTGTGTGTGTGTGTGTGTGTGTGTGTGTGTGTGTGTGTGTGTGTGTGTGTGTGTGTGTGTGTGTGTGTGTGTGTGTGTGTGTGTGTGTGCACGCGATACCTTTCGGCTTGTATGTAATCGCGATAATAGCAAACTGCAATATTTCAGACACTTTCATACGTATTCATACAACTTCCTTATATGGGACTTTAAGGCACAGTATCGGCATTAACTAAAATCGTGGTATCGTTTAGAAAAGTCGTCTCTGGTAGGAGGTGCTAAATAACGGTCGATGATATTTCATGTTTTAAAGATTCCTTACTGACACGGTCAATTTATCATGTCGGCGAATCGGTAGGGGAGCGCCAACGTATCTCTTCATTGGCAGTCTATAGTGACATTTAAAGCTTTCACCTATCGTCGTCACCATTGATATACTGAACATACTTACGGCGAGAAGAATCGTACCGGCGTATCTTCCGTGTGTTACTCGAATCAGCTTACGAGTCATCGAGCATATTGTTAACACAGCACCCCTATTGATCGAAAGTCTTTTAATGTAAGAGGAGTTCTTACATTTCAAAAAAGATATAATTGAAAAATAACATTTGTAGAGTATTAGTAAAAATTAAACTAGGCCTAAATCTCATGTATTTATATTAAACAGATCTGTCTATAATTATAAAACACTACCAATATCATCACATTATAAAACACAAACACAAACCGTATCAGGCACTGACTGTCCATCTTTATAAGATACGTGCAAAATTGCATTACTGCGTCTGTCCACATAGTCTTAAAATACTTTTTTTAAGTTTTAATTCTTATACTGAAATCTAACGTGCCTTTTTGTATATACGCGACAGAGTCAGAAAGAGGAATAAAGACAGAGATGAAAAGAGAAAGAAGATTTTTATAAAAAGTAAATAAAAATTATTCTTTTAAATATGGTTATCTACGTTAATAATAATTTAGATGTATTACATTACACTTCTCATTTGTCCAATAAGTAAGAACAAACAGATCCGGAAAAACAATTCACAAATCATCATTCTGTCAGTTGCAATTAAAACGGGAGTCTCGTACATTTGAAAAGAATGGGAAAACATTCGCTGTTTCCTCTCTAACGTGATCTATAATCTGCTCGCAATTTCTTTTGTGAAATCCGGGCCGTCGTTACGGTGTGTAGCGCTGAGCTTTTGTTCACAGCAGAAAACAGTGGAGGACATTTTTTTAAATTTATCTGCCAACGCTCTACCATTTCGCTGTAGCTGGAAAAAATACAACATCGATATTGTAGTTATGTGTAATAGTATGCACATAAAAGCTAACCAACGCGCCTGCTAAAGTATCAGTAGTGCAATTTGGCTGGCGTCCCAGTGCACAACCGCTGCGGTTTATGCCAATTTTAAAATCATTAAGCCCGCATTTGTGCCCGCGTCTGTAAGTACTATGCGATTGCAGTTTTTGTATTATACGGCACGGACAGCAGCGCGTTTGCAATTTATTTCGCACAATCTGTCCAAAACAGACAATAATAATTTGTATATGTTAATTGAACGCCATATATAATTACGTTATAATTAAAAAATAGTTAAAAGCAGATTAACTGAAATACATGAAATCTAAAAACCTGTTAGATTTTTAAAAAAAATTCTATTACCTTTGGCGGCAATAATGATTCAGTTTCTGATTAACGCTATGCAAATAAGATTAATGTTGGGTCCTTATCATTAGAGTTATATAATTTTTTTTAATAAACAACAGATTCTTGTTACCAGTAAATATCTAGCTGCAAGAAACACACTGAATGCCCAAGTCAAAACGCATTTCATTAACTAGATATTCATAAAAGTGTTATACATTGCGTTAGAAATTTTAAATTTACATTAAATGAATCTCTAAATATCTAGACTATTATGTGGGAATAGGGTTGTGGAAATAACGTTTCAAAATTAATTATAAAACCAGTTATATTACAAAGCTTATGAGGCGTATCAGTACGATAATATATTGGTAAATAATTGCATGTCTTAAATAAACAAATCTGAAAATTTCTTGAACATGAAAAATGAAAAAAAAAATAACAAAAAGATTTTGATTATGCCTACTGATGCAAAATGCTGTCCTATGTTAAAATGCTATTGCATAATAAAAATTATTTAGCGTTTTGCTTTTTGTCTTATAAACGACAATATAGACCTACCTGTAGAACTTATATAAATCAAAACGACACTACACTTCTATAGTTATTGTAAAATTATTTCTTATATTTTACCTTAGAGACCTGTATAGAATTGACCTTTTCGTGGAAGGCACTGGGTGACTATTATTTATTTCATTACTGGGTTGACAGAAATGTTACTTTCTAGAACTAGCGTTTTTAACATATTTATAAAATTTAATTTTTATAAAGTCGATTTCACTGTATAATTAAGCACTTTATGTTCTTCAGCTTTTGATATTGTTTGTGCTATTTATTCATTTGTATTCTAATTACCTGAACAATTCCTTATTTAAATGTAAAGATTGTTGTAATTAATCTTATGCGGTTGAGACGATCAAATCGAGAACACCCATTAATTTTAACGTGTTACTATTATTTAAATTTTAAATTCCGATCAAATTTGTATTTTTAAAATGTTACAGTTTAATTAAAATATAATTATTGTTATGATATCCATTTAATGAACCGCAAACCAGAATTTGCCAACGATTTAGCACTATACAGAATAAAATCTCGTGGCTTTATAGGTATTGATGCCTCTGATTGTGGCCTCATTATTTTACAAAATATAGCCTACGCTTCTAGATCCATGAATTTTAATATTCTCAAGTCCTTAATTTGATTTTCTTTGAACTATATAGACACGGATCTTTACTGTGTTCCCATAGTATCCTTGGAATTAAATGTCAGGCAGGTAAGTACTTACATATTATTACTTAGTTATTACTTAGATTGTAATAACTAGAGAGGGATTAGTGTAACTAGTTCAATAGAAAGGCTGTATGGCTGTATGGTCGAATCCTAAAAAACAGAATTGAAGGAGAAATTGGTAATGTGAAAGAACAGAGTGGATTTAGAGCGGGGAGATCCTGTGTCGACAACATATTTTCGTTACAACAAATAATTGAGAAACGAACGGATAGGAATTTAGAAACGCATTTGGTATTTATAGACTTCGAAAAGGCTTATGACAATGTCCCACTAGTCAAATTATTTGAAACTTTAGAAAATAGTGGAATTAACCTCATATACGTAGGAAGTGTATGTAACATCTACAAAAACGTTCAAGCCAGGGTGAAAATAGGACGAGAAGTTTCCGAGTCGTTTAGTATTACAATCAGAATGATCACTGTTGCACACCACTATATAAAAATTATCCCGATTATATATTATATAGTGGTGTGCAACAGTGATCATTCTGATTGTGATTTCAACCACTAACACAAATTTCTTCATTAAACGTCGTTTAGTATTAGTAAGGGACTGAAACAAGGATGTTGTCTGTGTCCCACTTTATTTAAAGTATATATATAAGGAGCACTGGGGACATGGAAAAACAAGTGCAGCAGAATGGGAATAGAATTAGAAGAGAAGTGTTTATACACTCTTTTATTCGCAGATGATCAAGTGGTGATAGCCAATTATGCACAAGATATCATTTATATTATAAGAAAACTAGTAGAAGAATACGATCGATGGGGATTAAACATAAACTTCAAAAAAACAGAGTACTTAGCCATAGGAAGTCGAACATCAGGTCTTTAGTTATCAGATAATACTTCCATCAAGAAATGCGAAAAGTATAAATATTTAGGAAGTATAATTAGCGATGATGGAATATGTGATGAAGATGTAAGACATCGATTAGTTTTAGGAAAAAGCACCATACGCCAATTAAACTCACTTTTAAGGTCCACCAAAATCAGGCTATCGACAAAGATCAATATTTATAAAGCCATTGTTGAATCAATTACCACCTATGGGTCAGAATGTTGGATAATCAACGAAAAGAACCGCAGGAAGACTGAAGCTGTAGAAATGGACTATCTTAGACCAGCTTCCAGAGTTTCTCGTATGGAACTTGTAAGGAATGACGTAATAAGGGAAAGAACAAATAGAAAAGAAACTGTAATACAAGATATAAAACGTAAACAGCTTTCCTGGTATGGACACCTAATGAGAATGAGTGAAGAAATAATACCTGTGAGTGTGTTCAAATATAGACCTAGCAACAGAAGAAAAAAAGGTAGACCTAGATTAAAATTGATAGAAGCGATCGAAAGGAGTATGGAGTATGGAAAAAAGAATCTGAAGAATGAAGATACACAGAATAAGTTGATATGTAAACTGAGATACGGGATGAGGCAGTAGCTGTGGGATCCCCGCCTATATATACATCCTGAAAAAAGTCGTATTCCAAGACAACGTTTGGGAACATTTGAAGGAAACGCAAGAAAATTCTTTTCATATTCTGACAGTTACAAAATAGTTTTAAAATTAAAAATACAAAATTATTTATTCATTTCTAAAACAAGAAGTTATGCCAACATAATAATCTTCAATCTAAAAATTGAGTAAATTTTGTAAGCTTTACGAAGAAAACTACATAACGAAAAGAAGAAATAACAGACGTATATTGGGTATATGAATACATAATCCACTATCTACACTTTTCAAAATATTGTACGTTTCCTATAATTCAGTTGACTCAAAGCTTACAATTTTATTCAAAAATATCCTCTTCTAATTAAATTCTTCATGTACGTAATGTTAGTACAACGTACTATACCTACGTGCTAATTATATAATATTTTTATTTTAGTTACAACTAACGTGGTAAATACAAAAATTGTCTTCCATAATTATAATCATGAAATTACATTTTGTTATTACTGTCCTATGCAGTCCTAATATTCACAAGTTATTCAACTTACTGTTACTTGCGTTTCATTAGAGAAAACGTGTCGATGTTAGCGTATCGTTGACATACGGTATGTAAAATATAGGCCTACACAGTACACACGTTTAAAGTCTTTGTTCCTTTTACCCACACTAATATTACTTTTGAATAATTAAAAATAAAATAATTTATTAGCAGCAAAAAATGTATACGGACGCTGGTAAAATATTTTGTCACAATGCTTAAAGAGCTTTAATTAAATCTTCAAAAGAAATCTACGTGTTTTTCGAGATGCAGTACAGATTATGGGCCCTGAGGAATTTTGTGTTTCGTAAAACAGACCTTTGATAATTTTATTCAGAAAGAGTTTTCAATTAAATCATTCGTCAATTGCTCTCTCTTGCTATTTATTCCGAGTGAGGTAAGTAGGTGGGGGGGGGAGATGGATGTGTCACGAGCCGTCCCCTTTCCACCCTTTTTAGTTGTCGGCTTTCTCTTGTGTTTGTGTGAATGTTGTTAGGTAGAAGGAAGACTGCAGGGGTTGAGGGGGTTTCTAATTGAAGAGTCCATACAAGTTCCTCCTTGGAGAGGAGAAGGAGCAGCTTTTAGTAGCGAAAACGAATTGAATTCTTGAAGAGGAATAAGGCACATTATAACTGGGTTGGTTTCAGTCGCAGTCACAGCTAAACACAATGGAATGAATCTCAAGGAGAATGGAAAAGCAAAAGGGTGAAACGTAGAAATTGACGAGAAATACTTTGCATTACATCATTTAATTTGTATTTGCTCTCAAGTTTGCCTTTTATTCATTTTGTACCAAGCAATTTCGTTTATTGTACGCACCGCGCCGTTTGTATTGACATTTCTACTTCGCCACTCGCCCCCACCCCTTACAACAAGTCATACTCTCTCAGATATTACAACTCAACTTACGTCATTAATTTCTCGCCGTTTGCCAACACTTCTAGTGTGCAGTAAATATTTTAAGTTTTCCTGGTGAGTCGGTGTTGTGTGGTAACTAGATACACTTACACGATGATATGTCTAACAAAAAAACTAATAATAAGATTTCATTGTTAACTTATTAGCAATTATTAAAATCTATAATTATAAAATATTAACTTACTCTAACAACACGGTGAAAAAAATTTTATTAAAATAAATTGTCAAATTACGCAACAAACATTTACCTATTTCCTAGAATATATTTAAAAATTAAAATAAATTTAATTTGTGTTTTTATTCAATTAAATTTTGTGTTTTTTTTTTTCAATTAAAAGCTTTACTTTTGTAATAGTTGAGCAACATTCTGAATTTTCTTTAGTTTAATATTTGTCTTCACTGCACCCTATCTAAGCGTATGAACAGTAATGCAGTGTAATAAACATCGCACTGTAAAGTCGTTTCCATAATACAATTGTTTTAGTTACTGAATCGAAATGTTACCATTGTATCCGACATATTAATTATGAACGTTCTTAATATATTTACATAGCTATTGTCAAATTGTGTAAAACCGTATGTCATTTCAGTATGATAGTGCGTTTTGTTACACGCCTGTGTAGGCTATATAAAAACCTGTGACACTGTTTTCTTTAATTACGTTTTGCATTTAATTACTTCAATTACAATATTACTACAAGCTATAAGGTAATTATACAATTATTAAAAAAGAACACACAAATCCATTTAAGTTCTATTTATTTTATAATATTTTAAAAAACGTAATATTACGTGAGAATGCGTCTATCGTTTCCGCGGGAGTTTCTTTAATATTTACTTAATATTTAAAATTAATAACTTAACAACATTTTATAAAATTTGTTAAAAGTTATTTTCTTGCACCACTATTTAATATAAATTTATTGTAAATGGTGTTTTAATGTAATTTTTAAGTACTAATATACTATAAAAACATCTTTGTAAAACTAATGTTTTTTGAGAAAAAATTTAATTTAGAAACTAACAGTTTTTTTATTCGGAGCGCGTAAAGTAAAAAGAAAGACGAGATAGCGTCGGCGTGTAGTGGCAGCAGTTGCGCTTCTTGAAACGTTTAGCAAAAAAGTGGCGCGATACAAGTGTAAGAATAGAACAGGCAGTTTAAAAAAACTGGTGACGTCGACGAGGGTATGGAACGGGATGGAATGGGGCAGGCGAAAGGCGAAAGGGGAGAGTTGACATGAAAGAACGAAAATTGTCTTGCATTCAGAACGGATGCAGTTGTGCCTGGAATACATTTATTTGAAACTTTCTTTTAGGAGTTTATTTAGAAGATAAGGTCTGCAGAAGAAGTTGAGATAAATATTTATGCCTCCGCAGAGTTTATCTGAAGACGCCTCCTGCCTTATGAAACGATCAATTCTAATATAGAGAAGCACGTATGTACCGTATGGTAGAAATGTCACAGGCTGCCACAAATTCGTCGTGTTGAGATTTTCCTATGTCGCTTGGGAATTTCGCTCCAGGTACTTGTTTATATCAATACAGAACCCTTCACCATCAACAGAGCAACCAACGTGTTTGCTTTTCACTAAGGAAATTACCTTACACATCTCTCACTCTCTCCCTCTCTCTCTCTCTCTCTCTCTCTCTCTCTCTCTCTCTCTCTCTCTCTCTCTCTCTCGTACAATACTTTGAGCTACTTCTTGCACTATGACTTTGGTTTCAAACAATGCAATTACTTTAAAGTAATAAGATATTTAATTGAATGGATCCATAAGGGGCGTGTAAATTCTTTGTAATTTTAAAAGTACAATATATATTTTTTTAAACTATTATTGTACTGCTTTCAAACAGTATGCTTTACGTTTCACGTTTAAAGTGGCAAAATATATGTATGCCGAGCAGTCGTCAAGTTTTAATATATTTTTCTTGGGTGTGTCTCACACTGTGGCTGTTTGATATACATCCCGTTCATAAATAATCACACTTTTCATCACTACTCACTAAGCCAGACTCGGAACATTTGTTTTAAAGAAACATACTGAGTTGCTGTCACGCCTTTATATACCACAGCAGACAAACAATGTTTACACCAACCAAACCCAAAGCTTTACCCCGAAACAAATCTAATAATATATATTATAGATTTTTCTTATTCTGTTTAAAACATAAACAACAATGATATTAAATTTAAAAAATTAATAACATTATTTTCAAATTAATTATAATATTTGAATGTTATTAAACAAATGTAAATCACTGATCAAATAAATATTATTATTTAAATAAGCTATAATAAGTAGTTAAGACGTTTCATGTCAAAATATTAAAATAAAATAATAAAATTACTATTACAAACAAATGGAACAAATAAATTTTATGTTGTATTTACAGCATTATATGTACTAACAATATAATTTACTTCGAAGTTGATTTATGAAATGAGTATATTAATTTCTATTGCACAAAATTGTTATTCTTATTACATATTCATTACTTCTTATATTAATACTAGTTGGTCTTGCAAGTTACCAACATTTATGTAAGGTTCCTGCAGCCCAAGGCCTGGCCTACGCTTCTTCCTTTGCATCATGCAGCCAGCGTAAAAATCATTTCCTTGTAGCTCTCTGTTTGCCAACAAGTAGCTCTCTGATATCTTCTTTGATATAAATATTTGAATCTTTGATTCAAGAAGTTTCTGACTTTCTCTGTTGCCATTTATTATATGTATGTATTATCTACACTTGGTTTGGCTATCTTTTGTCCATGTTTGTCCATTCCCTGAAGGTTGCAACTTAAAGTAAATTTCTTTTTGTCTCTGTATCTAAGACATTCGCTTGAAATTCTAGCTGATCGTCTTAGCAGTCTAACCCCACTACTTTCAATTAGTCTGCGTTTCTTTTCTTTTTTTTGGAACAATTTTTTCAGTTTTACATTTCCTCGTGGAAATGCTGTCAATAATTACTTGTATCTAATGGCGTTAGTTCCTATATGGCTTTAATAGTTCTACAACACTCAACTCAAGAAAAGTATACTATTTGTCTTTGGAAAATATTGTTTAGCATAGGTAATAAATAAGTAAACTCACGGTTTAAAAATGTTTGTACCGAAATAGATAAAATAGGCTTATCACACATTTGAATACGTCCATTGCCAAGACCTAATTCTTCTGCAATTTTCCTACTGTATAAAGGTATTAATGAATTTAGAAATGTATTAAAATTCTTAATTATCATACGCGTACACATTCGTAACAACAAAGTCACTTCTCCTGTTGTACATAATAGAAATCATTGATGCTGTTTCGCCGTCTATGTCAATTTCTGGTATGGGGATTACACAAACTGTACCGTGTAAACAACACAATTACACACGAAGGTATTTCCACGTCCGAATTGAATCCTACCCTAACAGCGTAATCAAAACTCGAGGTCAGTGTCACTTTCTTGCACCAAATTACCTGATTTTACTACTTTAATATTTTTGTAATGAAAACTTTTTGTATTTTTGTAACAGAATATTTCTATAATTACGTTCATTCTAATTTTTAAATTTTCTTATTTTCTTCCGATTTCAACAATTATTTTCTTAATTATATTAATTTGTTCTTTTTTTAATCTTCTTTCAAGTTCTAAAATCTAACTTCTTTTCAATCGCCCAAATACGAGAAGTATTTTTTATATCGTAAATACTTCCACAACTTTAACTCAACACATCTTATTAGTAAATTAAAAAATTACATTGCTTAAAATTTTAAAATTTAATCCATCAAATTTCATATTGGATTTATTTTATTATCTAAAGGATCAAACTTGATCAAATCGTAAATGTTTATGTAGCGAACATACAAAACCACTGTCGAGAAAACAATATTCGAACGGTGTCAGTGTGGAGATACGTACAGCACACTGTAAACAATCTTTCAAATTGTAGTCTAACCAGCCTCGCCATTTTCTAATAAAACGAATATTTAAAAGAATGACTATACAAATATTATGACGAACGTCCCTATATTAACAACAATGTTTATTGGTATAGCCTACTTTGTAAGAAGGAGAAATTTTAAGAAAAAGTAAAAACGTGAATGGATATAAACTACGGTCTAAAATGACACACTTTCTTCCCGTCAACTCAGCGGAGTCAAAGTTGAAAGTACGAAATTACGTTACCTGGTCCGGTCGGTTCGAATGCTTTCTGCTGGCAGTCAGTAAGTTTCTAATGGCTTTATTATGCGCACCGAACGCTTAGCCGAAACGCTGACCTGGCTCGTCCGTAAGAACAAGTCAATCAGTTGAGAACGGAAAATCTGTGTCAGTGTTTCTTGCACCCTGGTGACTCACTAACAATGGAAATGTACCAGTCAGCTTTTGTAACGATAAAAATTAAAGCCATTGATTGTCAACAGACCGCGTATGTAATTCAAAGTATCTCAAGAGTAGGTTTACATAAATTAAAAATGTACAAATTAAATTGGGCTATACATAACACTAAACATCTTTTTATGAATTATGCTGTACGGCAGATTATTATTAAATTAGTAGCATTTACTTATTAAGGGTCGTAATAATTGATATATTACATACATCAATTACTTAAATAATCGTTTAACACTTAATTTAAAAAAATTCGTTAACCATTTAAGACTACTCAGTTTCTCGTCGTCCGTTATTGTGGAAAGCGTGTGGTATTTACGGTTCTTATTCATTAGCCTAATTCTGATGTTCTTTACCAGGTACCGTTGCTCTGCTGAGTGGGCACTGAAAATGTCTGCAACAGGATTCAATCCTCAACTTTTCGCACTGAACACGAAAACGTAACTGCGAAGAACACAAAGAATACCATATTAACATGCTGATTGTACATTTTTACTATTAAAAATTGACCAAGACCTGAGAGACATAGTAAGGCTGTAAATTCCTAATATGAATTCAGTAATGTTGCAGAGAGGGCAGATAAACACATTTCTCATGATTGGAAAATTATTGTATTTCTATTGCTTGGTTCACACACACACACACACACACACACACACACACACACACACACACACACACACACACACACACACACACACACACACACACACACACACACACACACACACACACACACACACACACACACACACACACACACACACCGGGGGGGGGGAGAGAGAGAGAGAGAGAGAGAGAGAGAGAGAGAGAGAGAGAGAGAGAGAGAGAGAGAGAGAGAGAGAGAGAGAGAGAGAGTGAGAGAGAGAGCAGGAGAGAGTGATTTTAGTATTACCTTATTAAGGGCTTATAAATATTGTAACGTTACAAAACTTTACAATATCACAAAACACAGATGAACTCTATAAAACAGTCAATTACCATAAGAAACAATAAGGTATAACTCTTTGAAGAAGAAAAGGTTTCTTATTAAGATTATTGAAAGGAATAAAATATAATTTAGTTATCAATGAGCATAAAGGTTTATAATAATAAAGACAAACTGACTTAAAGACTAGACCAAATGTGACTATACAATTACCTAGTAGATTAGGATTGTGAGTAGATTAATTAGGTAACTATGCAGAAAACAAAATAAGAACAATCCAAAAATACCTTGTAAAGGGAGAAATAACATGACTCAACCACTATAAATAAAGAAGAGAGTATCTATAAGATAAAGAGGATAGGAAAATAGAACTCCAAATTGAAGAAAAATAATTATTTAAAATAACAGACAAAACCTACTAAATGACATAACAATAACTGAGACTTAAAATAAAAAGATACCCAACAAGATTAGGAGAGTGAGGTAATAACCATGGGATTATGAAATATATGATAATGTATAATAGAAACAATAAGATTGTATCGTATCTTTAAAAAAGATGATTAATGTAACCAAATGTATATCAGAAAGAACTGATTAATAAGTAAAAATGTACACAGAATAAAAGATAAACTAAACAATGGCGATCAGAACAATAAATAATAGAGAATACTATTCATAAATAACAATAAGTGATTAATATAACTAATTAAAGCCAAGCAGGTGAAATAAATGTAGTCAATGAAAGGGAAAGGAGTCAACCTAACCTAAACAGTTGTAAAATTGCACTGGTAAATACAAAAATAGGTATCAAAAATGATGTAAAACTATGAGAGATTATACTTAGATGAAACTAGATGATATAAAGACAATTATAAGACGGAGATTAGATCCCTAAGATGTTATAATTATTGAGATGATTGTAAATTATAAATATAATTATTTATATAATTATAAATTAACAGAATGAAAATGACAGAGTATAAAAGATTCACATTGTACACTAAAAACCCATAGAAATACTAATAAAAAGAGAGAGTAAATACTATCATTATAACCAGTGATATGTAAACTAACTTTTGACATGTAAATAAATAATAATTGTCACTGAATTAACCATTCATAGTATACATATAATGTACATGACCTATTGCAACAAGATGCAAGGATCATTAATTAAAAGAGCAACAAAAATAAGAATGTCAAGATGACAAAACATATTATAAAGCTTAGTAGTAACTAAGATGGTTAATTATGAAGAAGCTATTAACATAATAACAGATATAATATATAAAAATAAGGATTAATAATAAGATGCCTAGTTGTACCAAAAAACCATGTGACTTTAATGATAAAATACAATATAAAAGGTATCTCTTAATCAAAACTATGTTAACCAAAAGTTGATACGATTATTTAGAAGTAAGTGTGAAATGTTTTAAACTCTTAAGATCCAAGCATTAAACTGTAAGAAGTAAATCTAACTCATAGTGCTATAGGCCTAATGAAGCTTAGAACCAGACTTGGTGTATTATTCAGAATTGAATGGTAATAATGTCAAATAATTATAGAAAAGGACTTGGAATGCATTATATCCAATACCAGTAATAACAAATTGTTAATTAAATAAGTACAGGACATAAGTGTATAAAGGAATTGTAATAGAATATAAGTTAAAATTGTTACCTTTATTAATCATGAAAAGAATTATGCCTTGTGGGATGTCTAAATGCTCAGCAGGACAAATGCCAGATGATGGTAAAGCTAGGTTGGAGCTCACAAGTAGCATAAAGAAGTGTTATCAAATATAAAGTATTTTATTAGTTTTAGATAAAAAGTTTGGCGTCACTTTTAGACTCTCAGACCCAAAGACCCACGCTTTGAACAGAATTAAATAAGTAACGCGGGGGTGATGTGTCAACAAAGGAATGTCATCAATTCTGACCAATCAAATCACCTATAACGAGAGTGCCGCGGTGGGCGTAGATGGGAACAGCGAGAAACGACGCACAAATTTTGGACAGTTCTTCACCATTTGCAAAGCCGTGCAGATGACAGGCTCCGCGCTAAAGTAATTCGCGGTTAATCCATAATGCAGTGCGGTTTCGAATGTAAACACGAGGCGTTCTAACCTAATTACTCGAAGTTACTCAAAGAGTTATCAACCATTGTGATTTATAAAGCAATGAAAGTTATTAAGGTTTAACACTGTATATTCAATTGCATAGTGTATAATAAATTGGAATTAAGTGAATTAAGGAAAGTATAGTGATAATTATTTTATACTTACTAAAATTATCAACCTATACGATAATTTTGTATAACCTACTGAACAATATGAACTATTATTAACACTACAAGAAACACTAAACATTATTAATATTATAAATTTATTCATTGTTAGAAATATTTTATTCACAAATCAAGGTTAATTTTGTATAACCTAGCAACCAGGTTTAACCTAAAAATGTTGACGCCAGTCGTCTTTTGAACTTTATGATATTAGTTTAAGATTTTCTCTATTTGATGTAATCACTCTCCTACTACTAGATTGTTATAGTAGTAATAGACATTCTAGTTACGTATTATGCAGTTAAAAGGACTCACTTTAGATGGATTTAACTTACACAATTGTTCACTAATACGGTTTATAAGACCATATTGCCAAACCTGAGAGAAGAGTTTTAATCAACGTTACCTGTTATTGTAAAGTAAAGTAACGACAATCAATGTAATTAGTAGAAGAAATATCACAATAAGGATTATTCAATGAATAAAATGAGTTTTAACCACATTAAAGAGATTATGGAATTCGTTATATTTGGTCTCCAGTCGCAGTGAAATTGAAATTAATAAATACCTTTTTCTTTATCCGTGCTGCGACTACGTCTTTGATGTCTTACGACATGTTTCGGGAACACGTTCCCATCATCAGGTAAAATCGTTTTTATTCTAGTTCATAACGAACGTGTCAAGAGTATAATAATTAAAACACATCAATACACAAACACATAACACAATGAGTACGATAGAACTCAGTCCACGTAACAGTGCGCACTGCCGTACTATAACTGACCGCGTAATCAAAGCGTGATAACGCTTGTGTACACCAGCCGAATATATAGTGTGATTACGCGGTCAGTTATAGTACGGCTGTGCGCACTGTTACGTGGACTGAGTTCTATCGTACTCATTGTGTTATGTGTTTGTGTATTGATGTGTTTTAATTATTATACTCTTGACACGTTCGTTATGAACTAGAAGAAAAACGATTTTACCTGATGATGGGAACGTGTTCCCGAAACATGTCGTAAGACATCAAAGTCGTAGTCGCAGCACGGATAAAGAAAAAGGTATTTATTAATTATGGAATTATTTATTTAGACAACACGAGCAATAAATCAATTACGTAACAATATATAGTCGACATATATTTACTCACATTCGCGTTACGACAAGTACATAGTATACAAAATTTCCATCCTGCGGCATATTATCTAATGTTTGTTGAAGCGATGCACTTAGGTTGTTGGTAATAATGGGAAGTGTTGGTCGTGGGGGTGCGAATACGGTTTGTTAGCTACTTTTGTTCTGTATTTTCAGTGTTTGGTTACTTGAGAATTGTATCATAATTTCTGTGTTTGAATTATTTGAACTGTTTTATTTAGATTTTCCCAAGTGACTATAATAGTGTCTTTGTATGGTAATTGATTTTATAACTGCCATGTTATTAACATCTGAGAATTAAAGTACTCTACTCGTAACTCTGTTTACAACACTATATGCATTATATTTACTCTAGTTACCCCCAAAACTGTTTTTGTAAATATTTGGTTATTGATGTATATTTCAATTTTCAAAATCGCGTTTTAAAAATTCCTTTTCGTTATTAAACGCATCTGGAGTGTGTTCTAATAGTCTTCTTCCTCTTTTGCTCTTACTGCAGAATTATGAACACTGCCCGTCAATGCCGTCTTTTCCATGCGGTTTGGATTTCATTATAACCTTTGGTAGTTTGCGTAGGACCGTACTATCGAGGTGTTGTTTTCACCTTGATATATCACTGGTATTACAAATACCAACGTCTGCTCTCATTTGTTCTTCTGGTATTCTATCTTGTGTAGTGCAACCCCAAACGCTCTGCAAAACTTCATTTCGCGTGCTTAAATAATTCTTCTGCATTTTTATTAATAGTAACACAACGGTTAAAATATATATATATATATATATAATACAAAAGTAAACATAATTATGAATATGTATGTATGTACATAATAATATGTATACAATAATCTAATAAGCCTACATCAAGAACAGAAACTGCACCAAGCAAAAAATATTACCTAAGATTGACTTTTTGTACTATACAAAAATATTATGTTGTATAAATAAGGAAGGAACATTGTTATTGACATAACAGTTATAACCCACGTGCACGTCGCCCAAGCTCGACCCTCCACATGTACGTTTCACGTGAACACTGTGGAAAGGGGCATTTTCGCTATATTTACAGAATGAGAACACTCGTGCGGATCGATCGTTTACTCCTCAAGATATGGTTGCCGTTTTCATATCTGTTTCTGCGGAAAGATACTTTCTTCCAATACTTCTGCTTATTGGTGCCGCAATTCCGGGAGCAACTTCAATTCGTTCTACTCTGGCGACTCCGGCACAAGCTCCAACATTGCTTTTATACTTTCGCTCGCGTAGGATCGTTGTTTCCTGATATACCGTACAATCCTAAACACGAGCTTGCAGAGAATTTTACATATTTTTTGTTGACTTAAACAATGAATCGACAATATGTTGTTATCATAATATAGTATTGCTCAGTAATATGTAAATGGCGTTTCATAATTTAGAATAAAATAATAATAGACTAAATTTGGTTAAGACTTTATATCGTTTAATATTTCCGTGCATTTTGTATTATATTAGCCCCATTGTTTCTATCTCGGACACGTCCTTGTGAACACAACATATATAATTCACATGAATACACACGTACATTACACACATGTAATCTTCACACAAATGTAATACGTGTTATCAATTTATGAAAATACTAAAAATTCCATAGTATTTGATGAGACGTGAATTTCAACGGTTTCAAAGCAGGTTGTATGATCACAAAGATCCAAAAATCAGCAACAGAAATGTACGTAGTTTAACGAAACACGTATAAAATGTTAGCTTGTTTAATGAATAATTTAAGAATTTCATTAACATATGTTGATTACTAAATATTGGATGTGTTAAGTAGTATGTATCTTTGATCCATCTTTGTTTTCATGTTAGAATACCGATATGTTTTAAGCTACTTACAATTTACTTTTTACATAGTTTATAGCCTGTAAAAAAGTGTACAAAAATAAATAAATGTGTGTGTGTGCCTGTTCCTCCTGCTCTCAGAGAAATGCTTCCACCTATGGGGTAGGAGATGAGTGACTTATTTTACGTATCCTATTACTTGCTGACGACCAAGTAGTGATGATAACCAGCTACATGACTTGCAAACTCATAAATGAATTTTGTTAACACTGAAAATAAGGAATGAATCTTGAGAAAACAGAATGTCTTCTAGTAGTAACAAAAGCGGACGACTAAACATGCATGATAATTCTATTTACAAACAGATTAATATTTATTTAATCGTCTTCAAAATTTTAAAATCTTCAAAATGTATAATAGGATAATCGAAATAAGAAGAGAATAAGCAAAAGCAGGAAAAGAAGAAAGGATACGAGACGCAATAAAGAAAAGGATATCCCACGCGATCGTAGAAAGTATTCCTTTGTAACTCATAAGTCAGGGTATGGAAATTCAATAGCAAAGAAAGATAAAATTGCAAGTTTTGGAAATACAAGCTCACAAAAATGTTAAATATCAAACTTTTAACGTAAACCCAACGCCATTACTAGGGAAAGAACGATGGTCGGAAAGGATGTAATACCAACAAAGCAAAAACGATTGAAATAATATGGTTACTTCAGGATAATACAGGAAGGAAGGTAGCAGAGACTATATTTTCAAAGTAGGTGAAAAAGGACATGAATTAGCGACGAGCGAAAGAACGAAAACACGATACTGTACACAGAAAATGGAAAATACTCGCTTGCCGTATTGGATACAAGAACTGGTAAATGATGTAAACAGTACGCTATATAGGCGTATATATAAAGTATCGCCGGTTACTCGTGGTGTATAAATATACACTGTGCACTATTTATAGCGTATAAATAATAATATAGTGTTTAGATTGCTACGTAATGGTTCCCCGATAAAAGTATTCAGTAAATCTTGTTGGTACTAAGGAAGTAAAATTTATTCTGTATTATGAAACCGAATTAAGATGTTTGCGCACTTAATCAACTAAACGTGTTGACAGTTTCTTTTAAAGAAAAAATAGTTTGAAAACTTGTATATACAAATCGTGCACAATACAAGTCTACGTTACAGAGTGTGAAAGTATACAAAAACCCTAGGAAACAGGTTATAGGGCTATACAGATTTGCAATGTTGGACAATTGCTTGGTAACGGCCGCTGAAGTGTTGTTGACAAAGTAGAACAGAGATAGTAAAGGAGGTCAGGACCGATAGGTTTTAAAATGTGTATTGTAGACCAAAAATGAGATATCCTTATAGGCCTACCAACAAAGGCTTCAGCAGGATACGTCCTTACTATCGAGTGTAAGATACAGTGACATTGTATAGATGAGTCAAGTCATTGTCAAGTACATTAATTATTAGTCAAGTAAACAACGATAATAGACGAAAGAGGAGTTATTAATCGAAGAAAACATGACGACTCCAAAGGATAAACTACGTTAGTATTTATAGAAGAATAGCCTAATCTCGAACTGGAACACGTTACGCATCCTAAGAGATGAAAGATGATTTTGAAGTTTCTCAATTCCCGATTTCATTTGAAAAACTGACGAACATTAGCTTGCTGACAACAATATTCATTGTCATTACATGGAGTTCGTGGCAATTACTTCAAACGTGTACTTAAAAAAAGAGGTGCACTTCAAAATAGAAGTTTATGAACTGTAAATTTTATGTTAGCGAATAGCGAATGGAAAATTATATATAACTTTCACAAAGTACAGAACTTAAACTATGGTTTCTAACTTAAACCTAGATTTTACAACAAACACACGTGTAAGTTACTTAAATATAAGAAGCTATTGTTTATATTGGTTATTATAAAACCATGTAAAATTTAATTGATAAATATTACTTACTGAGTTATCTTGCCGTTCCTATAGTACATTAGTACATATCGAATGTTAACAGATGATGTAAACGCACTTTGGTCACTTCAGTAGGATGTAGTGGTGAACCTACAACAAATATATAACATAGTTAAACTACTACAATTTTTACTACTTGTCAACGTTAAAAAATTATGTGACGATATTATATTCTAATTGTAAAAAGAAATTATATTATACAAAAATATTTGCGGCTTAATAGCTTAACCATCTCTGATGGCGTTTACTTTTGTTAACCGATAAACGCAGATTACAACAAATACAAGGTGTAATTTGAATATTTAAGATTCACTTGGACAAGCATGTAGATTATGAAATTGACAAAGTTTTTTCTTATTTTCTACTTTATGCACGTTCTCCCAGAGTCAGTCTTAAAAAGGTTTACGGTCGATACTGCAGTCGAGACTGCTGTTTGAACAGCTCTGTTAATAACGTAAAATGACAAATTAAAATACTTTATTGTGTGTACGAATGTTTGAAAGTAACGATATATAATACGTTGTTAATAGGTTTATAGTTTAGGACTTGAGGAACACGAAGCTCTAGTGCGATGTTTCCAGGCTAGGATAGCATACAAGAAGCCGACCAAATGACCCGGCCTTCTGATTTGCCGATTAATCTAACACTCGTTTCCAGGAATTTCCAATATGGCCGTCGTAATGGGCATACTCGTATTTAAAACCAGGTGAAGTTTCAAAGCCTACGTCATTTTGTTGTTTCAAACAACCAACATGTCGTCTCATTCTTTAATTCACTATCAAACAATATAATTTTCATTACATACAAAACACAGTTCTACACAGTCGAGTTTCTGACTTAGTTTAATTAAAAGTCAATATTTTAATATCCATAAACCTTACCTAAAAAATTCTGAATGCACTCTTTTGTCATATATGTTTTTCATTCGTATTTTTGTGCATATGTAAATATGCATAGGTATCACTATTAATTCAATTTAGATACGTCTTCAGCTTTTGAAATTATATCCTATAATTCAAGTGTCATCATACGAAACTGCAATTTGAATGTGTAGAAAATATTTTATAAAAGTTAACCAAAGGTTTACGTAACACAATATCGCATTGACGACGTTGTGCAATTTTTGATCGTATAAAAGGAATCAGTGGCTTTTAAAATCATCTGTTACAAATAAATAAAATCAGGACATTGTAGAGTCATACAATTACACTACACTACAAAAAGCTTTTCTTGTTTAACATCAATGAATTACCTATTTCTAATTAATTTCCTAGTGGAAAATTTAAAAAATTTGCAGAAAAGCTGTAACACGTATACTTTTTTGTTATAAACAACATTATAAATGACATCAAAAATGGCAAACATTTAACCGGAACATTTATTTTATTATGTACCTTTGTTATTTGTCACGAAATAACGTTTTATTCAACTACTTCATCATACTTTATAGTATATAAAATGAAAATAACAAAATAATTTTAACATGTACTAAATATTATATCATTTTCTTATTTTACTTCTATGTGGAGTAAAATCTTTTTTACAAACCAACAGTAGTCACTCATCATAGCTGGGTCTTAACGGACTTAGTATCATCTCCGTGGTCTTAATGTCCTAATAGAATTTCTCTCCTTGTTCATTCGCAACAATATTTTCCGGAAAGAAATCGATACTCAAATGTAGAAAATGGGTTTTTAGCGACATTCGACATCCCATGTCTTGGTAGAACTTGAAAAGATCTTCTACTAGGATTTTGTAGTTTTCTTCTTTTATGTTGACTAAAAATTCCTCTGCAACTTTTACAAACGGTTTCTATGCTCCTAATGCCTCTTGTATTGTATGTAAGCCGCTAACGAAAGCAGGGACCGAATATATCCCGGGATAAGGAGATTCACTTTACCAAATACCAACAGCCTCATTGGAGAGTCTGTAGGTTAGGGCATTCTCTTATCCTTGAAGTGAGAAATTGCCTCAGAAGATGGACGAGCCACAAGTTGGCCAACGGTATAGACAAACGAAAACCACTCCATCAAAGGTCTTAAAGATACTGTTAGTATGATTAGTTCAAGTTCTTTAATTAAACAATGCGCAGCAATAGAGCCGCATTCGTCCATCTAAAGAAAAAAAACTAAAATGAAAGATTTACGACTAGGTACTTGGAGTGTACAAACAATGCTATGTGAGATTCTGACTAGAGTTGGAGAAAAGGAAGTTTTTGCCCAAAAAATTGTGAAACGGAGGGTTGATCTTGTTGGCCATATTATGCATCACGAGAATTTGTTAAAAACAATAATCGAAGATTACATTGGATGGAAAAAAGGAAGAGGAAGACCGAAACAATACTACGAAATATATTATTTGTGATATAACTTGTAATTCTTATGAGGAGATGAAACGGAAAACAGAGAAGATCGGTGTGGAGAAATATGCGGACAAACCAAACAAACCAATCTGCGGATTGCTAACTAAAGAAGAAGAAATCAATCTTCTTAGTTGAAATTTTCTTCAGAAGCAGAGTCACGAATCACTTTTCTAATATCAAGCCCAGTAAATATACCCTGTTCTATTTTGGCTTCACTTAATTGTAGAAGGAGCTCTCTTAAATGTCTGAAGCCTTCACTCTCCTTATCCATGATCTTTACAAAAATTTTGATCGATCTTACTTTTATGTGAGAGAAGAAGAATCTTTTTGAATTCAACAAGAGGGGCGTACGAGACATTTTGATCACCTAGTCTAAACATAGTTGGCTTTAGCAAGTCTCGTTTTACAAAATGCTGTTGTGTTGCTCTGCTATACCATGAACATAAAAAATATTACTTTGTAAACACACCTCTTACGTCCCATTAATATGGGTATGACCTTCAAAACCCCCCTTTGGTAGCTAAATTGTTTGTACTTAATTGCATTCAAAATGACCACCATGTTATCACATGTTTCTTTCATCGAAAAAGACTAAGCACTTGATATACATGGCTTCTTGTTTCAATTGTGGCGTTAAAAAGGCTTTTAAGCTATGTTTAGACGAATCAATAAAAGTGTTTGTAACCTACAAACCTATTTGTAGTTTTATGATCTACTATCAGATCAGTCATTAAACCATAAATCTCAAAATATATCCAAAAAGATTCATAAATTTTATAAAAAACTGAAAAAGTAGCATTTCGTTTTCTAAAATATGTAATGCTTGTACCAAGTGCCAATAGATTCCATTCTTACAATTTACAACTGAGAAGGTCAGAATCTGTTTTTTTTGATATGCTCAAATCACGCACCAAATGATTTCATATGTTTTAATGTATGAGGTGGGGTTTACTGGATATTTGAGGATTATAAGTGGAATCACAATTGTTCTAAGAAATTCGTGTATTTCATCAGTTTGTGTACCACCGTTGTCACTAAGGTCTGAAGTATGAGTATAATCCCATTTTAGTGGTGGAGTTGGTAAGCCTTCTCCTTGAGGAACGGTCTAAGAGCACATAGTAAATTAGAGTATTCAAATTTATGTTTTTCTTTTTTAATATCCTTCTGTGTTTGTAGGACAAAAGTAGCAATCATCAAAATGATTTCTGGCTTCACGCCACAATAGGTGCATAGAAATAGCAAATGGCACAGAGCTTCTCTTGCCTTTTATCCACTGAACTAGAGTCAGATTACAGCTTACACAAGAAACATGCGGAGTCTAATTTCTTTCTTGATCACAAATTTTGCAACCAGAATACAGAAATAGGAATTTAACTTTTTTGTTATATTTCTACCTCGCGACTTTAATAGAGAACTTCCTCAAATATAAAAAAATATCTGAGGAATTTTTACAAAATATACGATGAAAACATGACATTTTAACAGTAAACTGTACCCTACTAAAAAAAAAAAAAACACTCACGACCACACTGAACAAAGGCTGCTGTCTCTGTACTGGGAGTGAACAGACAGAGACAACGATCGAATGCCCTACCATTAACCTTGAGGGTTGCCAACTGTAACTAGTGATACGCCTAAATTACGGTAGAGAGTGGCAATTAAGGATACTGTATCATCATATTGTGACGTGATGGGACGTTTTTATTAGTTGATCTCAAAGTTACAAGCAAATTATTAATAAAAATGATAATTTGGTCCCTGTTACTGATACTCTGTTGACCAGTGGTATTACAATGCTGTAGATGTATGCTCCTAAAGTACGAATGTTGGGACTATTAGAAGTGGCTTTACACAACGCACTTTTCGGTGTATGTAAGCATAGGACAACCGCTATGTTAACATAAAGTACTACACTTTTATTTGTACACTAAACTACATTAATATACGTATTCACAGCTGACACCAAGTTACATGACATTAATAGTTATCGAAAAAAGTATTTTGTTAAGTTCATTATGGCCCACTCTGTTTTTATTATAACCGTATAACTTTGGACCGAAATGTGACTGTGATACTGTAAATTCAAAGAGTAGCCTACTTCAACATCTGATTGCATCTATGAACTTAGTTGTACGTTAATATAAGAAATATACCTACGAATAAGTTACTATTACGGATTAATTGCATTTTTGTTACCATTAACAAAATAATAAAGACATATTTATAACTTAAATGACAATACCTATTGAGTGGTATTGTTACTTGTAAAACTTAAAAAATGTAAGAACATTTTCATACCGCAATATTTACATGAAGTGACATTAAAATCATTACACAACAGATATTTTTTAATATAACAATAATATATTAATAAATAGATTACTGTTATTAGATTGTAATTTTGATAAAACCAGTTTGTTATTAACGACAATTATTTACGATATAAATATAAAAATTGCCAAAGAGATTTCAAAATTATAAATTAAAATATTTTTAAAATTAAACATTTTTGCAAGAAACTAACTCGTGTTTCTACTGTGCTCTGTAATATATTTAAGTACATATTAAATCCACTGTTTTGATGTTAAATATGTTTTATTGGGTGTTGTACGGCATAAAACAAATTTTCGGCTATCATTAATTTTAATGTGACCTTAATTAAAATTAACATAAATATTTCTAAAATAATCTTATAATCGTTAGTAATAATAATCATTACTAGCATAGTTATTATTACCAACACTTGTATCATGTTCATCAACGTTTATTTATACCACGTTGTTATCGTAATTGTTATTATTCTCACAATTGATGGCTGTTAACGAAATTATAATGACTGTGACAACCCAGTAATGTACGCTTATTATTTTTTAATTAAAGTGGAAAAACGGTAAATCCGTTGTTCTCATCGGTCTGTCGGTTAGTTTAATTAAAGTGAACCAATTATTGCAGAGCCGGACTGTAACACATGTCCACGTTGTGTCCTGTGCGCTCCCCCCACACAGCTTACACATGCCTAACAAATAACTAAATACACTCATATTCAACCGATGCATTTTAGAATATTTTTCAACAAATGCAGTTTTGAAACGTTTTCTGTTATTACATTTGAAACTACGGTTCACCGTGGTGACGTCCTCCCTGTACTCAGCGAAAAGCCTAAAATTATCGCTACTTCATTAAAATAAAAATATCAATACTTTTGCAAGCTAGTGTCACTAATAATCACACTCTAGTTCCTATTTACAATGGCAGTCACTTCCGTATTCATATTACACGAAGATCGCGCAATATATAACAGAAGCTTATCAAAACGTTCGTGAATTTTTGAATTTGTTGCGCTACAAGTGTCCTATTTAAAAACTTTTTTTGAAGGAGGGTCATCGGTCTGTGATAATTATGTAATTCTGTAAATAATGATAGTACTTTGTGTAGTTTAGGTTTGGCAGCTAATTCAATATGTTTTATTATGGGGTGGTATGTTAAACATTCTGCAAAAGTAAAATGGTGAATTGCATATACTGCATATACTGTTTTCCGTAAAGAATGTGATACCTCTAACGTGGTATAAATTTTGTAGATAGTTTTTTGAAAGTGTGGTATATATTAAGGTGCTGTTTAAATGGAATAAAAGTTTAAGAAACAGTTGTGAATGATTTGACGTCCAATAAAAATCGTTATATTGTTTTCCATTAAGAGCCTTCTTCAAATATTTTAACGGAATTCATTTGAAGTAAACCCTAAAAATTGAAAAGTACTAAAATTCAGTCACGATTATGCGCCAGCATACACGTGATCGCTTTTCAACAATTTTAGGAAAAAATTAGAATAATTTATTGAATATTTAGCCTGTGCCCACGCCCATGTTTCAGATTTACAGATCACTACTGGCAATGTAGAAGCACTATCTAAAACTACTTTTAACTGAGTAAAATAATTTGACCCTTCCATGTTGTTGCTATTCTGAATGTATCTAATCTTGACTAAATTTCTCAGTAGAGTTCTCGTACATAAAATTTCACTATGTATAAGTTGTGTAACGTAACACTACCGGTTACAGACAGCTGTGTGGTAAAACACATTTATATCAATAGTATATTCTGATGTAGACTATTAAGCTACCCAGTGGATTTGCAAGAGGAGATGAGAAAGGACGGAGAAGGAGAACAGGAGATTTGTGCTGTAGGCATCAGACTAAACAAACAATTATAAAAATCAGCTAACTAACATATCCCAACACCAGTAGAAGGATCAGAAATTAAAGAATATTATATACCAATTACAAGGTAATACAAATAAACAACTACAGAAAATATATATGTGGTATAACAATAAGTTATATCGAAAAGAAAGGAAGAGATGGAACGTTATGCTTACTAAAGAGATCGGCGAGGGATTGATCAAGGAGATACACGAACTATACGGACACTGTGGAATAGGGCGAAATAAGAGAAAGGAGAAATGGTCAGTATAGACTATTATGGACCATTGCTTACTTCAACAAGTGGTGTGAAATACGTACATATTAGTAGTCGTTGATAACTGTATGAAATATGTTAAGTTATACACCATGAAGAAGGCGACAACGACCATCACATTAAATAAACTAAAGTTGTATATTCAAGAAGTGGGTAAACCAAAGTCAATCTTAACCGGCAATGGCACACAATTCACAAGAAGATCATGGATAAAGAGTTTAGGAGATCTGGGAATCAAACCTAAATATACGGCCATCCGAAACTCTTGTACAAATTTGGCGGAAAGAGTAAATCGGCAACTGGGCAATATATTTAGGGTAATGGTAGGAGGACACCATACGAAATGGGCGAAGTATGTTAAGATCGTTGAAAAGTGCATCAATGAGACTTACCATGATACCATTGAAATGACGACATATCAAGCGCAATGGGGCACCAAAACGAAAAGAGTATGGGAAACCTACGTTGACCGTGAATTGATGAAAGAAGAGATGAAGAATCACCATAATGAACTATATCAAAAAATGAAAAGAAAGGGTGAACAAAGAGCACGGAAGAAGAATGAAGAAAGCAACAAATTGAAGTTTAAGGAAGGAGACTTAATCCTAGTAAAGACAAACCCAATCTCAGACGCGGTAAATAAGGTAACAGCAAATATTCTGTGAGTTGTACCAAGGACTATATGAGGTGACCAGCTTTAAGGGAGACGCGACGTATCGAGGTCTCAGAAATCAACAAACCTGAAACAGTACGGGGTATCTTTAATGTTCGACAGTTAAAGCCATACCACCATGGGGCCAGGGGAGAATGAGAAATGGGGATTTGTAAACCTAACATGTAATTATAAAAAAAAAAAAAAAAAAAAAAATCTGTATGTAAAAATTTAATTGTATGGGAAATTAACCAATGGGGATTTAAATAAATTTAAATTTCCTTAATTACAAAATCGTAACGATGTAATAGAGTAAGGACTTTGTAAAGTAGCTATAAGAAGTGAAATGAATTGAGAGGGTTTAAGTGAAAGTAAATACAATAAGAACAAATGTTGTGATGTGAATGACCGGGATTTGTGACAAGACAGCAGCAGGTAGTAAGCGAAAGTCAGTGACGAAGGGTGGCAATCCGGTTGTTGTAAAAACGAAAAAGTGGGTCAAGTGAAGGAATGCAAACAAACTATGTTTTGAATAGTGAATAAATGAATCTAGAAGCATAAAAAATGATTTATCATAATTCTGACAATAATTATGAACAAATCATTTTGGGGGACAACGTAACGTAACATTACCGGTTACAGCCAGTTGTGTGGTAAAACACATTTATATCAATAGTATATTCTGATGTAGACTATTAATATTAATAGATGTAATGTTAGTAAGTAGAGATGCAGATGAGAATTGTACAGAGTATTTGTTCTAAAAGTAAGAGGTGTGTACTAGCGAGGCGACACGTTGGCGCCGAGCAAGTGTAAAATTGTATTGTATGTACAACTTTCTAAGTCGTAAGGATGTAAAAGCTTTTTTTGCACAAAACAGCAAAAAATATGAAGTACCGTTAGAATTAGGATGTTTTCGGCCTTCAAAATTCAAAGAGTGATACGTCATAACGGGGGTGGTTTTAGAAAGCAAATTTCTCTTTTTAACGAGATAACGGTCTGCCGGAAAGAAGTGCGCGTCTCTAGCAGTTCTCCAATCAGGAATAGCGTCACCTCTGCGCGCGAAGTTATTTCGAGTGTTAACTGGATAATTTCAAACTTACCGGCAACACGTTTGAATTTTAGCCAATTATGGTAATCTTAAGAGTAGCGGCAGTATGGGAAGTCTATGTGAAACTATAAAAGTAACTCGTGAAGGAACTTGGGGGATCAGTCAATCAGTTACCAGTTATCAAGCAGTCAGTCCGTGGAAGTTTGTTAGTGGCAGTTTTGCTAGTTGTTGTTAGAGAAAGTTAGAAGTTATGTCTTAAACAATCATTAAGCAATCTAAGACAGTCTGTAACAAATTCATTCAGTCAATCAGTATTCGATCATTAGACAAACCAGTTAGTTATCGTCATGAAGAAGTAAAGTAGTTAGTTAGGAGGAAGAGAAGAAAAGAACAAGCGGTCATTAATAAGTCAAGCAATATTATTTATTTTGTGCGCGGCATCAAGAGTGAAGCAGTATTATTTATCATGTGCGCGGCCGTATAAGAAAGTCAAAGTTTCGGAGTGCGTGGAAATGAATGGTTATCGCGATAGTGTGTGAATAAAAAGCAGAGTAAGATCAATTGTGTTGTGAGGTGTAAAGTGTGGAACGAGCAGCACGGAGTAATGGATAATCAAACTCAAGTAATCGTATCAAATTAAAATTTTATAATCAAATAATTTCATGTAGTATAGTTGTCTACCTACGTTTAACCCGTTTCATTCTAAAGAACCCATGAGTACGTTCAGATGCTGAAGTGTATTGTATATCTTAAGATATAGAATCAGAGTACAAAGGTTAAATATTTAATATAAATTTGATTGATAGTTCGATATTCATGATATGTTAGATCTTAAGTCATGTCGTTGATTAATGTTAATTTATGATGAGAATGAAGGAGATTTCTAGTTCCAAGAGTAAATTAGCAATGTTATAAATAATATTCAATGTGTTAATTAATCTCTTATAAATTATAATAATATTCAATGTGTTAATTAATCTCTTATAAATTATAAATTATATTCAATGTGTTAATTAATCTCATAAATTCTAGAGAATAGTCAATGGGCTAATTAAGCTTTCATAAATGATAGATGATGTTCAATGTGTAAATTAATTCCTTATCATTGATAAATGATATTCAATGTGTTCATTAATCTCTTATGACGATTAGAAAGGGATAAAGAATTTTAGTAGCAATTGAGAAGTCATTTAATCTATCAATTTGTAATGATAATGATGTTATATGTTATATTATTTAAATGTATACAAGTGATAAATATAGTATTGTTTATTTAGCATCTGAACATAAGAGTTGTTATTAACAACAAACCCTGAGATTCCTAATTATCTCTGGCGCCCAGCATTCTATACTTAATAATTATAACATAAATTTAAATAATTGTATATTTGGCGTACGAACGTAAAGCTTTATAAATAGAACCGTGTCCAGCGATTTGTTATAGTTGTCATCTGACTGGTATGTATTGACTTATTGCGGAGACAATCGACCATCATCACATTGCTCTTAAAATAATTTACTTTAAATTGTAATTTCTACTATTGAAACGAATCGATAAACAGTCTGGAACTAATGGTAATCACGAAAAATATATAAATTGAGACTCACGTTCGGGAAGGTTGGCGAGTTGCAGTAAATTCGGATTTTAATAAGTGATATCGTAATAATATCGCAACCGCAAAGTGTCGTTGTCCCCGGTCGATCTTTTGCTCTTTTCAAGAACGAAAAAATTATAAAAGAATAACATTTATTGACTGTTAAAGACATTAAACAGAAACCGCTAATTGAGTTGAAAGCTATACTGCTTGGTACGAAGTGTACTTCAAAAATCTTTTTAAGGCTGAACAAACTTTGAATTAAATAAGTTACATACAATATAGGTTAGGCTGAATGAAGCTGCATAAATATAGATAGACACAATTTTTCAAATAAAAAATTACGTAAATATTTATAAAGTCTTGGACACGACAAGTTACTTGTAAATTAACATTAGAATAAAATAATAGGATAGAGTGTAACCATAAAGTATAAAATACAAATTAATTAAACAATAAAGCATAATTAAGTGGAACGTGTGGTGTTCTGATGAGGTTATTGGGAGTTATTACCTCTGACTAAGTGCAGTGATTGATTCATTATGGTACGAACAACCAATGAGTTGGCACATTGGAATGCATGAACTACTGTATTTTTAATGAAAAGCTGTTGAAATAAATGTAAAGTAAATTACAACGAGTAAATAAAGTTTGTGGCCATTTCCTACTTTGGCTAGATTCGGTTTCACTTAACAACAACGGTTCACGTGATAACATGTATAGTACATAATGAACCTAATAAACCTAATAAGGAAATTACTGTACATAAAATTAGAATTTTCTTGTCCTTGTCAAAGTTTAGTAAATAAGTTAAAACCATTTATTTAAAAAGTGTTCTCTAAAACACACACACAACACACACACACACACACACTAACACACATTTGTATACGTAAAATAAAAATCTTAATAAATATAATGATAGTTGGATACAAGAAAAACAATAAATACACTGTAAGAAACTGCTACTAAAAAAGGATTCTTTAAGATTATCATGAAAATCGCTGCTCGTAAATCATTCTGTGAACTAGAACGCATATGTGGAGTTTTCACTTTTTTTCTGAAAACGTTTTGTTGACTCAGAGCAAAATTTAATTTTCAGATTTGTTGATAATAACTGAAAATGTAAATAGGTGTGTCCATTTTAGGAGACGAATATTGTCCTATGTTACATTAATAAAACGTTCTTTTCAAACGTGAGTAGAGGAGAATTTTCATATTACAGAATAGACTATGTTGGACTCTCAAAGCTATAAGTTTAACACAAGGGAAATTTTTCTTTTCACTGTAATTAAAAGAATTCTAAAGCGTCAGCAACAAATTATAATTCAGTTCGTTTATACGTAAAATTTCCTATCCATACATAAATATTAATTCTCTATTCCAAGAATCTGTCTAATCAGTATTACGTAATGAAATTGTTTAAAGGTAAAAATTTAATAGTAAACTGGAGAAAAAAAATAATAACGTCCACATGCTTTCACAAAGTTTACAGGCACGTTTCCTTGTGGATCCAAGTTCCCATTATCCATACTGTAGTTATTTATGCAGTAGCATGCTTTTTACATTTTACATACTATTAAAGTCATGGTAAAAATTAGTGTGATACTTACATGTTTCTACCGTTCACTTTCCTTAACTTTTTACATGTCATAAAAAGAGTGATAAAAAATTAACGTTGGGAATGCATATAATAAAGGAGGACACAAATTGAGCAGTATTAGAGTATTATTACAATCTCTCTTATGGGGATGTCAGATAAACTAAATAAAGGAGGGGGCAAGTACCACAGAAGGTCGTGGCACTCTCGGGCAGCGGCAGCCGCCCCTTCCCTCATAGCCAGCTAGCTTACAGTATACGTCTTATTTTTATTGTCAATAAAAGCCAGCAGTAAACCATCCCTAGGCAATGTGACGTCACATCCTCCCTCTTTCTGCTAGTGTTTCTAAGAATCGAGTGGCCTTCGTTGCTTTCAACTCGTGGATAACTTGCTCATCAGAATGCTTATTGAAAATTTTAGTTTCGTCCCGCGTTTCGTTATACTTCTCAAGTTCAGTTGACATTAGATTTTATGGACCTTTTCAACTTACAAATTAGAATTTATTTTACTACTATATTTTTTAAGCGAACACGGTTTAGAGTGAATAAAATCTACGTTTTAATTAGAGAACTTAAAGAAGACAAATATATTTTAATTAATTAAAGTCCAGTAGAGGCTACAATTAATTATGAACCTTATGCAATTTATTTATTTTATACGACTTGTATCCCCTTGCGTTTTTGTTTTATTTATTATATTGGTATGCCATTCAAACTAATTAATCGTGTATAGAAACATAGAAGAATCGTGTATAAATAATCGTGTATAGAATCGTGTATAAATAATCGTGTATAGAAGACGGCCGCTAATCCATTAAAATTTAGTTAAACAGAAAGTATTTTTATTAGAAGAAGATGTGTGAAATCTAACCGTAATTTAAGCCGTTTTTGAACTCTTATGATCGTTAAATGTGAGTAGTAATGATGTGTCACTTCACCCCGTAAAATAGTAATTTGAATATAACCGCAAACATCCGTTGCTGATTGAGAGAAGAAATCCACTTCAACTACAGGCTGGAATAACTTATTCCCGCTCTTCCTAATATACCGCGACTTAGCTCGTTGTAACACAAACTAAA
This sequence comes from Magicicada septendecula, assembly GCA_034769895.1. NCBI lineage: Eukaryota > Metazoa > Arthropoda > Insecta > Hemiptera > Cicadidae > Magicicada > Magicicada septendecula. The sequence goes on along the minus strand of CM068367.1, from coordinate 484,453,395 downwards.
CTAAAAACAAACTAACAGATCAGTAGTATCTGTCATTGACTCTTTGTCTGTGACTTTGAATGTACCTCTGATTGTAGAGAATGTAAAGCCATCGTATTTATAGAAGTCTCTATGTAATGGACTAGTGTGTATCGATACGAAAGTTTCTGAATATGGACGTCGGACAGAAGTTTCTGGGAGTCGATTTGTTTGTGTTAGCGGTACATCACACCTCCCTAGTTTTCGGATTATTTATACTAACACTGGTGATAGTTATTCAGAATATTTTACAACATTTGGCAAAGCATATTAGAAAAACAACAATTGAATGTAAATGTTCAAAAGGCAGCAATACTACAGAATACAATCTGGTGATGTTTTTCACGGTTAATTTAATGGTTTAATGGTTAGATTTTTATGATGTAATGAGTTTTTTAAAAATTAAATTGCACATAACGTAGTTTTTTATAACAATTCTAGAAACTCAAATGCTGTACGCAGTTAACACACTTCATTATTCCATATCTTAACCATAACATTTACGCAACCATGGCATCATTTACTTCTTGTAATAGCAAAAATACAAAGTTTGACGTCTTCAACCGCTGATAACTCTTCACTGTCTTCATGAGAATATACTTGCTAATACGCTGATTAAATGTTGTTTGATAAAGGTTTAAATTTTTGGAAATATTATTTGCCAGATTGTTAGGCCGTGCAGGACGTTTGTGTGCAAGACCCACCACGTCTCGGACCCACCATCGGAGGCTATCTTCATTATCAGAAACAATATGGCACGGTGTCCTCAAATTACCCAGAGCCGAAGTAGACCATGTTTTTTTACCGCCGTCAGGACAGTAGGGATGTGCGTTCAAGACTTCCCTCTGCTTTCCAAGTTCCGAGCTTCCGGAAGGAGCTCCTGCCTTGAGGTCCGGTCCAGTACGGAATATTTATGTAATTTTAGGGGCCGTTACAACGGCATGCTCGTAATAGGTTGTTTTAGTACAGTTTTCGCCGAGGCCGTTTCTAAGAATCACCTGGTCGTGGACAGTACTTGCCAAAGCCGGATATCAGGCGGTTTGATTGGGCCCTTGCCACTCGGATTAAGATCTTAGTGTAAGTGTCAATCTGTAACAGTGTCATTCAAGGAGCGGACACCGAGTCCACTTCTCAGAAGACGAGACGGAAACTGATAGGGGGCTTTGGCCACTAGCCGAAAACCCCTATGGAGAACGCTTTGCAATTTACGTTTATGATGTTTATGACATAAACATTTAGTCTATGACAGGGATGGCATAGGTGATAATCGGCAACAGGTACGCGTTGACGATCAACTTACCTAGCCTGCGGGTCATAGCCTTGTTGACAAGTATCGGAAACAGAGATGCCAGACGAGCGGAGGCTCTTTTTCTTATCGTCTGGACGTGGGCACGCGCTAGATGAGTTGACAATCAAGTTGACGGCTAGGCGAGGTACTTAAATTTTCTCGACCAGGGTAAATACGTTCGACCGTGTCTCGCTCGTCCTCGCGGTTCCTTCCGACGCTTGGAGAATAACACCGCGGATCTCTTGGTATCGTTGACGGCAATTTTCCAGTTTTCCGTCCCGAAAAGTATTCCTGGCTCCGGCAGTCGAATTATTCGAAACACCGTTCGGGCCAGTGTGCCGTTGCAAATTTAGATAGTAATTTTCCCGGCCATATTTCGCGCCGACAATGCCAACCGAATGTCAGTACCAAAGGTTAAGCGCGGGCTAGGCAAGAGCACGGCTCTATAGCTTGGCCTTGACCGTTATATCGCGATAGCTTGGGGCAATGTAATCAAATTCGCGGCGACACGTACCACGGCCGGCAGGAACCGCTACTCCTTCTCATTTTAATTTTTGCTCTCTGACGGGACGCTTGGTCTGGCGGCGTGGTACATTGTGGTCCATCTTTACGAAATGAGTTCGTAATATTTTTTAAGTGCTTCAGGGTTCCCGCATAGTCGGGAGAAGAAAGAGTTGCGATGATGGAGACAGGCCATCAATCTTCATCTGCAGAGCTTCGCAATAAGCTCCCCAACGCCGTCAGACCCGGAGAAATCCCAACTACACCAGCCTGAACAACTGCCCAGGAAATGAAGCATACTATTCGGAGCTCAAACTCACCAGTTGTCTCACCATAGTCACCATCATCTCTAATTCCGGATAACATGTAATCTTCCAAGTACAGGTGGGAGTATTCCTTATATTAAACCACAAACACAGCATTTGATTGGATTTAACGTATAAAATAAAAGACACCTTCATAAACAGTAAATGCAGATATTCAATGATTAAAGTTCTGTTATAGCATGCCCTGGAGACATGTTGTGAATTGTGTGATTAACTGTATTAAAGAATCTTCCTGTTAATATATGTCCATTACCATACTGTATTATATAAAACGCTAATTGTCTTTTTGCTGTGTGTAATTGGCAAAGAAAAATTTAAAACTGTTAGTTGGTTAGTTTTTATTATACAGTTCTGGTGAATGTAAAAGGTCAGTAATAACGTTATGCATAAAATAATGGTAAATTATTATAGGCTAGCTTTTCTAAATCTTCTTTGTGAGAAACAGTACATTATCATGATCTATTATAAAACTTAGGTAAGAATAAGTTTCGAAGTATCAGAGCTTTATGGGACAATTTTTTCTGAGCAACTGGTGCATATAAGAATATTATGGTAGTGTCAGAATATATATATATATATATATATATATATATATATATATATGTATATTTTCTTTTAATGCAAATTTTTTTTTAATCTCATTTATCAGATAAACCGACATACTTCATGTTTCTTGTCAGTGATGATGTATTATTGTGTGAGCATAAATTGAATTAATAAGGTACCTATAGAATTGTTATTTAGCAACTTTAGTTAAACTATGATTTAGAAAATACCATTTGAATAAATGTTAATATATAGAAATGTCGGCTTATGTTGGAACAGTGTACTTAAATGTGTTGAATAATTTGTTGTTTGTTAATAATATTGACAATTGTGATTAATACTACTTGATAGACACATGTCTATGAAATGAACATTGAGAATTCAATTGTGTACACTGGATTAAAAATGTTATCATGATAATATGAACATAAAAGTGTTTTATTGCAAGTCCTGTCATGATGGGCTCAGCACAATTTTTCTTCCGTCTAGACCACGACTCTAGTTTTAAGAATTAAGTAACGACCCTTGAAAAAAAAAAAACTTGACTAAAATTTTATAAAAATTCAGGGGGACGTTCCACCAGGGAGCCGAACTATGGTTACGAGTTCAGCAAGCCGATCTGAGACCTCTTCCCTCGTAATGGGTTCGGGCTCCGCAGTTATCGGAAGAGACAGAAAGTCTTCCACCTCGTTCTCGACTTCTTCATCAAAGTACCAGTCCATGGGAGGGTTGGGAGCGAACTATCGCTCGAAACACGTGCCCAACTACTCGGACTTCTCTTTCGGGTGACCCAGGACTTGGCCGAACGGTCCAGCAATGGCAAGGATGCGAGGTCGTTGCCTCTTGTCTGTCAAATCCGATAAGGGCGACTCTCGCCCCACGACTGGGTCACGGCGAATTCTCAACAGCGTTTCCGGTAGGCCTGCATTTCTCGACGTAAAATGCCGGTCCCCCGATTGGACGCTGCCTTGATGGCCGGATCACGGGTTCGCTGCTAGCGTCTCCAGAGGCGATTTCTCTCGCAACCGACAGCACTCGTCTACTCAGCGATCCGCTGATAGTGGGGCATGAGATCAAGGTTCATCCTGGGAGACGCGTCAACCGCAGATACGACGGCCTCGTCGACTTGCCGGACGGTGTCGAGTTCTCCCGCCTCTGGCAATCGACGTTAGAGCGCCGGGCCATAGCGATCCCACTCTACCACCTTCCTGACGTCTCTGCGTGTGACGTGCTGGGTAGCGACGTGGACCAAAATCGGGAGGTGATCGGACGAGTGTTCAGTTAACGCGGACACATGGACCGGGTAGTCAGCTCCCTGAATCACCGCGATATCCAAGACATCGGGAGCCGTGTTGTGTTGTGAGGTTTAAAACGTAGGTTGAGCAGGCCCAAACACCGTCGACCGACGACCATCCACGAACCTGTGTAAGCGCTTCCCTTTTGAGGCAGTCAAGCGACTGTTCCAATCGCGATGCTTACAGTTCAGGTCGCCGGCCATGATGACCCTTCTGTGTGCATCGAAGACGGCCGCTAAGTGAGGGTGCAGTAACTCTTTAGTTGGCTTCTTAGTCAAAGACGCTGCCCTGAGTTACTACAACGATAATACGCCTTTTCGAAGAGAGAGCGTTGTGTATTCTCACTCGGAAGCTACAGTCTCGCAGAAAGCTGCCGATCAAATGAACGTAGCAATCTGGGAGGACTTACGTGAGCTTGTACAGGATACCCTTATACCACACGCGGTCGAAGGCTTTCTCTACGTCCAGGAAGAATACTGTTGTCTGTTTACCCTGGCAGCCAGCCTCGATAATGTACTCCCGAGTCTCATCAGCTGATGAGTCGCGGAGCGCATCTCACTAAAGCTGAACTGTCAACACGTCCAGTCTTTCTAGATGGTTGTGGATCCTACGCTGGATAAACCTCTCGAAAACTTCGCCGTCGCGGACAAGAGGCTAATAGGCCTGCGGTTCTCCGCGCGAAAGTATTCTTTCCCGGCTTGGATATCATTATCACTGTAGCTGTTTTCCATTTCGCCGGATAGTAGGTCAGCCTGAGACAGGCGTTGAACAGCTCCGACAGGTATCGAGATCCACGCTCCAGAAGGCGTTGGAGTGCGAAGTTCTTAACTCCGTCTGGGCCTGGCGCTTTCCGGGGCTTGAGCTGCACCATCTTCTCAGTGACCTCCTCCGACGAGATGCGCTGCGTCTCGACTGTGATACTGGCTGAAAGAAAGCGCTCTACCTCACGGCAGATGTGCTCAATGAAGGCCGGGTTCTTGGTTGCGTTAGGAGCGAAATGTCGCTCGAACCAGTCAGCCAAGAACTCTGCCTTCTCGGGTGAGAGGGCGCCCAAGGGATTGATCACCAGGTCTTCTATTTATTCAAATAGACACTGCTATGCTAAAATAATCGTGACGAAAATAGGATATACATCTTGTAGATTTAAACGATTACGTTAGAAGGTTTCGTTAGAATATTTACAACTACGTTAACAGACAATCATAGTTTTTAAGAAAATGTATTAATTTTTAAAAATATTGATACAAATACGAAGTACTGACTCAAATACTCAGGAGAGATGGAAGGATGGTGTTGCCTAGGATGCGACGGCCAGGGGATGAGGAACTGGAATTTGGCAGTGATGGACAGGGTAGATTAGAGGTGGAGATTTTTGGAGACCAGGGTCCTATTTGGGCTATAGCGAATAACCCATATAAGGAATTTTATTATTTTACATTTTTCCATATAATTTTATGTTTTTTATTTGTGTAGCTCCTGCTTTGCGGTTTTACTAATAATGTTTCATATCAGCACGCAGTTTCAATCAGAAGTTTGTAATAATGTGGAGACGTATAATACTATAACCACAATAATAATGACTATGGGAAAATACGAAACATTATTATTACAGAGATAAAGCGTCATGAATTTTTGCCATATGGTTGTTAAGGTTCCGTTGAAATAAAAATAACGAAAAGCTATTCCCCTATTTGTGACAGTCTGAGAGTTGAAAGACTAAAACTTAGATTAGTTTCAGACTGAGGCTTCTGGAAACATAAAACACACACACACACACACACACACACACACACACACACACACACGTCAAATGAACACACCCACAATTGAAAAAGTAATTTTAATTTTATCATGCAATGAATTTTTTAAAAAGTAATGTCTGGAAGAACGGTGATACGAAACTCGCTTATAATTTGAGCTCAAATAAAAATATTTTCTTAGAATTTTCAAGATGTCTACAATTTGTCTGTTCGTAACAGACTGAACATTTTCAGTTTCTTGACTTTATTTGCGATCATAATAAGACATTATACATCAGAGAGATACTAGAAGAAAGGAACAGGAACTTTTCTCAACAAACTGTTACAATTTAATGAATGATTTTGAAACATTTTTCCTGTAAGGTTTATATATACATATATACTTTTCTCCATGAATAAGTAAAATATACTCTTTACAAAAAATAAATATTGATACCACCACGCAGTGTTTACAAAAAATTTGTTTGTGCTGTTAACATGCAAATTTAAACTGTTGTGTTGATTTGACTATATTAAACGAGCCCGTTGTCAAGGGAACGACCGGGTCCACTCTCTCTCACTTATTTTCCTCCTCTCACTCACTCTCTCCCCTTGCGTTCAGCACGCTCTGCTGGTTAGGTACCGTCAACAACTCCCCGAACCTTGTGGCTGGTTATTATTTCATTTTTCTTTGGCTGAGTAAACAAAAATGAGGATGAGTAGAAACAGAAGGAGGAGAACGGCCGGAGGTAGGATGAGAGGGGGAGGGGCGGCAAACTTTACCGTTTGTTGTTTGTTATAAATACCTTGTTCACGGGTGTAACAAAACACAACACTTGTACATAATTAACTTGCTAATGTACCTTTTGTTTAATGTTTTATTGTGACAGACTTAAACATTACGCGTTTTTTCCTTCTTTTTCTTGCTCGCCTTTACTGAAAACAATTTAAAACAAGACTTTATTAAAGGAGTAACGGTGACGCTGTTCATACACGTGTTTCGGTAACGCACTCGTGATCCGCACAATACAAATGTAACCAAAGTTTATTGTTATTGAAACAATAAACGCCGGCAGCACTGGTTTCTCTTGACGACAGCGTGAAGCACCAGAAAAATAAAACGTGTTACGCAAAACGTAATAAAACATGTATTGAAAGGCTGCGTTCAGTTGTGTTAAGACCTTTTCAAATCCTTTGGGAAATGAAACGTGCTTACTGACGACTTCATGTTGTACGTGGGGGCGCCGGCGTTCACGCGCGTACGTGCGCGCCTGCGCTGGTTGTCTGTTTGGATGATACATGGGCGGACGTGCGGCGAAGTAAATTTTTAATTTACATTTGTGTGTCTGCTTTATGTTTTCCCGCTTTGTTAAAAAATACATTATTCTATAGAGATTGGAATTTACGGTTGAATTAATACCACCTACAAATGACAGTGTTTAGCGTGCGCATTTATTCCAGTATTAAGATCGAAAATTACTCTAACTAAAATAATTCGTTTTCAGCAATGACATGATTAATTAACTTATAATACGCCTGCTAATCATGTTTCATGATAATACACAACTACATAGCAGTAGTGTTAATTTTCAGTATACTCACAAGTGCTATTTAAAAAAGTAGATATCTCCATGTCGGCGTTACTAGCAAAACAGGAACGTAATCACTAACATTAGAAATTCAATTTTATCACAACGGTCATTCTACAGAATTTTAGGACAATTTTTTTAAATTCTAATATTGGTTAATGGTTACTGCACAACCGTCAGAGTAAAGGTAAAGAACTCAAAATCTTCTTCTTTTTCTTCTTCTTCTTCTTATTCACTGTGTGGCTTGGGGTATTGCCCGTTCCGATTTCACAGATCTCTGGCCATTTTTTCCAGGGTCTTCTACGATTTATAGTTTCCACTGGCCTATGATGAAACGCTTGTTTAGGAATACGAGTGTCTACCATGCGTTCCACATGGTAGTTTCAATTCTGCCTGTATTTCTTATTCTATCCAGAACCGACTGTAACTTCAGGTCTTTCCGTATGTCGTCGTTTCGTAAATGATCTCTCAAATGCACCCTTTAACTGCTCTTAAAAATTTAATTTCCGATGCCTGTGTATTTGAAATAACTTTTTGCAGGAGAGTCCATGTTTCACATCCATACATTACAGTCGGCACAGTAACGGCCTTATAGAACTTTAGCTGTGTCTCCCTTTGCGTTTTTTTTTTTAATAGTCATCTTATTGTTCCACAGGTATAACTAAACTTATTTAACTTTCTCTTGATATCGTTGTCTTTCCTATCTGAGATGTCACATCCCAAATAATTACAATGTGATACCTGCTCCAAAACACTATTATCGATTACAATTTTTGCTCTTACAGTGTTCTTCCCTAGGAATGCCATTGATTTGTCTTAGTATTTGAGATCTTACAGTTGTATTTCTGGCAAATTGTATGCAAGATATAAATAGACATCTGTAACTCATTTTCACCTTTCCGTATAAAATTTAGTTTACTCGAATACTTCAACAGAGGACAAAACCGGCTGGATATACTTAAAATGTCCTTTTACATTAAAACGAAGTGATAGACAGTTCTCTTACACCTTTAAGATAGGATATCGACGTGTAATGTGTACGAGGCTTGCATTTACGTAGTAACTTATCGAAGATTTCAGTATTTATCCTAGGCGTAGATAACTACGTGATTATTCTCGACGCATTATCCAGAAATCCGTGATACAAGTACAGAATTCAAAAGTCCCAGAGAGTCAGCTTAAGACTGTGATTCAGAATGCGCTGTATGTAAAGTGATAACTGTGTGCAGACATAATGTAACTGGTGACTTGTTTTATTTATTTCTATCATTGTTAAATAAGTGACACTCGTTGAGCGTTACGTTAGTTTGTGTTGGACAAGGAGAGTTCGACTATCTTTTTTTCATTTAAACTGTGATTAAGTTCTAAACAGCGATTTCTTTGTGTTCAGTTATTAATGTCTACTGTTCAAACACGACGATCCTTGCGGCAGGCGTAAAATACTATAAAATTCTGTTAATCTAAAACATTAGTATGAAACTTAATTGCACTGTAAAACCGATAAATTGTCAATCGCCGAACACATAATAATAAAAATTTGAACGTTCATTAGTCTGCAAAGATATTTTATAAGACGTCCACTTAAGAAGACATTTTATATTTTGTAATAATACAAAATTCAAATAATTTAAAAATTGCTAAAATATTTAATTTACTTGATGGGTAAAACTTGTTTTAGTTAGTTTTGTTGTGATCTTAAGTCTACAGTATAGGTACGTACACATACACATATACAGAAGTGTATGTGTGTGTGTGTTTCATTGTGCTGTCGTAAGTATCAAGAATTGATTGCTTCTACCTTCTTAGACGAATTGTGAAAACTGCATACTCGTAGTAGTGGACTGCCGTGTTGAGCCTATTTCAACATGCATCTCCGGTCTTAGCCTTTCCATCGGCCCCATGTTATCCCCGTATACACGGCTTGTTATTGTGTTTCTCATTCGATACGGCTCTGACTTTTTGAAATGATTGTTCGCCGCCTGTGCCTGTTCGCATGTTATAACTCGAAGTGTCTCTTAAACTGATTTATGGTAACAGATACTATTATTGATAGATATACAGCCGTGCTTATAGTTATCAAACTGCACGCGCTCTTTAAATGCGGTGACATACACTGACGTCGCAATGCTTTCGCCTCTGACACAAATGTAGAAGGATTAACGGTAAAAGTATCCGTTGTGACTTACAAAATAGTATTTCCGTGGTTTGCTTTTAATAAGCTGATACTAAATTTTTTATAAACTTGAAGCATATCGTTCATTATTGGTAATAAATTGTAACAGACTAATATAATATCCATCCGTTTAACTTTATGAGACACTGTTAAGGTTTTAGGCGTTAGTGTTGGCAGGGCATTGCAATGGAAGGAACGCACGAAATATCTTCTTCCAAAACACAGATCGGCATGTTTCGTTATCCAGAATATTAAAAGAGTTGTAGAGAAATTATATTTTGAACAGAGTACCAAATTATATGTGACTAACGAGCTAGCAGAACACTGTTTATCACTTACGTGTATCTTCAAGTCGTTGAAATCGTCCTTTTATTTTTCTCCTTTAATTTTGTAATCACAATTTTATTATTTTAATTAATTAACTTAGAAATTGTTAATCAATTATTTATTATCATCATATGCATTTTTTACACGAACAGGCCAACCGTGGACGACGCGAATATCGTTTCCTTTTCTCCTCCTCCCAGAAGGCACTCATTCGCACACTATGCGCCCCCTTCCTTTCCACTGTCCACCCCCTTCTCGTCATCTTCTCACCGTAGAGAACAAGATTTTTAATTTAGTTTCTGTATGTATTTCTATCCACACAGTCGTTTAAAGGTATGCCCAGTTTCATAATTTCCTCCTTGAGTTGTTTGGTGTAGGTATTCGTTCAGACTTGAAAGTTGCCGAATATAGTTGAACATTTGTATATTTAATCTGGACCAAACCATCCGAACCATATGTCCAAGGAATCTTAGTCTTTTCCTTTGGAAAGCCGTTTCCAGATCTTCCAGATCCCTGTACAACTCCTCTTTGGGTCCATGCCTGTACACATCTTCGGTTATCTTGAGGCCATAAATTTTCCGAAGACTTCTTCGTTCAATTTTAAAATGAGGTTCCAAATTTTGAAAACGCATTGTTTCCATTCCATACATGATTACCGGCCTGATCACAGTGCTATAATGGCAGACTTTCGCACTTATGGAAAGGTTTTTCTTTCCGTATAATTCCTGGGTTAGAGTTGGCCTTTGCTAATCTGAGTTTCCTTACCTTAAAGAAATCTTTGTCTGAGGCGTTTCGGAATTTGTTTTCCCCAAGATATTTAAAATTGCTAGTATATTTTATTTCTTCATACGTAGTGTCCAGGCACGTTTTCGGGAATTTAAATAGACTGGTCATAATTTCCGTTTTAGCAAAGGAGATTTCTCGTTTCCAGTTTTCTCCGCTATCACTTTGAGATCTTCTACTTGCTTTCTTGCTTCTTCTTCTGAATCATCATATGCATTTATTATTTATTAGTTTACTTTTATTTAATTTTTGTCATCCGATTATACGTGACTCCACGTCATCACACGCTTGGCATTCAAGAATGACTATAAGTGAAAACTCATCACAACTCACATTTTATTCCCATATTGTTTTCTTCTCACAACAATATATTTTTTCTGAAACATTAATATTACTTATTTGCACATTCTATTTACCACAGAATAAAACGCTTCGTGGTGTATATAGTATCCCTGACGTCCAAAACGTCTTAAGCCTTAACCTTCCTTCCTTGAAAACCGAAGGAATTTTTTTGATCTCTAATCTAAAAATTCGGCGATGCATGGTTTAGTTCAACGGAGGTTTATTACTGCAGTTACACGTTATTTCATAACGATACAGTTCTGCGTTCTAATTAGTGAAACTTTTATTAAGTGTTTGATTGATTGAAGTGAGGTTTGTTAGCCTTGAAATGTTATTCATTGTTATCGTTTATTCCGTAATACCGTAATTGTTACCGATAGTCCGTAATATAATGTGTGTTAAAACTTGTGTATTAAGTACAATTTTCATAAATGTATCTATAAAAATATTATTAAAAATTTTCCTGCGATTTTTGTACTTCCTCATACCGTTTAATTGAATGTTAACCTCACACATTAATTTAACCACAAAAAAGCGAAAGACGTTCACTCACAGACAATAGATTTTTAATTTCTCAACAACGACGTTTTTTTAATTTCTTCCCACCGTTAAGTAAATTCAAAAAATTTTACTGTAATTAATTTTTAGGAGTATTTAAATTTATTAAATCAAATTAATTAAATAAGTTACTTTAACATTTTTTGTGTAACAGTATGAAATTACGTGGTACGCCGCTGGTACAGTCAGATTAATCTGGTGAGGCAATACAGCACGTTGTAATTACTGCCCTCTCTGACATGGCGTTCGCCATTATTTATTGTGTGCGTATACGTTACATGCATGTCAGTGTAGTTTGCACTGTCATGTCTACCACGGATATGTGTGTCACCGTGCTTCCTAAAATCTACTGTATTAACAGATACGTATAATGCACAAACATATATACTTCAGCAAACTAAATTCACTTAAATTTAAAATTCTTTTATATTTTAGAGGTTATTTAACCGTTGTTCTCATGCATGTGTGTTTGCGCGCGTGTGCATGCTGACGCCGGGAGGGGCAGCATAACACGATAGATTTTTGAACGCCTGACGTGGAAGTTCTTGGGCTTTTTAAACTTTCTAGTTGTTAGTGCAATTATTTTTTTAATTATTAATGTTGTAGCTGAATATAATTAGGGCCTATGTTTTTAAACAAAGAAAATGTTGTTTGGTTTACGTTGTCCCCAATTCCCAGATGAGTATTTCAGGTCATACATTAAGGCAACTTTTTAAAACCAAATTTAAAGCAGATCGCATCTGTTTTAATAGGTGAATTTAAAAGAGTTATCATAAGTAAGTCGCGATAATTGAAGTAATAATAACGTGTGTACACCGCGCTTCAAGTAAGAAATCATAGGCCCCGTTTTATAAGAAAGTGAAAATTTAGCTTAGCCAACGGTAGAGATTATAATACATTATAGTAATCTTATTACGTGTTTGTGAAAACATAAAATGCATACACACATAATCGGAAGTAAAAAAAAAATCATTTACCTTAAAGTACCTTACACATTTGTTAAATAAATTTTACCTTCCACTACCATCAAGTTAAAAAGAATATAAAATTTTTACCTTTGCGCCGTTAGTCGGTTACGATTGTTCAGATTAATACGAATTTGTATGAATTTATTACAAGAAATTAATTTATTGCACTGACAATTAAACAGTTGGTGACATAATATAATTCGGCGCTTGTATTTTGAATGCGTACGCTCCTGTAAACGTTTTTAATAAATAACAAAACTGAACATAAATATTATAATAAGACGACGTTATCCCGTTTTTAATCTGCCCCACGTTGGATGCGTCAATTTATAATATGACGAAGTCCTTCAGTCTTTAAGCCCCGCGATGGAAGCCAATTTATAATAGACCGGTTGTCCCGTGTTTAAAATATTTTATTAGTATTAATCTCAGGGTTGTTTTAATTTAATATGGGGTCTTGCAATCTGTTGATTATTATTATTCAAGCTCGTATTTTATTATTATATGGTTGTTTAGTGACTTATTCCACTCAATTCAACCTATTGTTGAATCCAGTAATGAATAAGTCGGTTACTTACACTCTTTTTCGACCTTTTAATTGTCAGTTTAATTGGTTTAATTAAATGTATTTTATTTACTGCTTAGAATTGTTCCAATCGACGTTCCGTTGACTCTCCGTTGATCAGCGGTGGTGAGAAGACATATGATACACTAACATAAACATACACAAACATGATATTTATGATAACTTATACTTTGTAATAATATATATAGGTCAGTACGGTTGTAAAAAATCACTCAATTTGAATGATTCGCACTGTAAGTATGGTACCAACCGTCTCGTTCTTCTCACTAAGCTGTATTTACTGATTACAATAAAAGTCAACTCTTTCAAAGGTAAAAATAACAATAATGATTTATTCAATTCTAAAACAATGAAATTTAGTACAATGATATGGTTTTCTCTTCTTTCTGGTTAACAATTACTATTTAAATTCGAACATGGACTGTAAAATATTTAAAAAGCTCAAGTTGGCATGACTGCCTTTGGTTAGTCACAAAAGTGTGTTGACAAACAAACAGGTTATGTAGTGTTATTAAACTTGTAATGTAATTAATAATTGTAGTAGTGGTAGTAGTAGGTTCTTTGAGTCTGCAAAATACACATATTTGATAAAATTGCTACGGCTATAACAAGCATATAAGATATGAATTCATGGATTATTAATTAAAAATTATAAAATATGAACAACTGTTCATGGTTAGACATAGGCTTGGAAGATTGTTTAGTGCAACCTTGTTTGGTTAAAAGTTATTAATTCTCTGTTAATAAATGATAATAATCATTATAATTCAGTATCAAGGATTATGATCATCTCCAAAACTGGATGTGCCTATTTCAGGTAATGGTAATTCATTGATTATATTTATATCACTCTCTGGTGTAACTCTTATTTAATTTTAGAAACAAAATATTCAACACTCTTATCTGGCTAATAGAATTAGGGCACATACTCCCTTCATTGATGATACAATGTCTGTACTTATTCTAAACATTCATGTTATACAAATCGTTAAAATTGTCGTTAATTATATCGTTCAATTTTGACATTGTTTATTTGTATTTTGAGATCCCTTCCTTTAGAAATAGGATATTTAATTGCTTATCGTATGTTAATTCAAGTCGCTATTAGCGTTCAGTTATATTTCTTATCATACAATCATAATATAATAGCTGTGGGTATTTGATACTTGCGTAACTGGTCGTTCGTAGTGTTTACACTTTTTTCCTTTTTAAACTTTTTAATTAATTAAATTTTTTTAAATTAATTAATTAATTGAATTTTATCACTGCACTGCACTCACTCCTATGCGCATGTACTCCGAATTAGTTTCACTTTAAAATATACTGCACTATTTCTTCAGTGGACATAACCTACATTCCCGGTTTGAGGTTAACGTGTGTTTACATCTGGTTGCTGTCAAAAGCACGTTTTTCTGGAGCATGCAGTTCGCTTCGTGGGTGGTGAAAAACTGGCTTCGCTTCCTTTGTCGGAATGATGAATCTCGGATTTTTTATAGGCTCTGATTGGTCAATTTATTTTAATTCGTCTATTTCCGGTGGGCTTCGTCAAAACAGACGCCTTCAAGCGCGTCAATTTTTGGGAACAAGATTAAAAATTTCTGGTCGACATACCCACGCGGAAGGGTCCAGCATTATACAATTATTTTTATAAGTCCAATATCTTACTTATAATTGTACTGATGACATTGTGATTACCCTCATTGTTTATGATTTTTTATGACGATTAATTTGAATCCCCTCATCATATATTTCGGATTCGGGGTTGTTGAATTCGCACTTGGTATTTATACTTAGTGTCCATTAAGCCATTAATTATAATAATATATTGTTTTTATTCCATTTTCCATGGTAATAACTTGTTCTTAATCTACTGTACAATTTTCACTTAAAACTATGCCTTAATACTAACACTATGTCCGTTTTCATAGATTCGACCTTAAGCTTATGATTACACCTTTTTGTTTTTCTTATATTCTATTAATAACGACATTTAATTAAGTTCTAACATGGTATATTTATACATTGATGGGTTAAGTCACTACTGGCAGTGTTCTTTTTCCCTACATTATTAGTTTAGTGTCTTAATTATAGTTTATTAATTAGGCTTGTCATACTTTTATGGAGTTACCTTGCTGTATGTTTGGTACTCTTCATATACTATTCGGATTATTCTCCAAATGATAGTTAAAATAGTCACAATGGTATTGTTATTATTGTGATGCAGTTCATTCTGCATTTGATTCTGTTATCATCTTGGTTTAGTAGCTGTCAACTTTACTTGCAGCTAGTTGTTACAATAGTTTTTTTGTAATTACATTTATATGGATTATTTAGATAGTTATTTTGGTTGCATTTGTTCATCTGAACAGTATTCTGTCTTACTTCAGGTTGTTAGTTGAGTTACTATCTTTGTATAATGCGTTTATAACATAATTTTGGTTGCATAATGTATCTTTGCTATTACAAGCATATTGTCATATTTGGATTACATAAATATAGCTCTTATATTTAATTATTCTATTATCTACCGTCTACAAAACATTCCTTATATTATCTTGTTACTTTCTAGCTCAATACATTTTGGTTTAATATTGTTTTGATTTTGTTTTCATTAAGTTTTATTGAAAACTGGATGCCCAGATTAGGTTATGTTATAGGTTCAATAAGCAGTAATGTGTTGCTGCTGGCTGTGTATTTCTACATTAATCTTGTTGATTGGTTTTCATTCAATGTTTGTACATTGGTTATTATTATTGCACCTTTAGTTTACTCTTGTATTGTCTTATTTATTGTTAATTAGTGGGTTTGTACTAACATCACTCCCACTGTACAATTGGTCATTCATATTTTGGAACCTAGTCTTGTGTTTATTTTATAACTACACATAATTTAGCTACAATAAACTTATCTTATTCTTATTCAGTTTACTTGTGACTCTTTATTTACAATATTTAGTCCTTATTAATAATAATGTGTTTTACATAGACAATGAATGTATTCATTAAATGAGTTGTGGTCAGTGTTGACTTTACCATACAGCTTAGGGATTTATATCATGTAATTAATTAACATTTCTTCTTTCTTCTTAATACAATTATTCTTTTAAAGGTTTATGTTAGTTTGTTATAATTCAATTTCTTTCCCTTTTCTTGTGTTTGGTCTGGATATCTTCCTTCTTCTTTCTCCACTGATCTCTTTCTCACTCTTATTCATTTTATACATGATGTGGTTTTCACTTGTCTTCTTCACATTGTTTCTTCCTTCTTCTTTCTTGAAGTCGTTATTGTTGTGTTCTTCACCCTGATTCTTCTTTCTTCTTTTGTTCTCATGTTCTTCTCACTGATTCTTCATTCTTCTTTTGTTTTATTTTGTCCTTTTCACTGATACTTCATTCTTCTTTTGTTTTCTTTTGTCCTTCTCACTGATCTATTGGGTAAGGTATGTCAGTCGTCTCGTCTTTATTCTTCTTTTCTTCTTTATTGGTGCATTTACTTGTGATTTCTTTTCAATGATGCTTCACTTATTTAAACTTATGGTACTTTCTTCTTCTGTATCCATGGTGGTATTCTAAACCTTTTAATGTATTTTTACTAGTGGTGGCTTTTAAATTAATTTTCGGTACGTTGGTGGATGTGGTGTTATATGTACCGTTACAATATTTATGTTTCTTTAGGGATAGCAAAACTCGCTTTGAATAAAGCCATTCTGTCTGTACTCTGCACTTTTAACAAGGACATGTTTTAGCAAACCTCGGAAAAGTAATTACACAGTTTCCAAGCTAAAAGTACACTGTTATCTTAATGAACAAAATAAATACGCAGCAAAGATGCCATATTAGCGAAGCAGAGTTGGGATTACATATTTTAGTGAGTGACGTCACATTACTAATGACAAGAATTAAACTGAAATCCCTGCTCTCACTTAAGAGGTTCCAACTCATTAGCAATAACTGATTGACTACGGATAACGGAGTCTCTCCCTGCTCATTCTCCCCCCTCCAACTTCCTTGTGCCTGAGCCACACCTGAACAACCCCGTGAACTGTTAACTATTTATAATATTAAGCTGACACATAAGTTACTCTAATAATGTTTGCTGAACTGATTTGTTACCACGCTCAGTCTGTTAGTACAGATATTTAATTTTCGACGCATGTAATATATAACGTATGCTAAATCTATTTGAGAAAATGTGCATTTTATTTATTTACACAGGAATGTTATACTATTATGATTTACATTTTAAGCACATTCTTCTCTGATAATATATTTGATTCTGTTTTGGCCGTTTTGCAATAATTGTATTGAAAACCGTCATGATATTTTAATCAGTCTCCATTAATGTGAAAATCAGCTATGCGCAAACAGCCTAGTAGCGAGGAGGCCGCGTTATTGTGTTACTTTTAAGAGTAAAAGAGACACAATAAGTGCACTGGCAGGATCTCCCTGTAAATTCGCACGTGAAATCTGTGACCACTTGTCGTTAAATTTAGTCTACATAAATAAAACTGAGATCAGACATACAATTGCGAAATATTAAGTAGCTTAATATTATAAGACTTTTTGCCAACACAGAATTAAATGTGAAATACTGACTGGGGCAATAGAGGTTATGGAACTGCACAGTAATAAAATGTTGGCAATGAGTCTGAGTCGCATTATTTGCGTTACAGGGACAGATTAACTTGTGTTTACACTTACTCGCTCTTACACTGTAAAAGCTGGACTCTTCAGGTTTCATTGTGTGACGATTTCCATACCAAACACTAACCCACAAAAACATAAAGCGTGGGTAGTAGTAAAAAGAACAACACGAATGAATAAAGTAATGCAAGAAGTTATTTATAATAAAGTCTATATTATTAGAAACACTGAAACGCTAGACGTAAATTTTATGTACAGTAAATCTTTTGTTTAGAACTTATATTTGCGATAAGATCGCCAAAAAAATAATGGAATAAAATGGTGACAAACAAAGTATGTATTCAGACATACAATTTTGAAAAAAAAATCTAATCTTAAAATACGAACTGTGAAAAGGCACGGCTGTTTATAGGGTTTAGAAACAGTTTACTGTTATTAGCGATATAGTAACTGGTTTTACTCACTGTTGTATTTAAATAGTTAATTGAACGTAACTCGTATATAAAATATTCTCAACTAATTTCGTAACTAACATCTGTGTTATGTACATTTATATTATATTTGTCGTTTATATTGTTGTACGTTTTAAAATCGCTCTTATGATGATTGTCTCACTACAATTTACCTTGTATACTTTCTCTCTTCATTTAAACTTGTCCGATTTCAATTACAATTTTGATTGTCATTTCAGTAGCCTGAGTTAATATGCGCAGTAAATTATATTATTATTATTTTTACGTTATCACCATTTTTATGTGATACACAGAAACCCATAACAAATATTTCAATATACAACTTAACAAAATTATAAGAAGTAAACATAAAAAATATAGGAAAATTAAATGTTGTCTACCAATTTTCTGCTCATTACTTCATGTCTCCAGCTCTCTTGATTGACTCGGACAAATTTCTGTGTCAAATGTCAAATAGGCCTACTTTTAATATGATTCCAGCGATATTTACTAATTTTGCTCGGTTATTTATGTTTTAAAAATAGATTACACATTTGGATTTGCTTGTCGTTCATTAACATCGGTTACATGCATAACTTCTGATCATTTAATGGAACTTTCCTTTCTTTAGTTTTGAATACTGTTTTTTAATTGCCTTAATTATACTTAGGTAGATGACGATGATCTTACGAAATTAGACAGTAGTATAATAACAAGTTTTATTTATAAGCTTAATTCAAATTGTATAATTCTTACTGAACTTTTTTATCATTTAAGGACACTTTTTTGTTCCTTTTAAATCCTGTAAGATGTCAACCTGCCACTAATTGAAACTACAATTTCATATCGATCCTACAGGCATTAGTTACAGTTTAGAATCTTTTGTGATACTCAACCAGTCACTACAGTTATATAATCGCATTGTCTGACAAACAAACAGACCGTCTCACGGACATATAGGCATACTACACGCACGCTACGGAGTGAACTCCGGGCTGAGCTGTTTCCTTTTATATCCGGGTTCAAGGAATTGGCCGTCATATCCGGACGTTGGCAGAACATTCCATCTGAGTGTCCGGCCAATAATTTTGTTTGTGCACATTAGATCTTTTACGGATAACAGTAAGCAGTACTTGGTATTTGAAGTAGGCAATTTAAGTCTCCTTTTGGAATGACACGCTCAGTGGCAAAAGAAGTAATTTCACAAATTTATTTATTTTTTGTGTCTATGTACATTATTATTATTATTTGTGTATGTATTTTTTGTTTTTTATAGAATTTATATAAACCTATCGTTATCTGCATTACAATGTCATTATGTACTCTATTACATTTCACCTTTTAAGGTGATCTGTTAAAAGGTATGAGATCTGTTTTAATATGGGATCTGTTACTTTTTATAATTCAGAATCTATTAAGATTTTTAAGCAAATTTTAAAACTTACACAAAGATAAGGAGAAGAAAGCACTTGAATCCAGTAAAGGTTACTATAAAAAAGAAGCGAAATAATCCAAATTATAGAATACAAATAAGGAAATAAACGTAATGCGGGTTAAACAAAATTTTCGCTTTTTATAAACGAATATAAAGGAAAAGATGATGGTTTGAAACCGTAAAAAGACGTGTTTGTAATACTTACATTCTGCTCAGAATTCGAATGATATTCACTTTCTTCTTACCTTTGATGTCATCCTACTGGTTTTTTGCCCGAATATTAATCTTATTAAAGTAATACTTTCAGCAGCGTGCAGGTCTGATTCTACTTTCAATTTATTCTCTTTGTTAAATCATTACACTTTGTTTTCTTAAAAATAATTCCTCTCATTCAGTGTACATAGTCTGTAGTTTAGAAGCTTAATTCACTTGTTTTTTATAGAATTTATATAAACCTTATATTGTTTTGATAAGGCAACGTAAGCTATATACTGTCATTTTCTAGACTCTTAGGCCGTGGACCATAATGTCAATATACACCGATTCGTCCCATTGTATAGACATTCTGGGCCACGGCCGAACAGCCTGAAAAATGTTGACAGTATGTAAATTGTTTTTCTTAACCTTGCTTTACTAATATAATAAATTTTGTAACAATGTATACAAGTATAACATTTATAAAATTAAACCTTTGAGTAATATCACTACCAACTGGTTTTGAAGCTCGCTTGATAAAATTTAAATTAACACTGCGTTTATTAGTCTTTCAATAATGATGCTAAAATTACGTACTAGAAGTTAATTTACTTTAAAACGTTTGTGTAGAAGATTTAACGCATTTGTTAGAATTTAGATAAGTTACGAAAGCTTTTGACTTGCCTCGTAAACATAATGGAACCGATTAACTAATAACGTATACAAATTTTACTACCAAAAGAAACAAGTAGATATTATTTTAGGGGTGTAGGATAAAAAAACTACCAGTCTCTACGTTTGTGACAAAATTGAACTTGTGTAATTTTAAAATAAACTCATTGTGATTTTGATAGTAAAAATTAGTCTGGAAAATTAAATTAGTTTTCTGGTTGTTAAACCTGAATAATGAAACAAAATATTCTTTCAACTTTGTAGAAAATCAATTTTCAATTCAAAAATTTAATTCTAAGCCAATATTAATTGAAATTACAATTTTAATTGCTAATTAAATGGCCTAAATGTTACACACATTCCTGTTCGACATAATAAACAAATAAAATCTATTTCATAGTTTGTTGTGCTTTGCCAAAATTTACACTGAATAGGAGCTTATTGTTTTCATCTTACATCCCTCACTTAATTTTTAATTGTAACAGTTGTGATATGGCACTAAATTGTAGTCATTACACGTACCTAAAAATCCTGCCTGGGTACGTACAGTAATCCAGACAACAATTGAATTATACATAATTAAACTTTCATTTTATTACGTGGATTAGAATTGTTTGTTTGTGTGTGTGTGTGTGTCTGTCTGCATGTCTGTTTGTGTAAGGGGGTCTTTGGGCAAAACAATATATATTCGCACAAGAAGTTTGTTATTATTCAGATAATACGATATATATATATATATATATATATATATATATATATATATTGATCTCTTTGGTGTACACATTTATTTCTATAATGTATGGCATTGAAGTTAATATCAGTGTTACCTAAAAATCTATTTTATCATGTATTGTCAAAAATCATGTACTGTCTATTTGTAAGAAGCAGCTGTGCCTATTAAGGTCACACGTTTATTCTGGTGCTTAAGGACCCGTCCGAAACAAAAAGCAACGTCTCGACTTCGGCAGCATTATCCAATCCTGTTACCGAAGATGACTTTCCAAGTTTGTGCGTCGTTCACAAGACACAGTTATGTAATCTTGTAAAACATGGGTTTTCCTTGTGGACAGCGCATCTTCGAGCGGCATCTGTATGACTCTGGGGCGACATCTGCGTGAACATAAAGTCCCAGCCCCTCGTGGCCACCAACCCTACGTTCAAATTGATTAAAATTACCTCGCCCTTACACTGCTCTCTATGGAAATTACTTTACTTGTATCCTTGGATCGTGTCCCCCTTCTTATCCCACAACTCTACTTACACATTTGAAAACAAACCGGATTTCGCATTTTCTTTATATTGATTCACATTCATTTCTGCGGCTTTGTGTTTCTGAACAAAACGTTTACATACGCAGTCAAGGTTTTTAAAGGCGAGTCAAAAAGTATATAAGACAGCTATATATTTTGGATAGAAAATAAGTGAGTGCGCGTTATTGTGTGTGTGTGTGTGTGTGTGTGTGTGTGTGTGTGTGTGTGTGTGTGTGTGTGTGTAGTGTCCCACATTCTTTGAAAAATATTAGCGATTTTTATAAAAATGTATTATCCTTCTTGTACTCACCACATTAATTAAAATAATTCGGATATAAAATAGTAGAATAAAACATAATTAATAAAATAAATAATAATATATTAAAAAATATTTATAGTATGCAGGATTTTTTATTTTATGTATGCACACATGTTTTTGTATTTACTCCAGAAAATTAAACAATATACACTTGAAATAAAAATACCCATTTGCGAACATTTGGTAAAAGATTACATTTACTACACAAGGTAGCGAGGTGCTTGAACTATATAGTACGTATACTATATGGTATAACCAATATGTATATGGGTATTGAATGCTATTAGCAGATTTTCACGTAACAGTTTATTGTTTAACCATTTTGGGTAGTAAGAAATGTAGAGGAGGCTGTTACAAAGATGTAATGTGTAACACAAAAATAACCGGTTAATATTTTCGTTGTAACTCTTTCCTTATTATACTAAAACAGGACTAAAACATTCCGGTTCGGCAAAAACAAAGACACCATACACTTGTCATTTTTATGTAGAAAATTTAAAAACTATACAAAGTGAAATATAAGTTTTAACAATGAAATTTGTATAACCCATAAAATTTCACAGAGATAGTTTTAGTTGGAATTAGGACGATGACTGTATCTGGACATATTTTGGCATGAGATTAATATGTTGTAAGAGACTGTGTATGATATAATTGGTGTAGCCAATCGTATCGTGGGATCTGAACAAGTCAACTCAGTAACTCCGCTGGAGGAACACTAATAAAACTACTGCCGGTAATTTTGTTACCCGTGTACACTGTAAGGCGTCATGGAAATCATATCGGTTATTAACATATACTGCAGGGCGTCGGACAACATACTGGCTGTTAAAAATTCATATTTAATTATTAAACGGGCTTAGCGCCATTATTATCTTTAGTCGCATGTTAGACTAGCCAGTGGGCCGGTTTAAGTGATATTCTGCAGTGACAAAATTATCAACGCGCCTGTTGACATCTAGAAGCCTAAATAAGGAAGACTGAATACTAGTAACTACGAAGGACTTCAGTATGTTACAACCTGGAACTCACTGTTGCTTGAATATTCAATATGACTCTGTATGTGTTTTTAATAGATATTTTATTTATACTTTTGGAAAATTGGTTTTTAATAACCGCCGCACGCAACCCTAATTCTGATGATCCCGTTTGAGGTGGGTTTTAATGTCACAGAAATTAGAGCAATAACATTTTGGAACATACCGACACAATTATTTACGCTTATTGACGTCATACTCGAATCGGTTGTCACTGGGTTTAGACTAGAATATGGCGTCAGCTAACTGACGTGTAAAACAATATCGCAGGCGAATTAGAGTGCAATGTAATACTGTATGTGATGAGGGAATGATAACTTCGTGTAAAGAGACTGTTAAAGGCCAAAATATTCCTGGCAAGTAGACAGTAAAAATAAGAATAATAATTTTTTTATGAGGGGCCAAAATGCTTCGTACACCATCTGAGAGTCACAGCTCTCCGGTGTGCGGGACTCACTAGAAACTCCACCTCATCTTCTCATCTTCAGACTGACCACATTGGGACCTCTATAGCATTTCACCAGGATGGGGCCCTTATTAAGTCGTCACCGAGCTCCTTCTTGTTTCTTCTTCTGCACTCGATAACTCAAAGATCTCTTCTTTCTTCTTGCTTTTCTCTGTGCAGAACACTTTCCACAAAAGCCACGACCTTGTCACATTTGATTCTGACAAATAACATGATCTTCAAGACATTGTCGGGCTTTATCTGAACAATTTCTGCCTTAAGTCCCTCTTTTTCTGCAGCTCACCTATCGCATTTGAAAAAAGTGTGGTGCGAGTTGTCCAGTTCCGAGTCACCATAAGGGTTTATGGGTTATGAACTTTCCCATCTTAAAAAAGTAGATGCGGAAATACCTATACCCAGTCATAAATTATGTGAGGTTAATCTATCCGAACGGGGGGACCAACCACACCCTTAAACAATCCCTATTAGTCTGTCAGTCCATCTGCGTCTGGTCTTGTTATTCCAACGGTCCTGCCACCGACAAATCAGATCCCTGGCTTCATCTCTCGTCGTGTATCGTGTACCTTCAGTTTATAGATTTGTTTCCGCTCCTTAGCCAGCAGATCGATAGGGATAACAAGAAGAGGAAACAAGAAGAAGCTCAGTGACGACTTAATAAAGGCCCCGTCCTGGTGAAATGCTATAGCGGTCCCAATGTGGTCAGTCTGAAGATGAGGTGGAGTTTCTAGTGAGTCCCCCCTACGACTACCAGGACCGCTAACTATGACACAGTTCGGTATTAATAATAATAGTAATAATAATAACAATAATAATATAATAATCATAATTACATTTACAACTACAATTACTACTAGTACTACTTTTTTTACGATGGGAACTGTGGAAATCTAACTTCTACCGCAGGAGGGTCCGCCGCACTCCTAAGGTTTGTGGGATAATCACCATTAAAACTACAAACCCTTAGATCAGTAAGGGCTGGAACCACGTCAGTCCACCTCGGAACCACTACTACTACTACTACTACTACTACTGCTACTACTACTACTACTACTACTACTACTACTACTACTACTACTACTACTACTACTACTACTACTACTACGTTGCCAGAAAAGTGCAGACACTAACGAAGGCTAGGGCCAAACGATGAATCGATGCCAAGACTGATGGTTAAATGGCACGTAGAAAGATGGCGTTGTCAGCTAAATGGATTGACTGTAAACACGGCTGTCAAGTATCTTCTGACACAGATTTTAACTGGTCATGGTTTATTCCGGGCTAACCTTTATAAAATGAGGAAAGCAGACATGCCAGACTGCGTACTCTGTGAAACCAGGCGAGACGATGTCTCTACACTTTTTCATCTGATACAGACGGGAAGAGGAGAGGCAGAGCCTGGAGAGTACAGTGAGAAGAAAATCATTGCCGAAAATATCACTGGGCTGATGCTACATAGCAAAAGCCGCAGGAGACATTCAGAATATTAGGCCTACTTAAGGTCAAAGTCAAAAGAAGGAAAGAGTAGATCGATCTTGCAAAGGCCGCTGGGCCACTACTTAACAGATTAGCAGAAAGCAGGTAAAGGCCTAGAAAGGAGTTAAATAAATGGTGTCATCTTGATACCGTATAATTTGAGTTCCAGTATAAACTATTTGGCATGGAGTTTTGGTTAGTGAGAGTCATCGCACCGTGGGAGTGAGGTCCCTGTTACAACGACATACTTTTTTCCACGTTTTACATCGTACAAAAATAGTACGTTGTTAAATTATTCCTCAGGCTTTCACGGCCGGTGTCAGATGTATGATTCATGTTATCCGGGCTGTTTGGCCGTGGTCCATGGCTTATTACAAAACCAAACGTTTCGGCAGCTCCAATGGCTGCCATCATCAGTGGTATAAAACTCCTGAACTTCAGGTGTCCACGTACAGGCCACGTATAGGCTGAGCCTATACCACAGTACTGTGGGCCTGTACGTGGACACCTGACGTTCAGGAGTTTTATACCACTGATGATGGCAGCATTGGAGCTGCCGAAGCGTTTGGTTTTGTAATAAGCCATGGACCACGGCCAAACAGCTCGGATAACGTGAATCATAGTACGTTGTTATTTACATTACAATATAATGTAGAGTGCGTGGTAGCCACTGTAACCGTCAATGAAAGTCAATTTTAGTCAATAATAGTAATCGTTACTTCACAAACCATTAACACAATATAACATTTAATACGTGAAATAAAATAAAATTAGATACGCTCTTCAAACAGTAACACGTGTCACTCCTGAAAACCACCACAGATAACAAGAAGTTGTTGGAGTGCCCGAAGTCCTCTCAAAAACGGAAGATCCACAGAAGTCTCACGAACGTTTTCAAATTGTCAGGACTCTGCCAAGTTAGCGATCATACAGAAGACGGAATCGCTTTCGCTTTGCAGTTTACAGAGATATGAATCGACGTTTCCAGCTGTGACAATAACAAAAACAGTTAAGAATAAACGATCAAATCAAACGAGACGCGAAATCTTCCAAAAATCGATCCACATATAACAAATACCAACTGCTGCTGCCTGCACTGAAACTGAAAAAAATCAGAGGTCTAGCGATTACCAAGTAGTGGTCATTACATATTAGACGATTGTAACCAATTCTGATAATCCTGATACTAAAAACGTGTGCTAATAAAATTTTCTCAGTGAAATAACTTTTCAATACACGATAGATTATAAAGTTTACTAAGACAAGTGAATATATTTTTCCGTATTTTCTGGACCGAAAAGCAAAGTGGTATGTATTATGTCACATTCAGCAACTGCATGGCACATGTCGTACACACTCTAACGTGTTATGCGAGCTCATGCTTTGCTGTGTGTATATTTCACTGTATACATCATTCTATTAAATTTCAAACCATATATAGAATCAAAATATTAATACGTTGCACGAGACTACAATTTATTGAGATCCTAATATTCATTAATATTTTTAAACCCCGGAAGAGGTTAGATTTAAAAAAATATTATATAGGTATCCAACCTGTATTGTTTATGTACTGACTGGTTATTCAACGAATAATTTATATGTATATTTATTCAAAAATAAGTTGTTTTTTTGTTATTATAAATATCACTGAGCGGTATAGGAAACAAAATAAGTACCGGTATTCTTCGCTACCTTAATACAATATTTTCGTACAGAAAACGAAGAAAAAAGAAAGACAGTAAAATAAAAATAAGCTGTAGGTGTAAAAAGACGTCTCAGAAAGGAGGAGTCGGGACCGAAAACTAAGAAATGCTTAATAGCTGTAAAACTTCGTCAGTATGAAATATTTAATTTTAACAAATAATTCAAGTTAACGTAAATAATGAAATAAAAGTCAGTGACAAAGAGGAAGCGTAAAGACAAAAGTAATAAGAGACAGAGAATTCAACATTGTCCGATTCAAACTACAATTTTTAATTAATTCTTTTGTGCCATGTGATACCGACAATTATACAGTGTGTACGGGGTGCTTTTATTTTGACGCTCCACGCGGCTTTAGTTAATTTGACCTTTGTTCACTCTCACACTAACAAAATACAGCTAATAAAAATTTGAAACTAAAACGGATCGTAATAAACCAACTGCCTAGTGGTGTACAACACAATATACGCAAGGTACACTTTGCTGAAGATTTATATATGTGTGTTTGTGAACTGTGTCCGCAAAAGCGCATTTACTGTGCTTTATTAATCTGTTTGAAGTAAAATACAATAACTAAAAAAGCACCTCAAAATAACGTCTAATGAACCGCCTGCATTTACTTTAAATAGATAGAAAAGAAAATTTGCAGATTTAGTTTGAAATAACGGTACAGAAAAAATTAACAGTTATATTCAAATTACACACGTTATCATATAAGTACCAATTGAAGTATGAAACTTCAATATATTGTCATCAAACCTGTTTTCAGTATTACAGGAGAAGTGTTCGGAAAATTGTAATGTTAAATTAGAAGATTTAAATGAAGTAAGTGTTTCAAATCCAAAATTTGTAATGTCATTTAGTAACTGTAATGCTGAGATAGAAAATATGATTAACAAGGACAGTTAATGTCTGAAATTAAGAAAATAAAATGGAAGTTTGTAGGACATTTGGCTAGACGAATGATGGGAGATGGTTTACAGACACAGTTTGACATTTACTACAGTCGGGACCATTCTCATATCATGGGGGGAAAATGCTGTCTCTTTTTATGGTGATGATAACGTATAGAGAGAAAAAATACTTCTTGAATAGTGGTATTAAATACATGCGTATGTGTGTGTATGTGTGTGTGTGTGTGTTGCAGAACAATGAAAAATAAATACTGTAGAATACGTTTTTCATGTTACAAGCATGTGTAGACAATAAGTTTGTCCAACTTCTTTAGTTATTCATAACTATTGTACTAGATTTAGGATTGTGAATGAGACACTTCAAATTGTTCATAATTTGTCCCTGTATCAAAACATGTGCATCACTAATGCGCGATTGCTCTTGTGCAGGAATATTTCACAAGAGCAATTTCACATTTCACGCTACAATTTTATAATGTATAAACGATTTAACGTATTTTAGTATACTTTTTATATAGTTTAATATGTTGAAGACTGTAATGAGATAGTAAAATTTGCGGATAACAATCGAGCATGATTTAACATTTTGTGCAAAGCCTGACCAGAGCTTTCAATTATCACATCTTTATATATATGACGTAGAAAGCAATTTCAGTTAATCAGAACCTTCGACATGTCTAGGAGTTCTTTGGAAAGCGTTGCCAAGAGCAGACGTACGAGTTATAACGCTCTTAAGTGTCACGTTCAACTCAGTCATTCTTATAATTTTCAAATACCAGTCTAAGATCAACAGACAATGTAAAATCTTACCTTAATAAATATAATATAATAAATAATAATGCGAGTATAAATCAGTGCTGTTCGTGTGAGTGGAAGATGTCCGCATAGGTAAGTTGTATCTCATCCGCAGTTATAATTTAAATATTCACGAGAACACTCAAGAGTTGCGATAAGTGCAAGTTCAACGTACTTGAATAATTACTTACAAAACCCGTAAAAATAAACCCTGCTGTAATAATAATTAACTAATATTTATCGGGTCTAACGAAAAGATGTGGGAAGTTAGTGAACCCTCACCCTCACAACAATTTAAATTTATATATGTATGATTATTACCGACAATATAAGAGAATTTAATTTATATAATTTTCAATAAATATCAACCTCCATATATATACATACGTACATATATTCCGCTGTACATATATACACACAAAAATTGTGGCTAAAATTTTTTGAATTCTACCTATAATTAAATTATAACTTTCTGAATAAAAGTGTCGAAACGGTAACTGATGCCACTTCGTTGTTACAAGTGTAAACATTTAATGTAAAAGAGAATTCAACTTAAAAACAACTCTAGTAATCATGGATATAACGAGAACAAGAATAAGTCCATAGATAGGCCAATGAGTACGTGTACACGAATGTATATTTGTAAAACTATCATAAAACTATTTAACAGTAATGTTTTACTGTGTTAATCATTTTATTGTTGCAGTGTTATAAGAAAACTTAGAAAATAACACTTGTTACGCCGACATGGTTTTAAAAATCTTGCTTTTGACTTTCGTTTTAATTTGTCAAACTATTGATGGACACAGCTCTGGTTTCTACACTACATGAGAAAGGATATAAGTAGGTACACTATAAGAAAATGGTAAATTGATGCAGTAATATTAAAACAAAATTTAAATAGTAAAAGTTAATTAATATTTAAATATTATATAAAAATAATGAGCTAAAAATTTATAATTTCACGTTAAATAAATTGTATTTAAATAGTACAATATAATAACATTTTAAAATATATAAATATTAAAGAAATCATCACTGTTTTTTAAATCTCATACTTTTTAATGACGTTAGTCGGGTAAAGTTGATATGAATTTATTTATGTAGATGGTACTTATTGTGTTTGGTCTTCTGATCTTCTATGACAATGTTAGTATGTTAATAGCAGTTACAATAAATTTAATATTCTCTGTTATACAAGTATATTCTGATATCACGTGTGCTATCATAATAAAACTAAGGTGGAATTACTAAAAATAGTCTTCATTAATTCGGTGTCTTATAAGTTGTATTCGTTGGTTTTTGTCGAGGGGGCGTGAGCGTATTTCTTCTTGTATTGCTTATTGTACGCTGTCGGTCTATTGATGTGTACTGGTGAGCTAATCTGTCCCCTGTGTGAAAGCAGCTTAACAGGGTCTTCTACTGGTAGAAATTCTCCTACAGCTCAGAGCATTTCATCCCTTTTGTTGAGACAACATTTTTCTCCCTTTTCTGTTTCTATTGCTTCGCGGATTAACTTGTTTCGGTCAGCACAAAAAAAAGCTGCCATTGTTCTCGGCATGACCGAGAAATTATTTGCCTGTCTTGTTTCTTCGTCCTGTATTTGACAGTTATATTCGCCTATTGTATAAGTAACATTCTCTCGAATAATATAAATATAGGTTGAATAATATAAATATATGTATATTTAGCAACGGAAATACTGTTGCTATGTGTCAATGGGATGTACATGCGCTCAAAATAACCCACACAATGATAATAAGGGAATAGGCTATATGAAATATATAGATTTGAATGTGGGACTTTGTAAGAAATTTTGTAAGAAACTTTAGACTTTTTTACAAATGAAAATATGTAGTGGCATACACATAAACACACGTAATTATCGTAAGTTCAGGTTATGGTAATCGAGCGCGCGTGTGAGTGTTTCGCGTAGTCGGTAATTAGAAAAAAACATTGTAGTGATCTCATTAATTAAGTTTCCGACATGGTAGTTAGACAGGAATATAGTTTATATTATAACAAAAATTAACATAATATACTACTCAATAGGTGTTAATATATTCTTTTAATAATTCGATATATGCCTCATACTTGAAAATTCATAAAAGAAAACATAATATTCTAGGTAGGTTCTTTCCACGTCAGAACACAGAATAAACTGAAATTCACTTGACCTGATTGCAATTCGCTCACTTATATTAGACTTCTGAAAAGAAAGAGCAAGGAGTTGACCAGTCGGAGTTATAGAATTTCAGTCAAACGTTTGTACAAGTTAAGTTCATACGATGCATTCAGTCGACACTAGCATAGTCCACATAATCCAGACAATAAGTCTGGAGGAAGCTGCAACTGCCAATATCAAACAGGTAGTCTCTGGGTATATTGATATTATAAGCAAGTGTTAATACGTCCGCTGTTACAGTTTAAAACCAAGTGCATTACATGGTAGTGGAAGATTGTTTGCGCATAGGTTTGGAAACAGACTTGAAACGTATTGGATTTGGTGTGAGACCAAAACACCGCTATCGCATCGGACTAGACCCGTGACATTACAAATCTAATAATTTGTTTTCAACAGCGACCCTGAGAGACTACCATCTACATTAATACGGACATGCTACACGATTGATCGAGATCAACTGTAGATCATCTGGTCACCGAAGTCCATCTACGGACATCGCTATTTATTCTACATTCAAGGAATATCCTAATTTTAATATTGTCGTTCAACAACGTAAAATGTAAACAACTTTTAAAGACTAACAATTGTATAAAAACGAACTATTAAAAAACAATAAATTTTAGTAAATTTTATTCGTGTTAACAGGATAATTTGAAATGTAAATCAGTAGCTGCTTAACTTTCCACTATTGTGTAATTCGTTGTTTTTCAATAATCAATCATTCCGTACATTTTGTCTTGCGAACATTAATTATGCATATGCAGTCTTTCATATGACAGTCTCTGGCAGTATCTCTTATTGTCTCTGGGAGTTATCGTTGAGGGAGCGGCTGAATTAGATCACGAAGTCAGCCATTTTTTCTCAAAGGTAACAGGTTTGAATCTGATTGCACTTCCAGAAATAAATTTTGATTTGGTGATTTAATACGTATATTGGTTATTTCTTTTTATATGTTGGCCTAAAAGATACACAGTTGTATGTGAAAATTAGGAATTCAAAAGTACATATAAATTTAAAATATTTGCTAGTTAGCAATTTGAAAGAGTATTTAATTGTTATATTTTATAACATATTTAAAAGAGTATTTTGTACTTTTATAAATAGTTTATAATTTTACTTTCTTGGAATTTGTTGGGATTGAGTTACATCGGTACGGACGGTGTCGTGTACCTGCTCCTGCTTCCACACCGGCTGTTGTCCTGCTAAGTTGAGATGTTGATCTCCTCGTAGGCGTTGTGTCCGTCTAAGTTCAGCCCTAGTTGACAGGCATCGGTCGTTGAAGATCTCGAACGCCGTGCCTGTACGTGGTGTAATGCAGCCGCTCCCTCGACGATCCTCTCCGACTTCACACAGACTATGAGAGACTGACGTGAAATGAAAGACTGTGTTTATACATGACATCGGAATACATAAGCTATACTGTTTGCTGCTGAAAACATGTCTCAAGTAAGAAAAGAAATTAGTTGATGCTATATTAAAATTGGATAAAGTTGTATATACAAGAAAAGGATGTGACAAAAAGTATAATGTCGTAAGTATAATAATTTCAGGTAGCTTATAACATCTATACTATACATTATAATTATTGTTAACACTTAATACCTGAATCGCTTGCTCATATTATTTTTTTATTTATAGACTTATATTTCATTACACGAGTGTTCTATACATATCCTATATTTTCTACCCAATTGGTTTTTTATTTATATAGGCTACATAAATGAACCGACCGCTGCAACATCTCTAGTAAATAAATTATACACTTGCATGTAGTCAATTAAGCAATACTCTTATTATTCAATTTTATAGTTAAGCAATTTTACTATTCATTTACATTGTATGTGCAGAGACTGTTAAAATCCAATTCAAATTAAACAAAATTTATAATATGCTAAACGTAGTCATGGGTACACACTAATTAAGATCAAATTAATACCCTGCTAAAATTGATTATTTGATTATTCAATAGCTCCGGGCATGGCTGACCAAAAATATTAACTGGGAAAAGAAATGAGAGCCCCCATAGAAACTACTTTAAGCGTTAAGATACAGTAATGTACACAGCCTACAAGAAAATTTAAAACTTCTTTAATAGCAGTGATTTATAGTTAGTGAGGATGAAATGAAACGTTCTTTGGGATGTGCGTATGATCAGTGAAGTATAAGGAATCTTGTGACTATAAAAAGATAAAATTAGACTACTTAGATTACGTGGAGGGAGAATAACTATGATTTCAGTTTTAGCAAAGATTAATCAGGGCGGGAATACATGAGAATATAAGAATTTGTGAGACTTCTTCGGTAGGCACTTGAGGCATTGGTTCAAATTGAAATTCAGTTGACTATTTACAGCTACTGCAAATGTATACATTGATATGATCATTTCAAAATCCTGGTAGAAGATTACCTAGAAAGTAAACCTAAGAAGTAGAACAGTGTTCAGTTGTTATTACAGTGTCTTATATTATTTATTGTTTCTACCTTCGTTGCAATCAGGTAATACTAAGGAGAAACCTTCACATTTATTTTTTAATGTCGATCTCGGCAACAACTGGAAATGTTATATTGCTTCATTGTATATACCGCCAAACATAAAAACCTTTAATTTTCTGGCTTATGTACACATTTCTTTTAAACTCTCGATATTTAATTTTAAAGCCTCTCGTTTTTTGTGTATTTATCACAAGAATAAATCCGGCGCTCAGTTTGCTTGTGTCCTACACCTTGCCGTTCAATGTATCACACGAGTTACAATCCCTGATCGTTAGAGGGTGTCCGTCGAGTAAGCTTTAAGCCTTTGTATTATGAAGGTCTGAGGTTTTCCTCGCTAAAGATCGAAGTACACAAAACAAAGAAGGTATAAGTTGTCCGTATAAAAACAAACAATTAGCCTAAATGGTGATCTATCAGTAACATGTTTACTGTTTATGTAAAAGTGCCTATTTACCGTTTCAAGCTGTTCACACTATAGTGTTAGATAGTAAATATGTAGAAGGTATGCCATGCATCATAAAAAGTTATGTAATCAGATTTATAATTTGACTACTTTTTTGGCGATACATGACAGTACTGATATCTGGAAACTTGGACACACATAATTTACATGAAAGTGATCGGATATTAAGATCTGTTATTAACAGTTTTTAGAGGACTAACTAGTTTACATTGATAAACTTGAGATTAGAAAATAATACACACATGCCAAAAATGTAATACACAGACTCCGAAACCAAGTAGGCCTAGTTAGAGAGAACTGTTCGGAAAGAAATAAATCTAGAGGATGGTCTCATGTAAATAAAGAATTTTGTTCATGTATTCCTCTTAATTATACGAGACAAAATTAAGCCGTGTAAAAATATGTACACGCCAGGTATTCACTTTTATTACATATTGTGCGCCAGTCGTCAGAAGTAAGATTAATAACTACTGTATATTGTTAAAACAGAATATATTACTTCGATATAGAGAAGAAATAGATTTATTTAAATTCAGAATAAATGCGAAATGATTGTAAAAAGAGATCAATATTTTTAAGACGGAAAGGCAGAAACACAAATGAGTAATAACACAACTGACTGTTCTACATTGGCAAGCACAAAAATAATACATAAATAATAACAATTAAAAATAAAATAAACTTTGTAAAATATTATAATTGTATATAAATTACTGCATATGAGACACAGACAGGAACGTTGGGATTATGTAAGTTGTTATCGATTACAAGTGAAAAAATTAAAACACAAAGCGTTAAGTTTTTATTATTTTATTAGTTTTAGTAGGTTTTTCAATAATAAATATTACTGCTACAAGCATTTTCATTATTTTTAATTTACAATTAAGAACAGAAATTCAGAACAGCATTGAATTTTTCCGGTTGTAAGAACAAAAGTGTTGCCATCATCGGGGAAGATTGAATGTGTGTATCAAAGTTTGTGTACTTGAATCCTAATGGAACAGTAACAGACAATTTTATTATAATCTACAACAACTATAGTTGAATAGTAACGTCGAGAATAATTTGATGTAAGAAACAGACGATGCCTAGGCAGTTTGTGCTAATGTAGTTGCAGCACTGCCGGCGTATTGCGAGTTTCAACGACTTGGTTATTGCTTATTGCTTATTGCTTATCGCGTCCTCGTCTACCCTGTGGTGTCGAGGAGTTGCAAAGTGATCGCCACCGTTGCCTCTGGAGAGCAAGCGCCCTTGCCTGATTACAAGGGACGTCTCTGTCCTCCACAGTGTCTTGCCGTGTCGTTCTGGGTCTTCCTCTATGTCGTCGTCCCGTGCTCCGGCTTTCTCTCTTTGCTTTCTTTGAATAAATGTGGTCTTGAGTGTGCAGGTTATTGGCCTACAGCACCCATAGCTTGGTGGAAGGGATGCCTCCTGTGCATCCAACCCTACATGCAGTTGCTTCAGCTGCCTTATATCATTGGAGTTGGTGCCTACTCACTGGGACGTGCTCTTGCACCAACCAGGTTGTAACTCCGAAAAGAGAATGTCATTTCCTACAGTTCTATACTATAAGCTATGGTTATACCGCCAATAATCGGTCGTCAGAGCCTCATCAGTGGTAACAGTGTGCCCCGGATGTAAGGACATCGCTCATGAAGGTGAGGTTGACGGTTGTATTTGAAAAGCTATTTGAGACGCATCCCGTACCTTACACGACTTAGATATTTGTTAAGTTAATAGTGTTATGTTTATGTTGTGTTTATGTTTATGTTGTGTTCGTTATGAATTGTTAAATGAAGTGTAAGCTGTACCAATGTGATAAAATAAAACCTTTGATTTTGCCACACACACACACACACACACACACACACACACACACACACACACACACACACACACACACACACACACACACACACACACACACACACACACACACACACACACACACACACACACACACACACAGCCATTAATTTACCTATTTACTTATATAAAAAGCCTAGACTCAGTATAGATGTTAATAAAGATATGATTATTTTAGAAACTGAACTTGTAGGTGCAAATGGCTCAATTTCCATACAGTAAACATGTAACCTTCCTGTAAAATTTTGATTCTCTACCACCTGATAGTGTAAATATTTCCATAAGTTCTGAGAAACAGGTGTTATAAAATGCTGTAGATATGGGTTAATATAAACGATGGTACTTAAGAAGCCTCTGTTCGTGCAGTAGTCACGTTAGACGATAATGGGTCCGTGTGAGTTACTGTGCAAATCGAGGCATAGATCACTACAGTCCACAAACGTCTATGTGGTGTTCGTAGTCTAACGGAATCGAATTCCCGTATGTGTCATTGGCTAAGATGTGAATGACTATAACACTTTTAATACGCTTCACTTCATCGAATAGCAATATGTCAGCGTCTACAGTAAATGCACTGAACAACACATTCAGTATGGTCTTGTCTGTCCAAACGTGATAAATGTTTTTTTAACACTGTCCAAAGCAATTGTCTCTACAACAGAGACCACGAGAGCACAAAAGAAAAAATATACTCACACACATACACACACCATATTTCTAGTTATAACACTTTTGTTGTGTTGTGCGTCTTGACCTGGAAGTTAAGAAAAAAAAATTATTTTCTTCATAATTTCTTTTGTATAAAGTCCATAAATTAAGAATACTGATAACAGTGGCATAGTGAAATTGTAACGCTGAGAAATTAAAAAACCCATATAGTTAACGCACAAAATTATGAAACGGGGCGCTCTGGATCAATTTGTTTATAATTATCAGATGTTCTGTTATACCCTCTATTTTTCAATCCATTGTCTACTACGCAGTAATTAACCTACAGTTAAAAGTACCTTACAACGATTACTAATATCTGTTTTTTATAATTTCTTTGTATTTATGAACATCAAAAATTCTATTTCATTTCTATATGAACTTGAAAACGTTTATAAAGAAATTCAGTTTCCAATTGATTCTTCTTTTGTTGCAGCAAAATTTTAAACAAAACTCTGTTTAATGTCGATATAAGCACATGTTAATACTAATGTCCAGTCAAAGTATGGACTTTTTGGTCAGCCACTTTGGCCGTTTTAAATAATGTCACATTAGTATATTTCAGACTTTCTTTAATATTTTGCAATATATAAACAAGTTTGATGCACGGACGTATTCCGAAGGAAACATTAATAGTAAAAATATAAATTTTCAACACGGAGATAAATCTTTGAAAATTTAAAACAAAATTGTTTCACACTTGCAACTCCACAGAGTGGTTTTAATGGATTAGGAATTCCAGCTACAAGGCAGGAACTACTATGAGTGACATATGGCAGTAGTTTGAATAAATAATTTCAAAAAAAAACCTTGTATACAGTTTCCCCAAAATGTAGAGTTGATTTCCTTTATCAGTAGAATTTAGGCTAAATCCAGTTATTAAAGACCGGATGTTTTTTGCTTTACCTCTGCGTGATCCCAAAACTTTGTTTGCACATGGAAGAAACTGCTTTACTTTCTTTTTATTGAGAACCAAATCTACCTGTTTGCTTACAAAAACAAAGTACATAAAGCAATAAAAATGATTTATTTTATACCAATTTTAGTTATTTTTTAATCAACAAAACTTTTCCACATTTTAAGATGTAAGGCTGTGTAAAAATTTCACAGAAGTCCAAAGTCAAGAAAAAAACTTGGCATAATACACAAACATATTATGTTATTCCATACGTATAACAAAATTACAAGTAATAAACAATTTGAATATATTTAAAAAGAAATATCATTTGTCATTACAAATCAATTATCTTTCAAGTCACGTTATGCTACTGTAAGGTTAAAATCACTTTACATTACTGCACATATATTCTAGATTTGTAAGATTACAACTCCTTATCGCATATAGGCGGCTTTTAACAAAACTTCTTCCAGTTCTTCTTATCAATAATTAACTTCTCTCCATTGTCCAACACTGTCACTTCTCTCCATTAGATTCTACTTTCCTCCGCTGCTACTCTAACGTCTACTGTTCACAGTCTTCGAGCTCTTCCCCTTTCTTCTTTTTCCAGTCGTTCTTTGCTTTGAAGTCTTCTCACTAAACTATCCTCTTCCATCATTTCCACATATCACACCCATTTCAGTTTAGCTTGTTGAATCGTTATTATCTCTGATTTTATATTTAATCACACTTTAAATTCTATATACTTTATTTCTACTTTCATTCCTCCTTGATTTCTCTAGTGTCTTTCTTTAACATTGCATTCATGCCTTTAACTTTACTCTTTGGTCCTTCCATTAATGCCCACAGTTTCCAAGAATAAGTATGTACTGGTTTTATTTTTTCCATGCTATATTTGTTTTATCTCTTTAAGGAGGTATTTTTTTATTAAGACAATTGCTTTTTATTGCATTAAACAAGATACGTGTATTTTTTACACCGTCTCCTACTTAAAAGCCCATTACTTATAAGCCCTGTCTTCTTAAATTGTTCACCATCCCTCCTAAATATTTAAATCCTTTCACTTACTGAATCACCCTCATGTGTATTTTGTCCTTATACTTTCCCTGTATATCTCCTACTAATATAACTTTCATGTCAGAAGAATTTATTTTTACATTTACGTTCTTCAACTGGTAATTCTATCTACATCTTATTATAGCTTGATCCTAATATTGTATGAAATAACTAAGGATCTAGTTTTAATCCAGAGTTTATTATTTTTATTTTACGATTTATAAAACGTATATTTTTTATTTCAGGTTCTATAAGTATTACTTTGGTATTGTATCAATATCCGTAGTTACTTCAGTGTGTTTTTCAAATAATGAAGATTAAACATAAAGCTGTGTATGAGACTCTCTCTCTCTTTCTCTCTCTCTCTCTCTCTCTCTCTCTCTCTCTCTCTCTCTCTCTCTCTCTCTCTCTCTCTCTCTCTCTCTCTCTCTCTCTCTCCCCCCTCTCTCTCTCTCTCTCTCTCACCCAATTCTATCTATTCAGTTCTTTATGTACTATCTATTTATGTCTGTATATATAGTTTGACATTTCTTGCATACTTTTCTATTTATACTAATTTATTAATTTATTTTTCCGTAATAATCATGCCGTGTAAAAATAAACAATGCGTTGACCTACAGACGAATAAAAAAATAGTTCCTACGTAATACTATAAAAACTGAAAGGAAGTTAAAAAAATCTTAGTTAAATTACAAAGTACAATGTACATTAACAACATAATCTAAAATTTTACACTTTTGGTTTCCAATCTATTTTTATATTTTGTACAAATAGTATCATGATAATTTTCAGTTATTACTGGATAATTGGCTTATAAACTGGAGGTAGTAGTCTGACCTTAAACAGTAAACTTTAACTTTAATTCGATAGTAATATTATAGGTGAAATAGAGCCAGCCAGCACGCCACGTAAAGTAGTAAAGCGTTAAACAGCGCAGAGGGCCGACACCTCTTGCGAGCGTGTGTTGGAGGCTATTGTGTGGGGCGCATACAATGTCGGCTTAACGACACCCGCAGGCTGTTTCGCACTTCAACTGCTTTACCTATAATTAAGAGATCCATTATTCTACTTTGAATTAGACTTTAAATAAAATCTCTTTTTACACACACGTTCGAGTAAACTATTCTATCAATTGTGTACTACACACGGCCTGTTACGTTTTATCGCAAGTTGTAAAATGTCACTGGCCACACTAAAGTGTTAGCTTACTGTGTCCATTTTTGCAAGTGTTACAGGTTTCAGGTGTCGAAAACTCTCAGACATTATGAAGGGCAATGATTTTACATGATTTACGATACAGTGAGTCAACTAAATGTCAGGCATGCATTAATCACGTAATTACTTTCATGAGCTGTCGCTATTTCTGTTAACAAAATATACTAATTTTCTGTTTCTACAAATGTTAGTTTTCTTATTTAACGTTTGTTTAGACAAGCATGGAACTAAAACGTCTGTTGCCGTAATTACAGCTGGAAAACCTACACAGCGAATTTGTCACGTTTTTTAGAGTAATTATCTATCAATTGGTAGAATTTAAAGACTTTGAGTTGTAACGAGACATATAACCACGATATTTTAAACATCAAAAAATAAGTAACATGTCATAATAATTGAGTGGGACAAGATCCATTAAGTATTTACTATGAGAATACCAAGCTTGGAAACTACATAAGCAAATAATAATAGAAGAATGAACTCACAACAAGAGAGTTAATACAGTAATGGTAATAATAAAAATAACAAGAAAGAAAATGCATTAACTAGTGATTATACAATAGATACAATAACCCAATAGATCCGGTCTGTAAGAAGCCAAGAAACCAAGAAGGAAAAACATATTACAAAGAAGAAATAATAATAATAATAATAATGATATCAATCAAAATGATGACCTAAGAAGAACCAAGGAACACAATAACAATGAGATAAGAAGGCCAAATGTGAAATAAATAGCCAACACCAGTGATGTACTAACTGAGAGACAAGGACAGATAGGCAAAACACTATCTGACTACCTTAGATGACCTGAGTATGACCACTAGTCTAGTAAATGAGTAGGGCATCCAATATTAGCCAAGAGAGTGAGAGTAATAATAATATTAGTATAATAAGAAGCTGTAAACAACAGTTTAATAACATATTATGACCAGAATTAATGTAAATGAAAAGAGAATCAAAATTGCCAA
The DNA here is from genome assembly GCA_034769895.1 of Magicicada septendecula. Lineage (NCBI taxonomy): Eukaryota > Metazoa > Arthropoda > Insecta > Hemiptera > Cicadidae > Magicicada > Magicicada septendecula. The sequence continues at coordinate 484,413,147 of CM068367.1, read as the reverse complement.
ATAACAGTCCTAATTACTAACTAACTTATGAAAAAATGATAATAGAAAGAAAAAAAGAACTAATTAATAAATTACAAGTGATAATTAATAACATAGTACTAGTATAAACAAGATTAAAAGTTTAAATTAGAATCAGCTCAGTCAACCCATTGTTGCTTTAGAGTGGGAAGACACATAACCTAAATACAGGTACTTTCCACTTAGGTTAATAAGAAATAATAACTAAAACATATTTAAACTAAAATCTCTTGGACAAACAATCAAGTAGAGGTTGTAAGGTTTCTACCAGTACCAAGATCAGCTACCTAGAGTAGTATTTATATGATAATTAATGTAAACCAAATGAACAAAAACAGACAAAATGGGAATCACCATGTAAAACTTAGTTAAAAACAATTGTAAAATTAAACAGAAATAGAAAGGGTGATACCTGTATAATAAGGGAGATGGTATATCACTAATTTAATATTGTAAGATAATTATTATCACTAATGTAAGCCATAATAATAATAATTAAGCACATCTGTCATGTGACACTAGATGCAAGTACTATTATTCAATTCTCAACACAAGAGAACGAACCAATATATAAAAAACACCAGATTGTAAACCAATGTAATAACTCTAGTGAACAATTCTGAACAAGATAGTGACTTAAAAGAACACTACTTAATTAAAAAAGAAATAAAGTAAGAAGACACCTGATAGTACAATACAGAGGTAAATAAATAGGTTCAAAACCAGGAAATAACAATGTATTCACAGTAACTAAGTCAAACAGTAGTTGTAATGACACTGTACGTATAACTGGGACACCACAGAAATTGCCCAGCAACAAATATTCAATTGTAATTAATCAATATAGCTAGTAGACTCATAGGCCTAAGGCAATTTTAGCATAGGAGATATATTTTGTTAATAATCATAAGTAGATGATAAGTAAAAAGTGTAAAAGGACTTGAAAAGCATAATCTCGAAGAGATGTGATTGTCATTGGTTAGTTCTAATCAAAGAATATATAAATTTATTAATAAATAGTGCAAAATGTTAATTTCAAACAATATCTTCCTTAATCATGGACAAAAACATATCATGTGTGGACTCTAAATTAAGAGCCAAATATTCGCCATACCGTAGTAAGCTTAGATTCACAATCTGAGGTGTGATAAGAAAGTTATATCAATTTAAAAATATTTGATTTATTTTGGAAAAATGTCTAGCGTCAGTCCATACTCTTGAACCCGAAGACCCACGCTTATTGTAACAATTAAATAATTTCGCGAAGGGGCTATGTGCGCTCAAGTAAAGATCTTCAGCCAATCAAACAAGAGAATTTGATAAATTTTACAAGGAATGCAGACGAGAACAGCAGAAACGAACGTCATCTTGAGACACTTTTTGAATAACCATTGAAGAGGACAGAGGGGAGCTCCGCATCGCCAGATAACAACAGTCTAACTTAACTTTGTGCGTGTTATAAAATGTAAACAATGAAAACATAACCTCATTCGTGCAAAACATAATACCGTTCCAGTTGAAGATTAGTGAAGACTAAGTAGTGCGACATGAATTGCATAGCAGTTCGCATACGCATAGTAGTGCGTGTATAATCCAAAGCAATTACGCGATATACAGGGAGTAAAGTGATTTTTTACTTTTATTAAGAAAGTTAAGAAACTGACGATATATTTTATCGAACAACATTAATACTATGTGTACAGACTAACGAATAAAGGGCATTGCATCCTATTATTCAGCAGTTAATTATAAAGAGAATTCTCAAATTCATTTTATTTTATTAGTAAATAAGAGTTATGAAGATGATGATAGTTTGCTCAATATAGACACTAAGAGTGTTGCAATTAATAACATATCGATAAAGTCATTAATCGTTAAACCAATATTAAACTAACAATAGTCAGTCAGAAGTTTGAGAATGGTCAGTTGACAAGATTAATTATCAACAGCTAAAAAATGAAAACGTAATTTATGTTTAGAGTTAAGGAAGAGTCTATTTCGTTATTTTATTAATAAAAGAATTTTATACCAAGCGGAATATAATTCTAATAATTAAACGATTACCTATTTGAAGGAATCCAGTATAACTGTTCAGATGATTCTTCAAGGAACACTGAATTGATTTATTATTTTATTTTGTTCATATTTTATGTATTATAAAGAATTATTAATTCATTTAACGTTCATTGTCGATTGACAATACAACAAGTTAACCTATAATGCCGGAACCAAGCATGGCTATAATGTTTTCTATTATACATTAAGATGTAATTGATTTGTAATCACTCTCCGACTACCCAATAATGGTAATATACGTTTTCTAGTTGTTTTATTTGTATTCTGCAGGCTAAAAGAACCTACATTTTAACTAAATAGTTAACCAAAAAATAAGTTTAATCAGTCTGATAATTGTAAATCAGAACTACCAACCCTGAGACAAGATTTTCATAAAAGTAAATTCTATTGTAAAGACATTTAAACCTAGAACAGTATATTATATTTTTAAAACAATTTAAAGAATATTATCAGAGAAAAAATCACCATTTTATACGACAAAATAGAGTCAGACGATTTATTTCAGTAGACTAGGTTATTACAGAACAGGTGGACATCTCTCCATGTATGGCAACACAGACAGCGGTAAATTGAATTTATGGTGAATAAATCTAAACTTAGATTGTCACCTCAACACTTCGCGGTCAGCCAGATTCACTTCAAGTAAGTAATTATTTGATAAAAAATAAAAATGTACTTTCAGTGAGAGATCGACTTCACAGATTCGCCTAGTCAACAGAAGAAACATCACACCATAAACAAGTTTCGAATAAATCTAATCGAACAATTTTAAAACATTTTTTAAACAACGACAAAAAAACATTAACCGAATTTAAAATTAATTAATTAATAAAATTAATTAAATCCAAAACAAAATTCAAACAAATAATTAAACAAAAGGGACCGGTAATCCGTCTTTCTACAGAGTATGGTAGAAAACATAAAGTGATAAGATAAGGCGAGAGTCTGCTACGCTGAATTTCTTTTGATGGTAACTTGTAGATAGGTTGATCGAACTTGACTCGATATCTGGTGAATTTTCCTGCCCGCAGTGTGGCAAATTATGGGAAGATATAAGGCCTTTCTCCCCTGACGAGAAAATTTATAAGAACAACTCAAGCCATACTGCGGTACTGAGCTCGAGATTATAGATTCCCGTTTCTCACACAGCTGATATTTATCTGCAGAGTTTTCATGATTTATCGAAGGAAATTGTCTAAACAAAAAAAGGGTTTCTTCACCAAAATGAAGAGACTGGGATACGCGGTTTAACATAGTGCACAAACATTACAAAGTGATGTGTAATGTATGGGTATTATACAGACTGCATTGCCGAGCGATTACGTGAAGAAAACCTTATCCAATGCAATTACAGAATTATGCAGAATATTGGTTGCCATGAGAACAGTCGGCTAATATAGTCGCAAGTACTTTAACTTGTACAACTTTAAAACACCAAAACACCGATCTCTCCCACTTGAAAAAGGTGTATTGTGCGAAGAAACTTAATTATTAACTCATGATCGAGTAAGGTAAAATTATAATTACGCACTAAGCACACAAATAATCGAAACGAATCAAATCTAAAAAAATCGTCAAAATTGGTTTAATAAAAATATTATGTTTTTTAAACTGTGTATATAAATGTAACGTTCATGTACTTACATATTGTTACGACGGTCTACTTGATCGTCATAGGTACAGTGGAAAACAAAATAAGTACAAGACACCAATTAAGTCACTAATCGCCAGTTTTAATTTTCACAGTTAACAGTTCGTAATTAACAACTCAGTCTCTTATAACAAATCAAATAAAAATTGTTCACACGCAAATAAATGTCAATTAATATTAAAACACAATTGCATTACAATATACCGTCCGATTATAAAACACAACACTTAACTAATAACCACTTGAACGCGCACAGTAATATCGCCCGATAATCATTTGTAATCGCCCGACAATAACTCGGACCCCACTGTAAACATATCGCACCTAATACTGAAAACTAAGGCCGGTGCCGCCATATATTTATACCTCCGCTCACAGACCAGAACGTTCCAAATTACGTCTTAGCGCCAGTGTGTACTACGTAATTAATTGCGGCCTTGACACAGTCCGCGCGGCTGGCGGCTTCGAGAAAACTCTCGTGAATTCGTCTAGAGTCACGTATGCCACACACATTAGAGCGAGATTCTTCTGGCACATTCGACAAACACGTAGATTGTTCTGTGATGTCGTAACAATATTTATTTTAAGTATAGAGACGTAATTCACTTACATTGGCACGCACTCACTATTTTTGGCACTTAGTTCTATTTCTTTACAGTACAGAGTGTATTAATAGTGGTGGTATAAATAAAAATTGAATTAACGAAAATAAACAAAAGTAATTTGGTAAAACGAGTTTCAAACTTTGGAGATTTTAATAAGAAAATTTTGTTAATACGTGAATAACAATAAATCCTATTATTATTATGACGGAACGTAGGTTTCCAATGCTTAAAAACCATCATGAACGTATGGTAATACAACAAAATATATTTAGGGAAAATAATATTAAACATTAAAACGTTGTTCGTGGTTACAAAATATAAAATGTTTTTAATTTTAGTCTTACGCCCTCATAAAACAGCGGATGATAAAAACAAAATTAAATATAAGCCTCTGGAGAACGTCACGTATTTGGCATCACGTTTTAGACTTTACCTACAGAGGAAAAGTATTATTCCTCCGGTTTACAATACACTCTGCGAAATGTGAAACGCGATACCATCACAGAAGAAAACAAATATGGAAGCTGAGCGGGAATGTATATGGTCGGTTTATAGGACTGGGGTTGCGAGCATCTGCGGCATAACACGGTTTCCAGATTAACAATAAGCGCTGCAAGGATTGAACGCGCCGCGTTATTTCGATACGTGATTGATCAACAATATATTCTGCACTATTGTAGCCCAACGCTCACTTCTCGTTTCATATCATGTTCACGCTGTATATCTTTCCTCAACATTTACTGTTTGTGTGTGTGTGTGTGTGTTTGTACGAGCGCGCGCGCGCCTCCCCCGTCTGTCTGTCTGTCTATTTACTCTTCTCTCGTACATTTCTTGTGAAGATGTTTCCGCTAAAATGTGACATTGTGCACAACAAAACTTGATAGCACTGAAGTTTCGTTCTCATTTCACCTGAAGAGATGTTTAAAGAGTGTTCCTTTAACTCTTCCAAATTACAGAATTATTCATTGTAAGGTTTAAACACACAATAATGTTACAGTTTCTACTTTAAATGTTTTGTTGTTAAATTTTTAAAATTACTACTTTTGTACAGATAAACATTAAATACGTAAAGAATTTTCATGTACACAATTTAAAATTATATTTTTAAAATTTACATGGATTAATTAATTAAAAAAACGTTAAAGAATTTATAGGATTTACTTTAATTAACTTTTTTGTCAACGATATATGCGAGCTTCTTCTCAGCCACAGATATACAAATAAAGTATAAAAATGCGGTATAAATATTTCTTGGTATTTTTAAGTTTTGTATTAACAATTCTGTAACTATTTTAAAGTACAATTTTATTCTTATAATAAGCTATTTTTAATCCCGATTATATGCAATAAAATATTGTAACTATAGCGTGTAGAAATCCATACTTTATAAACATCATTATCATCAATACCGCTACCATCACCACTACCATCGCCATCATCATTGTGAGTATCATCATTTCTTCGCTACGCTGTTTACGCATTCGGTATTTCGTCTTTGAGTGCCTGATCATGTCGTCTTTGGTCGCTCTACATTCATTTCCTCTTTTGCTTTGTATTTAGAACTAACTCAAGCATATTTTGTAACCTATAATTTTTAGTGCTTTTTCCGTTTTGCCTGTGATCGTATAGTTTTCTATGTATTTAGCGTAGTCCTATAACCGGTTCATCACGAATACTTTTATTTCTAATTCTTTCAGGTCTCGTGCTTCTTTTTACGGCTTCTAGGAACTTCGTCTCGATACACATTACCTTCTTTTGAATTTTCGTTGACTTAATTATTTGTCACTTAATTAACCCCAAACGGAAAGCCATGTCATTGCAGTCCTCTTCATGTACATCCTATCTCACTGACGACACTTTGCAAGTACGACAAACTAAGCTGTTACCAAAAACCTATACATGCTACCAAAAATCGAAATCTCCTAACGTCTGCAACGTTCAGCAAAGCTCATTCCTCCTTAATTCTACTCACAAAATGACCTTGTTACTCCTCCGCTACCTAACTTGTTTTGCCGAGTCACCTCCAAAACACGTTTCCGGAGCCTCAAGCATGTTTCTTTCCTGCTCTCCCCCAAAGTCCAAAACTCACTCCCATACATCATATGCTTTCCTACCGTACAAAACATTTGACAGCCACGCACTTTTAAAATTTAATTTTAGTATCTGGTCTCACTTTGTTCTAAAGCCTTCTATTGATAATTTCACATACAATTTGATATTAGTTTATGTATTTTACTATCCGTATCCCTCTCTTAGTAAGAACCCACTTTATACAAGTAGGTAAAGTAATTCCTTGCTCCACTGTTTGTTTATTAATAATTTTTTTGAACCTGACTGATTACTGTAATTTGAAAGCTGTAGTCTTAGTTTTATTTTTAACTATTATTATTTTCAAATCCTTTATTAATTTAGTAAATCCAGAACACTTCAATAGTAAATAATCTGTTTAATCTTCCTATTTCGTCTCAGTTACAAAAAGTGTTAAATATTATTTACTACATTCCTAACAAACTCAAGCTACACGCTTAACCAGTATCCAGCCATATAACGAATAACGTAGATAAATTCTTGTATGACTCTTTATCACCCCTTTGTTACACGATTCTGTTTGTTACTGCAGAAAAGTTTTATTTTCATTTTCACTTGGTAATTCTAAACTTGGCTACGTTTGAATAAAATATGAATACGAAAGGGGAATCAACAACAGATGGTAACTTTGTGTAATAAGTTTTTCTTAAAATTTAACACATTGTTAGTTATTTAAATCGTGCTGGCTTTGGTTAGCGATACCTCTCCGCGATGTATCCGGCTTGTAATCCCGGTAACAAGTATCCCTTTTATCTGAAACAAAGTAATTTGCATCGCAAATTTTTCTCTCTTCCATAATCTGCTATGATTTATATCAAGGAACTTTTCTCTTCGAAACCCAACCTGAACGCTGTGTATTTCAGTCGTCTAGATAATTCCGTGTGCAATGCAGCGTCTACAAGTTTGCAACGGAAACTGTTAACAAAAGTTAAATATTCTAAGAAACAATTCCCTCTGCTAAGATAGTGTGTTTTTAAGAATGCGCACAACGTGAAAATTCATCGAGTATAGTTATACTCTTCGGGATTGTAAACGTAGCTTGTGCTTTAGTTAGCGTCACTAGATATGCTTTTCCATGGAGCAATCATTTTTTGATTTTTTTAAATTTTACTTTGGAATGTTTACGACAGTTTATTAGAGATTTGCTTCTACTATAAGCAAGAATAGTATTTTAAAAGTTTGTTTTTCTTGTAACTATTATGATTAGCCAAATTAATCAAACTGCTATTTTATCTACCCAAAACTTCTATATAAACGTTTCCACTATCAAGGAATATGAAACATTCTCTACAAGATTTATAGGCCATTCCGCGAGTACTACGTAGGAGACCAATTTTGTATAAACTTATCACTATTTTCCGACAAGTAACTGTTCTTTCTCCTGTGCTACAAACAAGTAAATTGCACGAACTCTCCACTTATTATAGGCTAATTTAAAGTTGAATAATTTTATTACTAACATGTTAAGCGTAATATATGTTTTGAACACACACACACATAAAAATGTATTGTTACGACGGACCCACGGATCGTCGTGTTTGTACAGTGGAAATAGAATAATGGACACCAGATAAATCTCTATTTAGAACACTAATTACATTTCAAAAATAAACAGAGACACTCATGTACAACAATTCTTGAAGCTAAACATTGCCCAACGGAAAGAAATGTAACGTACAATAAACGACACTTATTTAACAGTGTGGCTCTATTAAATAACACAGATACACAATTATCCACAAGTCACATAAATAACAAGTCCAATAACGCATACCAATATTGCAAATACAAAACTGAACTATGTCGCTTCTGAATCCTATATTTATACCCCGCTGACGTTCGAGATGAATCTACCGCTTTCTGGATGACGAGCCGAGATTAATTGCATAGTTACATGCGCCAGAACATATACGAAGCCGACCTTGTACCGCAGACCAAATAACGCACTCGCCACGCAGGCTGACTGTCTCATGGCGTAAGAGTATAACTTTCTTCATCGTCATTAGCTCCTGTTGGCTCACTACCGCGAAAGTGTCTGGCTTCTAGAGAAAGTCTTGTCCAGTTTGCTTCCTACAGCACTTGTCCGGATCATTCCAATCATTTTTATTCTCATCTATCGTCTTATTGCTGAGCCAAACATCGTGCTCACCTTGATGATAGCTTAATAATGATTATATAGTACAGCGTGTTCTAAGTTGGATATATATCCAGATTTCTATTTTCCTGGATATTTATGGTATGGTTTTGTCCGTATACTTGTCTGTCACTTCTGTCTTTAGTGCCCACGTTTCTCACTCTGAAGTTATTCGAGCAAAGATCACTAATTACAAAGTTCAAATTTTGAACGTAGTATTTAGTTACGGTTTTTTTTTGTCCATTTCTGCAAGTTACCACATTCAATTGACAATTATTAGCATCGTATATCTGTGTTTTCTGTTACTACTTTACCCAAGTATGACTGTCATTTACTACCATTAAGCTCTTACAAACAATTTTCAGCAAGCATTATGAGATCTTCATTGTTGAGCTTATAACCTTCACCGACTCGACTGCATTTTTGCTTAACTCTCTTGACTACCCAAGTATTTTTATGAAATTACGAACTTATTTAATTTCTGTCCTTAGAATTAGGAGAGTGTCGGGTAAGTTACATAGAAAATTGTATATATATACTCATAAAAACTAATTAAGTTAAGACAAGTCTAATTTATTGTAATAGTTAAAGTTTACGAAATTTTTCAACGTCTTCCGACAATTCACTCCTACTGAAGTGACAAAATGTTGTAAACTGTCTATAAAATGTCAACAAATAAGTGAAGAAACTTTGTAGAATGAAACTGTACAACCGTTCTTCATAAAGTGCAAAGTGTAAAAAATATAAACAAAGACCGAGTTCTTTTCTTCGAGTATCCTAAAATCTTAGGTATTTGCTGAACTGTAAAAGTAATAATTAGTCCGTTTGATGTAATCGAAGAGTCAGGAAAACCCGTTAAAATAGGTTTCCAAATACAGTACTACATAAGAATGGGAGAATCATTTGCGGTACAGTTGTGTAACTGTAGTGTTTAGTGGAATGGTTCGTATAAGTATAGAAATCGTTTGGGTGCTAACATTCGTATCGTATCGTATATTCTGGTCGATAAATTAGTGGTAATAATATATGTCTGATAGAAGTATTAAAATTATCAAAAACGATTGAAATTAATGAAGTTACACATATAAGCAAATCTGATAGTATGACCGTAAGTTACTTCAAATTTTCTGCAGTCAACAAACCAGCATCGACACACTCTTGGCCATTAACTTTATTCCAGCTCGTACGTACTCGTTCTTACGTATTTTTATGTTAAAACTCTTAGATGCTTTGTGCGTTGTCGAATTGTAAACTCGGTTGTAATTATTGTAAACAACATCGGTTGCGTCTATTCACTGTTGCACATTGAACTATTGATGCGTTCGTGTACAAAAGTATTGTTACGACATCACAGAACAATCTACATGTTTGTCGAATGTGTCAGAAGAATCTCGCTCTAACGTATATGGCATACGTGACTGTCAACGCATCCGGGAGAGTCTTCTCGAAACCGGCAGCCGCGCTGACTGTGTCAAGGCCGCAACTAATTACGTAGTTCGTACTGGCGCTAACATGCATTATGGAATAATCTAGGGGGGGCGGTATAAATACCTGTACTCAACGACGTTCAGTTCAGTATAGCTGCGATATATTTACAGTGCGCTTCGAGAGTTACTATCGGGCGATATTACTGTGCGTTCAAATGGTTATTAGTTAAGTGTTGTGTTTTATAATCGGACGGTATAATTGTAATACAA